>JARUPZ010000032.1:1723718-1868718 GCA_031213475.1 Nereocystis luetkeana
GTCAATTTAACCCGGTGCTCCCATTTCAACGGCAGATCAGGGCTCCTACTTGCCGCTGCCGCTTGGGCATGTTGACACGACCCGACCTCACTGGCCCCCGAGAGGGGCAGGTGGGGTGGAAATAAGCACCCGGGGGAGGGTCATCTGCGCCTGTAGGGGCCCTGTAGGGCGAGACTCGCGAGCTATAGCTCACCCGCTGACAAAAACTTCACCAATGAGACCTGTCCTCCCGAAGGACTTGGTTCAGCTACGGCCCACCCTAAATACCCGCTGGGGCGATGGTCCTGTTTTTTTTTCTTTTTGGGCGGGGGGGGGGGGGGGGGGGGCAGAGCGTAAAACAAGTTTCACTTGTACGAGCGTAAAACACGTTGACTTGGTGATGATGGTGCTCTTTTTTTCTGTTTTCTTTTTTCATAGTGCCCAGCATTTTTTTCGTGCCGCTTTGACGTGACCAGGGAGAGCCTCCTTTCTTTGTCGCCATTGTAATGTGTACCAGAATATACATACTTCGAAGTACATACGTAAACAGTGCTTTGTACGAAGAGAAAAGTTGGCAAAAAGTACGAAATTTGACAAACATACGCACACATACTTACACATTATATACACTACAGCAGTAATAGTATGATGCGTAAAATACCTGGTTCCTTTATATATATGTTGTATGTGTCGGTATTTACAGTCGGTGGTACGTTCAATAACAACTATTCTCGCCTCCTTGGTGTCTGTGTCATGTGTCTTTGTGTGCCTGTGCTTTTTGCTGTGTTTTTCGTGCGTTGCCCCCCCCCCCCCCCCCCCCCCACCTCCCGCTGTGCTCTGATCCGTGTTTTTTCTGTGCATCGTTGCGCCATGGGGACAATCAAATCACCCCTCCCTCCCTCCCTCCCTCCCTCCCTCCCTCCCTCCCTCTCTCCCTCCCACATGGTGACGACGGTCGAATCGACGGTCGGGTCGCAGAGACGGAGCTGTTATTTTCGTCGGAATGGATACCCCCGAGCTGCCGTGGTCAGAGGTGATGGCTGCCAAGAGCGCAGCGGAAGAAGGACGGCAAGGCTTACATTTGCCCAGGTATATACATATATATATATATTATAATATTAGTATAATATATATGTACTTTGGATATGCTTACGAATATTGTGAAACGACTCCCTTGTATATCACATTTATTTAGTAAGAACAGCAGCAACAACCACAGCTGTGGGATCGAGAGGAGTTCGTAGGAACTCATCATGTTCTAAGCGAGCTGTGTGTGAGTGATACTGATGTATTTATCGTACATGCGCGTGAGTGATCCTATAACAATGTATTTATCGTACGCCTGATTTATACCTGGTATGCAATGCGCCAGGTAGATACTCTGTCCCCTCCCTGTCTGTCCCACATGCCAGGTCTCGCGGAACGGTGATGTATCAATGTCCTCTACACGAGAGACCACAGCGGTAATCAGGACCCGTCATCGACACAAAAAAACCATGCCGTCCAATGCTTTTTCGCTGAGCATGTTATTTGTTCGTTCGTTGTGTTCATCCCCCCTGTGTATTTATGTACATGCGTGTTTTGTTTTATCCTCCACCGGATTGTTGAAAACAAAGTCCCCCGCTACAGTTTAAACAATTCGAGTGGTTTATCCCCAAAACGGGACGGCAGCACTATAAGGGTTAATAGGCGGTCGCACTATAAGGGTTAATAGGTGGTCCATATATATATTACCTGGTCTATATATATATTGAATACTGCAGTACTGAGAGTGGTACCTGGTATCATTTATTGATTTATACTATTGCGGGGGACCATAGTAAATGGAACCACGGTACACACAAAAACCTATACATTTCCCTATTTTTACTGATGATATTTGGTCCTATTTAATGTGGTCCCCCGTAATATTGATAGCCCTGTATCAGTTTTTTTGTGTACCCGTACGACTAACTGCTGTATGCGCATACGTGCACCCGTACACTAAAAATCCATTAAATAGTTTGTTTATTCTCTTTTTTTTTCTTTTTCTTTTTGGCGGTCACTTATGCAAAATAGAATGGTCTCGCTTTTTTCATTTACACCCCCCACCCCCCCCCCCCCCCCCCTGGAAATGCCTACACCGGAAATTAAATTAACTTATTGAAGCTGTCATCCATATGCAAGTCCGCCTCACAAGCGGTTCTTAGTAGGATGCAGCTCACTCTTCATGCGACTCGCCGAACACCTCACGGCGCTTCGCGCTTGGTGCAAGCAATGTCTGCCTGGTCGGTGAAAACCCGACATGCCCCGTCCCGGCATTGTAGGGATGCGAGGGCCTATGGTCATACGACTACGGCCATGCATGAGAACAACTACGTCTCTCCTATCGAGTACCCCCCCCCCCCCCCCCCCCCCCCCCCCCTTTTTGTTTCGTTCGTTTGTTCTATTATAATGTGTGTAAATGTTTGTACGGAGGAAGGGGAACGCTTTGTTGATCGGGGGGGGGGAGCTTGTTTTAGGCTGCTGCCGTCCAACAGGGTGCATAGCGTCGCTTTCTCTGTCGATGCATGTTGATGAGCGCGAGTTCACTACAGGGTGCTGCAGCCGCAATGTTCGTTCCGTCGGAGGGCATGGGAGGGGAGGGAGGGGCGCACGCAGGAGGGGGCGGGGTTTGCGTGCGTTAGGCTCTCGTTGTCGCTTTCGGGATGCAGAGTCAACAATAAGCACAGGACGACCGACTCTTAACCCCTTTAGAACTCCAGTCCGGTTTTGGGGACAAGGCTCTCAAATTCCTAGTAATTTGTTCCCAATTGTCCCCAAAACGAGACTGCAGTCCTGAAAGGGTAACCCTTTCAGGACTGCAGTCTCGTTTTGGGGACAAATTAAGTCCTGAAAGGGTTAACCCTTTAGGACTGCAGTCTCGTTTTGGGGACAAATTACTTAGAATTTGAGTGGTTTGTACCCAAAACGGGATTTCGGTTCTGAAGGGGGTTAAAAGCACGTTTTTTCTTTTTTTGGCGTTGGACCGTCGTTGTTTCCCATCACATTTTTTTTTTGTTTTTTTCCTTTTTTCTTTCTTTTTTTTCCTTTCTTCCATCGCGCATGACAAGGCATGCACGAGTAGAGCTTTCAATGTTTTCTCGCCTGATGTCTCACACCGCCCAATATACCCTCCCGCTCCCGCCCCGCCCCGCCCCGCCCCGCCCCGCCCGTATTTGGACCGAAAAACGCCTTGCGCGTGCTGCAAACCCTTCGATCTGTCACGCATAGCCTCCGACGGAGGCTACACGCTGCTGGGGCTCCCCCCGACGGCGGGACGAGGGACATTCGAGGGCGTCAAGTGGTCGGACGCCCTGACGTGTAAGAGCCAAACGTGCGCGCTTGCTTCGAGGGGGGTTTTGACGAGAATTGGAGGCACATACCACGACGTCGACGAGGCGGACGACGTGGCGGGACTGGAGAGACGATCTCCCCGAGGTTTGGCTGAGGTGGGTGGTGGGAGAGGCTGTGCGGGGAGAAGGGGTTTTGGTAGAACAACAGTTGAGGAACAAAAAACAAAAAAATCCCGCGTTTTTTTCTTAGCGTGCTGGTCCTTGTTGTTTTTGTTGTTGTTTTTTTCGTGTATTACGGGGGACCATAGTTAATAGGACCATATATTATTAGTAAAAATGGTTAAATATATAGGTTTTTATTTATACCATAGGTCCTATTAACTATGGTCCCCCGTAATAGAGAGACTTTTTGCTTTTTGCCTTTTTCATTTTTTCAATTCATTGGAGAGCGAATCCCGATAAGTGCTAGCGACGGGAGCCCATTGCGTTTTTTTTTTTTTGTTACATGCCTGCTGTGGTGAGTTCCACGAAAGCCGAATGTACTCGTACGCGAAGCATTTGAGAAAACATGCGCTGTTATTACCTTTATATCTGGTGCCCTCATTCTTACAGCGTATTCGGCCTTGCTTGTCTGTCTGTCTGTCTGTCTGTCTGTCTGTCTGTCTGTCTGTCTGTCTGTCTGTCCGTCTGTTTGTCTGTCTGTCTGTCTGTCTGTCTGCCTGTCTGTCTGTCTGTCTGTCTGTCCTGTCTGTCTGTCTGTCTGTCTGTCTGTTTGTCTGTCTGTCTGTCTGTCTGTCTGTCTGTCTGTCTGTCCGTCTGTCTGTCTGTTTGTCTCTCTCTTTCGCCCCCTCCGTTTCCCCCGTGCCCCCGCCGCGCGGTTATCCCGTTGTAGTCGCCTTGCCCGCAAACGTTGGGCGTGGCGAGGACCGCGCTCAGGCAGAGGCATTTGCCTCGCGTCTGGGTCGGCTAACTTATACTATCAATAGCCGACAGGGGGGGGAGGGAAAAGGGTTGGGGTGGGGATGGGGTGAAGGGGAGGGGTGGGTGGGGAGTAGTGTGGTAAGCATTCGGAACAGAGCCGTTTTTTCAGAGAAGCTCGCGCGAGAGGGATAAGGGAAGGGATGGCGAGGGAGGGGAGTTGGAGGTGTAGGGGGAGAGAGGGGGGAGGAGAGGGGAAAAGTGGGCGGAGGCAAAAGGAAAACGTAAGTACGAGTCTGTCTGTAACAAGATCCCTCGAAACCGAATATAATATTAAAAAGGCGGGCCGCCACTGGAGAGGGGGAGGGAGAGGGAGTAGTAGGTGGGAGTGGAGTGGAGTGGAGTGTGCCGTATCGTCTCTTTTTTTCTGTCTGTTATTTTTGTGATTTTCTTCCCTTTCCGAGCCCTTTTGAACTTTTTTGTTTTTGTTTTTTCCATCTGGTGTTTTCTTCTATATACATCGATCGATCGATCCGGAGTCGGGGACGGGGCCGGACCCCCCCTCCACCCGAACGCGCGTGGCATGCTGCGTTTCGCCGACATCACCGGCAGCGCAACCTGGTGCTGTTAACTGCGGCGTCCATGTTCTCCCTGTAAAACAGGCGGAGGAGGCAAAGAGAGTTGTGATTTTTGTTGCTTGGACAGGCAAAATAAAAGTGCATACATTGTTCGTGTTTTTAGGTTTTGTACAGGCAAAAAGCGCAACACAGCCCGCCCCACCCGCCCGCGCTGATTTCTGTTTTGTCTTGTCCCTTTTTTTGTTTGTATATGTGTGTCTCGTTTTTCATATTCGTTTTTTTTTTTAAATTCTCGGCGGCTCATTTTCCAGTCTTTTATGTGTTTCAACGGTATTGTGTTCAGCGGTGCTTACTCGTCGTCTTTTCTTTTTTTTCGATCGGCGGCGGTGACGGTAAACGGGCCGTGTCAAGGCCAGGGGTTGTAAGAGTCTAGCTAAGAGAAGGGTGGGTGGTCTACTTGAGTATGGGCGTTGTCTCGTAGGTTTTACTTTCATTCTCTTGTTGCAGGCGTGAGTGCTTTTTTGTTTCGTGCCGCCTCGAGCGCGCGCGTGCTTGCGTACGTACGTACGTGCGCCGCATGAGAAGCATTGATTTTGTCCTCTCCCGTCGTTGTCATCTTTTTTTTTCTTTCTTTTTTGAATGCATAAATCTATCTGTTTTGCTTCTCTTCTTTCCCCCGTTTTTGTTGGCGTAGATGGGCGTTGATGTTGGCTTATTTTTTGTCTCCTATGTGTAAAAAAGAATCGGACCGTGTGGTGCGTTCGTGACGATGTATTTGCCCCCCCCCCCCCCCCCCCCCCCCCCCCCGTCCTCCCTTCACGGGACAACGCGAAACGGTGATCAACCCCGGAAAAAAGGGAGGTAGGAGAGTGTAAGACAGAGAGACCCCCTTTGAGGTGCCTTCGCTGACGGTAAAAGCGACCGATAATTGAAGGGGGAAACAGAAAAAATGGGACCGGTGAGATGTATACGTTAAAACACTCGGCAGGAAAATCAGAAGCACGAGGGAGAGAAGAGTGGCTGGTGGTGGTAACGGTTATATAGCGGCGGTTGTGGTGGTGATGTTTTTTTTTTTTTTTTTTTTTTTTGGGGTTGGGGAAAGGTGTGGCCGTAGACAAAGGACGGAGGGGGGGGGTAGCTAGGCAGGCCGTTTGCTTCTGTCAAAAACAAAGAAGACTTTCGAGAGCCGTGCGTGTGTCCGCCCTCTTTCATGTTTCGGCAATAAATGATAAAGAACGAGGGAACAATTTGCTGATCTTGTGCTTTTGTACGGCTCGACGTGGTTTCGGTGTATTTGTGGAAGGGTGTCTGGGTGCATGCACGACCTCGGATGTAGTCGGTGTTTCCTCCGAAGGCTCTCTTAAGGGGTGCGCAGCTAAGGGAGGGGTTGGTTTCCTTCGTTCTTTTTCTTGTTTTTTCGTGGATGAGGCGCCGCGCATGGAGGCAGGCGGGGGGGGGGGGGGCGGGGGCACCGCGGTCCGATCTGGTCCGCCGCTCCCTCTCTGCTGCTTGACGCCGTTTTTGTTGCGGTGAAAACCCAGCCGTGCTTGCACACGACAGACGCGTGTGTGCGTGTGCGTTTTTAACTGCGTTGCGTACTACTGTAGCTATCAATCGGTGGGCGTCACCTTCCGGCATTTATCTCCCCCCCCCTCAACCACCAAAGCCTTTGGGCGAGAGGACAATAACCTGCAATATTTCGGCAATTCTCCCCGATATTTTTAGTGCGGACTGACTGCGAGTGTCGGAGGCAATAAAAGTGGTGGCGCGTGTTCGGCACACGCTTCCTGATCCCGCATCTGCATGGGGGACAGTAGGAAAGGTGACAAATTGCGCCGAGGGAGCCTCGTTTAGGTAGTAGCTTAAAAGGGTAGCTGTCCAGGGTGTGCAGCGGTTGGGGTGGTGCCAGTTGCTCGCGCTCGGACTTCGTTTGTCGCCTGCCGCGCGTACTTCTTACGTACGTATAAAATACCCGCTTTCGGCTTGTTGTGGTGTATCATTTTTTTTACAGAGGCCGCCCACTCAAGGCGTGGTTGCGCCAGGGCGCAGAAGAGAGCGCGCGAGAGGGAGAAGAGGGAGGGTGCGAGAGAGATAGGGAGGGAGAGAGAGAGAGAGAGAGAGAGAGGGGGCGGGGGGGGGGGACCGTAGATAAGGAGGTGAATTTCACGTCTCTGATTGTGTGCGTAGTTTGTGTTTTCCGCGGGGAAGAAAAAAGCGGAGAAAAGAGAGGAGAATTTTTGCTGAAATATTAGTATGGAGCAAGCGCTGCAGCTGACTTGACTTGTTTGGGGGGAGAACAAAAAAAACAGGCCCCCGATGAATAGAACTAGGGATGTTCGGTCCGTCGGTGATGGTGGTGGTGGTGGTGGTGTTGGGTGGATTTTGTAGTGTATTGTGCGTGGGGGATAGGGCGGAGGGGGTGCGCGCGGTGGAAGAGCCGCGAACGAGCGCAGGAACAGACGGAACGAGCGTCTTGTCTCTCTCTTCTCTCTCTCGCGCTCCACCGTTGCTGCTGCTGCGGCCACCAGAATATATGGATGCTGTAGGAGAAGAGGAGCTGCAGTTCTGGCTAGAGGCTGTTGTGTTAGCGGGATGCGCAGCGCGGCCAGGGGGGGGGGGGGGGGGGGGGGTGTACTCGGAGGGGTGTTAAAAGAGGCTACTGCTGTAGAGTCAACAGCAGCCGTGTTTTATTTACTTCCCTCATTCAGTGTGTACGATGACCGAGTTGTTCATGTTTTTTCTTCCCTTGGTTTCTTTTTCGTGGTGGGCGCACACGAACAAACTGGATTTGAAATAGATGGCGAGAGATGTTGCTGGGGGTCGGATTAGTATGTATCCCGGCGTATGATTAGGCGTGGTGTGGGGGAGTTTGCTACCCGTGTGTGCGTGCGCGCGTGCGTGCGGAGGAAAGCACGGTGGTTTCGAACCACCACCGCCCCAGCAGAAGAGAGAGGGAGACTACCCCCTTTTTTTTTCTTCGCATGTCGTGCCGCGGTGTGTATGGAACAATAATAGTTATCGGTTGATATTTTGATATTTCGATCACTTTTGAGAAGACAGGTTAGGTGTGTGTGTGTTTTTTTGCTGTGTTTTGAGCGGGTGCGCGCCGTCGCCGGAATTAGGAAGACACACAAAACACTACTCTACGTCTTTTGCGCCCCGTGTGCCGTGAGATGTGTGTCGTCGTACAGTCGTTCGTAACAGGGTTGTTGGTTCCTTGTTAATGGGTAATAAAACCGGAAGCTAAGTGTGTTGATGTTGTTGTGGTTGAGTGACACACCAAGTAGTATGATGCCAGCCTCCACGCGGAAGACGGCTCCGCGGGTGCCAGAGAGACAGAGAGGGAGAGAAAGGGAATAGGAAGACCCACAGCGACAATGCAAAAAAAAAAGGCGATTGGTCATCCATAGTCGAGGTATCGCTCGGTGCGTACATGGAGTGAAAAACAACTACTACTGTAGTGCTTTGTAGGTGTGTAATGGGGGGAGAGTAGAAACGGCAGGCAGCGTACCTACCTACCTACCTGTAGTTGTAGCAGGGACGGAAGACGCGTCTGCGAGCATCGAATGAGGGAGAACAAGGGAGTGCGATCGACCCGTGATATTTTGGGGGGGGGGGGGGGTGGGCGCACGAAGGGTATTGACCGGGACCCCTCGCTTTAGTCGTGAGTTTTAGAGCGAATTACTTTCTACTACCTGAGACCAACTGAGCTGCGGTTCCACAGTGGTGTCTGTGGCCCTACAGCAGTACTATTAATATTAATACAACTACTACTTCTACTACTTCTACTGTCTGGTGGCATCCGCATTACGAGTTAGTATAATCTTTGGGTGCGGTGATCCGCGCCAGTGTGTCTGCGTATTAACGCACGGTCGGCCGGGCGTGGCGTCCATAGAAAAGGGGATCGGTCGTGACCAACCATGGTTGTTTGACACCATCTTGGTCGCTTGCTCTACGTACGAATAGGTAGGAGCAGCGAGCTGTGTGGCCGCGCACCCAGACCAAACTCAACCGCTGCACACAGTGCAGCCCCAATGAACGGTTGATTGGGCGTTCTGAGGAGAGGTGATGTCGTTTTCGATCCCACGGTGTGCGCTGGCAGACTGCTCTACAAAACACATCATCAGCAGCAGTAGTATCATATTATAGTAAGGGCTCCTACAAATTAACAAACAAGTAATCAAGTGCTATTTACCGCCGCTAGTCGGTGGTTTCCCTCGCTTTCTTGTTTCTCTCTCAAAAAAAAAAAAAGAAAAAAAACGGCCGCCGGTGTCGGCCGTCCCTCCCATGCCGCTGCTCAATCAAGGAGATGAGCGTCCTCCACCCTATATCTACGTGTGGAACACTCGTCGCAAAACTATGATGAGCAAACACACCTATGCTATTTATTACGCGGCACACGGACTGCACCGGCAACCGCGCCCGCCCCCGCCCCCACACCCCCTTTACAAGAAGCGTCGTCGGCCAGCACTTGCGTAAAATAGTTTTGGACGCGACAACTCCCTCGGTCTCCGCACCCAGCAATAACAGTCGTGGCAGCGGACACAGCAGACGGCGACCCGCCGCGAGCGCCAAAGGCTCCTCCTCCCCCAGGGGTGTCAAGAGACGCCAGGAACGCCGACGAGGACTGACCCCAAACGAGACCGCTGGCGTCAACGCTACGGCTGCCGTAGACTTTGCCCCGTCCCCAGGCAAGACCTGGGTCTCGTTGCTCTTTCTTCGCTCGCAGTCGGTTGTTGAGATCGCGGCTGTCGCGGTCCAGCGTGCGGGTCTCGAGGAGGAAACGCTCCGCGACGGCGTCGAAACCCGACCCCCCGTGTTGATGTGCGGTCGGCGCCATTATTTCCGCCATTCGCTGTCGTTGGGAGCGAGCGCGAGCGCGAAGAGCCGCCCTCTGTGCCCTGTGGAAGTACGTACGTGCGCAGGGGAGACAGGCGCTGAGACACTCGGGAGTCGGCTCATTTCGTGGACATAAAGCTGAGAAAATAACGAAGCCAGCTTAATTAATACCTTGGTAGCAATTTTAGTTTGGCGATGACGGCGACGTCGATGCCGGAGGGTTACACATATATGTTGGTGTCGGCCGAGCGAGCGTGGGGAGGAGGCGTTACAAGAGGCGGTGGTAGTGACGTGCCGATCCTCTCTTTTCTATTGCTAAAAAGGGGGGTGGTGGTCGTCTTGCGCTGGTCTGCTGAGGAGGGGGAGCAGGTGGAGGCGGAGGAGGAGGACGAGGACGAGGAAGAGGACGACGAGGAGCAGGACAAGGAGGAGGAGGAGGAGGACGAGGACGAGGAAGAGGACGACGAGGAGCAGGACGAGGAGGAGGAGGAGGAGGAGGAGGAGCAAAATCATCTTGTCCAAGCAGTGACGCCATCTTTAAACGGTGCGCAACGAAATTTGTTTACGCTGTTTCCAACCGGCCCGGAAACCCATCTAGCCAACACCGTCGTTATTTTAGTACTCCTTCTGTTCTATCGTATTAGTGGTGGTGCTTTTCGCCGACCAAGAACCAGCGAAAAATTACGAAAGTCGCGCATTTATTAACCGCATGCGATGTATTAGGAGCAATGTGCTCGGTGCAGTATATACTGTACTCGCACCTCTTGGTACTCTTGGCGGCGTGTGCCCGACCCGACGCCCGCTTCGTCGACCCCCCGAACTCCGCTGTCAAGCCGAACCCTTCTGGAATATCGAGGGCCACACTCGTGCTTGTCGCAAGCACAGTTTTCAGGGTGTTGGGCGTCGGCGGCGTTCCATCCGCCAACCTCACGATCGGCGGCAGCAACGTCGGAGAGGATTCCGACCCCCGACTCCACATCCTACGGTGGCTCTCGTCGATGGCTCCCGTGGGTACCGGTCTTCCGCGAAGTCGCCCCCGCCGCCCGCGATCCACCGTTTCGCCTGAATTTTCTGGTGTGGCCCGCACACCTCTACCGTTGGCGTTGATGTTGGCGCTGGCGTTAGCGTTGAAGCTTTCATGGTTGAAGCCGCAACAATCAACAGCCTCGCTCGACGCCAAAGAGCTTTCTCGTTGCCGCTGCTGCACGGACTTCTCGCGCCGCCGTTCCTGCTGCTGCATGTGGTGGGCCAGATGTCTACCCTGCTGCTGCTGCTGCTGCTGCTGCTGCTGCTGCTGCTTATCCTCCCGACCTTGATGGCGTGGTTGCAGGGTGCCCTCGCTCTGCGAGTTGCCTACCGTCCTTGATTGGTGCTCTTCGAGCTGGCGTGACCGCCGCCGCGCCTCCGCCGCCTCTCGCGCGAGGCTGATGAAGGAAGCCACGTCGAGCATCATGGTGACCAGAGTGGCTTCCTCTTTCGCTCTGGAGAGATGGAGGACGGCGGCGGCTTCCGACGCCCTGCCGTGGGACTGTGCAAGAGCGACGAACGCCACTTCGTTGTTTACGTCCGGGTGAGCTCGTCGAATCATGGATATTCTCTTTCGCACCTGAGCCTGGAATTTCAAGAGAACAAGAGAAGTTGGGTCGGAGTCCAGCAGAGGTGGTCGAAATAGCTCAAACACGATCGGGACGACGTAGCCAAGACCTTTACGAGTAATACAATACCACTTTTTTTTACGGAAAAGTAAAGGCATGGGTATATATAGTCAGCGAAAACGATCCTTACATTCCCGTCCTAATTGGCGCCTGGTATATTGTAGCGAATACTCCCAACGCGGTGAAGAGGGGAAAACGGTGCTTTCGCCGACGATTTCGTCAAAGTGAAAAGACACGAGACGTGCTCTTAAGAGTGAGATGCGGTTACATGGTTCTAGTTTTGACATTTCGATCAATGCGCTTTTGCCGATGTGTCGAAGGTCTCCTGCTCAGAGTGGCTGCTCTCTACATACGTTGCGTAATAGTTTGCAGTTTTTCTGTTTCGAAGCTAATGCCCTTCGATCATATATTTGCCACGTCTTTTCGTTTTAACAAACCTACACTACAGCAGTTGGCAGGGAATCCGACTCCAAGAGGGGTGGCCCCTGAGTTTCATATCACTGAGCGGTGTTCCGGATGCTCAGTGGACCTATATTAGTTGAATTATATTCCACATACTTTTTCATGGGACGGTTTCATGACTTCGCCGCGCAGGGCAGACCTACCCATGTGAGATTAGTGACGAGAACGCACTCTGTTCATTTTGGAGTCACGGCAACCTACAGTGACAGTCTCTTTTGCTCGACGATCAGTGGGAGAGTGCTCCACGTTCGAAGTTCTGGCACAAGCCGACCGACTCACCTCACTATCGAAGTGCCTGTGAATACGGCTGAGAAAAGACTCCCACCGTCGAGTGTATCGCCGCGACCGCTCGGCCGCCTTGCTCCACCGCTTGCAGTCACGCTTATTTCGGGGGTCCGTTGGAGGCGGCGTCCACACCTCCGTTCCGTGCCCCCCGCAACCAGCCCCCCCCACCTCAGGATGCCCTCCCATCTCGCTGATCGCCCTACTTTGGTCGCCGTCTCGCCGAGGTATTAGCCCGCCGCCGGTCTCACCACTCCCGTACGAGGTTAAGGTGCTCCCGGTAGATATCCTGCGGGCCGTGGTGCTTGCGCTGGCCTCGGCACTGCAGACGCGTTCGGTCCCGTACGCGTCGCCGGTGGGCGCCATGCGGTGCGGCGGCGCGAAAAACTCCACCCATTCCGACCCCCCGTTGTTCGACGGCACGGCGGCCGCCGCCGGACAGCCGTTAACAGCGCCACCCGCAGCCGCCGTTGCTGTCGACGCCATCGCCGACCCCGCCACCGGGAACACCTTGTCCGCGATGGTAGCCGACGACGCTGTGCCGCCAAAGCTTCCGACGTCCGGCGGCAACGAGCGAGCGTTTTGCCCTCCGGTGGAATCCCAGCGGAGGGCGATGCTGGGGCTGTTGAGCGCATCGAACGGGGGGGTGCGAGACAGCGACACCCTTGCCCAATCGTGTCCACCCACCAACGTGAGCATCTGGCTGGACTCTTGCGGACCCGACTCGGCTTGCGCGACAGGATCCTCACGAGAAAGCCGAGCCGTTGCGGCGACGACCTCGAGACTAGGATGCGGGGCTAACCGGTCGTCGAAGGCTGGACGGTCAACGGGTGGCTCGATGTCGACGTCTTCAACGACCGAGATTGCGCTTTGGCACAGGAGTGGGAGAATGGTAGCGACAGGTTCGTTTTCGACCCGCTGCATCTCCGCTAGGCACGGAGGAGCGACTCCCTTGTCGTCTTCTGAGCGCACCGTATCCTTCGAACGAATAACTTGCCCGGCCTTCCCGGCAACATCGATGACCGAGGGGTCGATAGGTTGTTGTTTGGGGGAATCGGGGGACCCGCGCTCGCAGTCGCCTGAGGTAGACGTCTCCGATCGTCGAGAGGAGGGGCCCACCGTATTCTCGTCAGAGGGCTCCGCTTCTGCGGTGTGCGTTCGTTGGTCAACCCCGTCGCCTTGGAGCTGCTGCTGTGACGCTGGTCGAAGCTGTTCGGTTGGCGTCGCTCTCTGAAGCTCTGTCGCCCCTTTCGATGCCAGCCACTCCACGGCATTAACACGCGCTGCCTCTGCCCTGGCTTGCAGGGAAACCGCCCTTTCCCCAGTCTCTCGCAGCCACGCCACAGCTCCAGCTTGATGTTCTCTAGCTTCAGCTTGAGTGGATTTAGCTCTGCCACCAACCTCAGCGAGCCATACCATAGCCCCGGCTCGATTTTCGCTGGCTTGAGCCTGCGTGGATTTAGCTCTACTACCAACCTCAGCGAGCCATACCACAGCCCCTGCTCGATCTTCGCTGGCTTTAGCTTGAACGGATTTAGCTCTGCCCCCAACCCGGGCGAGCCATACGACGGCGTCCGCGCGAGCGTCTGCGGCGCCAGCTCGAAGCACCTTTGATTGCGCCTCACCCTCTTGGGGGCGGGACATAGCCTCGCCAGCAGAAGCGAGTGGCTCAAAGCTTGCAGGAGGAGTGTGATTTATTTCGGGATCATTCTCTGGTGCGGCACTCCGAAGCGGCGTTTCCTCCGGGGCGATTGGCGGCGTCGGTGTTTCCGCCTGTCGCGCTTCTGCGCTCCCCTCCTTGTTCGCGTCTCCGTCCACCTCGCGGTCATTCTGTTCCGCATTACAGTCTTCTTGCTCCCCGGCGGAAAAACTCGGTTCTATCTGATCAGCCGGTACTTGCTTGACCTCTTCAGGCGCAGCGAGTGGCGGGCCCGCGGCCAGCGGTGGTTCAGCTGCGAGGCTGACGTCTCCACCATGCTCACTTGAGGCGCTACGTCCGGTGTCGTTGGGGTCAGTGTCTGTCACTGCTGTTGCGGGCACTGTTGCAGGTACGTATCCAGGGGGTGCCGGAGACGGGATGGCTTTGAGCCCGAAGTTATGGCAATTATTCGTCGGATGTCTCGCGGAAATTTCCATACTCGCCGCCACAGTATCTCGGAACTTGTCCGCGAGGTAATGGGCCACAACCGCACGTCGGAGGGGAAAAGAAGGCGAAGATAGGCTGCTTCTGTTCGCACCTTGATCGATCCGTTCCTCAACCTTCGTGCTTAGTGCCGCATCTGTTTCTAGAGTTTGTCCCGGCTGGCGGATATCCATACCGTTGGGGTTGTCCGGATGATGGCGGCTGCTGATATTGTCGTCGTCCAAGGTCTCCGTGGGCGAGCGGGGTGCTGAAACCTCGGCAATTGTCGAGCTGGGTTGCGGTTTAAGCCCAACCTCCTCATCGATGCTGTCGCTCGGGTCTTGCGGCGGAGTGGGTTGTGGTATCGGTAACGCCAGCGAGTGGACCGCGTCACTTCCCTCCTCAGCCTTGTGTATCTTGACTCCGCTCTTGTCTTGCTCATCGGAGCTGTGCCCCTGTCTACTATCATCTACGTTCGAATCTGGCCCATTTCGTGATGGTTGTTCAGCCTGGGGCGAGGGCACCAGGAGGCTGGGCTCTTCGAGATCAACATTGTCAGACTCGGTGCTGGTGACGGCAGCCCCCAACACCTCCGGACTACACGGAAGGGATGCGCACAAAGCGGCTTGTTCGCTTGGCACGCCCGTCGCGGCCTCCAGATATGTATTATCGCTCCCATAGGTGTTGGTTTGTGCCTCGCCTCGCACACCGATCGTGCTGTCAAGACCGCACGCGCTTGGCGTTCTGGATGATACAACCACGTCCGACGCCATCACTCCCCGAACTTCGTCCGAGAGGCAGCCAGTCACGACTCTGTATCGAGGGGAAACAGACGAAGGTTTGTTGTCGTTCGGACAGCTGCCAACCCGAACCTCACTTTTCCCGTCGGTCGCGTTTTCAAGAACACACGCTCTCGACGATCTAGACGATACCAACGAGTCCACGGCCACTCCTCCGCGGACTTCGTCCGAGAGGCAGCCAGTTACGACTCCACATCGAAGAGAAGCAGACGACGGTCTGATGTTGTTCGCGTCGCTGCCGACTCCTATTGCATCGCTTCGCACGCCCATCGTGGGGTCAAGGCCACACGCTCTTGACGATCGAGACGAAGCCACAGCGTCCGCCTCCACTACGTCGTTGGCTTCGTCCGGGATGCAGCCAGTCACGACTTTGTATCGGAGAGAACCAGGCGGAGACGTTGTGGTTTGTTCTCTCGCATTGCCTTCGCTGATCCGTGCCTCTATCGGTGGGATTTCTGTCTCCGCCGTGGCGAGGCTGTGTTGTAACGGTCGACTCTCACCATCATCCGTTGGATCGTCCGGGCGGTCGCTGCCGCTGCAGTCGGGTTCCTGGACAGATGACGGGGCATACTCTTCTGAAGGTGACGTCCATGATCCATCCTCGGTCTCATTCGCCGGTGGAGTGGAGGGCAAAGTGCCGGTGGGTGAATGTGAAGGCTTGCCTGGGGCAGCCCTCTCACTCGCGTCAGGTAAAGTTGCAACATCCGAATCAAGAAATGTTCCGATTGTTGCTTTCTCGGGCGAGCCTTGCGCCGCCCCCCCCCGCACCGGCGAGAGGGCGGCGGAACCAGCGCTCTCTTCGTCGATCAGGGTTTGATCGACCCCGCTCTTCCTACCTGCTTTCCCGCCGCTGCTGTGTTGTTGTCCGTCTTGTTCGTCGTGCAAGGCCAGTTTTCCTGTATTCGCGGACACCTGTTCGGCAAGGAGGGGTTGGGCCCACCGTGAGGTTGGCATCAGCGATATCGCCCTTACTGTGCTATCGACGGCAGCCCCCATTGCAGGACACGGGGTATGAACTAGACGGAGGGGACGGACAACGTATGGCACTGATAAAATCGGGCACCCTTCATGAGCTCAAGCCAGCAAAATAAATACGCCAAATAACAAACTCTCACTTGTGACGCCGTTTCCGCCGCAACCGTCTCGTTGAGCTTGTCGGAGAGGTAGTCGGCCACGACTGTACACCGGAGGGAAGCACGCGAAGACGGGCTGTCGCTCGCATGACACCCGACCGGTACCTCTTCTGCCGACGCGCGGTGCAATGTGACTGTGGTGGAAGATTCCGGTGAGCAAACGCTCCTCCTTCCATCGGAGACGTCCGGATGAAGAGTGCTGCCACAGCAAGGATCTTCAATCGAAGGCGAGAGCAAGGGTGGGCCAGCCGGTACTTCTTGCCGCATCATCGGCAAAGGGTTGGCGTCAGCAGTACTTTCACTCGTCGCCGGCGTGGACGGGTCAGTGGCTTTGTCACCGTCGGATGCCGGGACCGTTTCCGTCGAACACGCCTCCGTTTCCGTTGAACACGCCGCCGTTTCAGCCCCCGATTGTACGGAAGACGCCTTTCTCTGCTCTTGGACGAAATCTGCGCCTGATACACCCGCGAAAGATTCGTCACCGTTCGCCGACGGGTTGGAACGTACACTTTGGGCTGCAGGATCCAAGACTATTGCACTTCCTTCCGTGGCAATCGCGTCGCAAGCGCCCGCAAGGCTATCCGTGACGGCAGGATCCTGAACATAATCTGAATGGAGCAGACTAGGGTTGTCGCTGTCCGCCACCGATTGCTGGCCGTTCAAGGTTCCGGCGGCTGATGTCACGGTGGCGTCGGTCGAAGTTTTGGCCCCGTCAACAAACTCCGCCGGGGTTGCGGGCACCCCTAAAGACTCCTCCTCAGAAGCGGTGATAGCCACCGCGTCTTGGGCTGTCCGCGGCAGGTGGACTATCGCAGCGATAGGGAACAGCTCACCGGTATCGCTGTGTGTCTCGTCCACCGCCCGCATGCGGCCGACAACCGTGACCGCCTCTCTCACAACGTCCTCAAGGTAGTCAGCCACGGCTCGTTTCTCGACCGAAATAGGCGAGTCGGAGATCGGTACGAAACGCTCGCAATCGATCTGGCCCATGTCATCTGCGCTTGTGACACAATCGTCATCGTCGATGATGACAGATATATACGGGCTCGATTGTAGATCCGTTGCCGAGGCCGAACTATCCGCTGCTGGAAGGTCAAATTGCTGCGATGAGGGCTCAGATTCTGACTTAGGCGTCGATTCCTCACGTTTTGATGCCAATGCTTTCTCAACTTGCGGCGCCTCATGAACTGTGTAATTATCGCCATCAGCAAGGTCGTGAGGGCACAAAGGTTCCGCTGGCCACGGGGTGGAAGGAGAAATATCGCTCTCGATCCTGTTCTCGCGGTCTTGCGACGACGCCGAAGCCGGGGATGTCGATTCCGAACGCGTCGTTCGTGGGGTCCGCGCCCCTTCTGTTGGATGCTTGTCCTCTAGCGACGACTTGCACAACGATACGCTTGTGTCTCCAATACAATTCGCAGGAGTAGGTGGCGCGCACGTGTACGGTATATCTCGCGCTCTTGTCGTTACAACAGCCGCCATTGCCAGCAGGCTGCTTGCAGTCACGTCTTCAACAAGCCTGTGAGCCGTTACAGAGATTTGAAAACCCGGTTTAGATATTTCGTGCGCGTCTCCACCTTCACCTTCCTCGATCTCAGTTTCGTTCCGGTGTTCCGCTAGGGTAGGACAACACGCCTCTTTTCCTAGATCTTCTGCTACCCCCAACCCTGACCCTCCCGCCTCGCCATCCTCTCCTGAAACGTTTATGGCAGAAACAGGGTTCGCTGCCTCATCCTCGGAGAAGCTTACAGCGGGCGAAATGCTTCGGTCTCGCAGCGTTCCCACGATCAGGGCCTCGACCTCTGCCCTCGTTGTGGTGGGTAGCACTTGCTCGAGGTAATCGCGGACAACCAGGTTTTCGACGGACACCAGCGGGGCTGCCGCTGCGCACACGGCACTTGCACTGCTGTCTACTCCGCGAGTTTCGTCTGTCTCTGTGTCTTTAGGCGTATAGCCAGAAACATATTCTGGAATCGAACCAGATTTTGTCGATTCTGCTCCTTGCTCGGTAGAGGACGGGTCTGCCTCATTTTGTTTTTCCAGCGCACTCGGTGAAGCGTGGGGCTCTAGCAACGGGTTTGCTGGGACCTCGTCGGGTGATGGGGTATCGACCTCCGGCGCGGGCACCGCGGTGGCCACAGCCTCAGCCACCGCCAAGTAAAGATACCTGGTAACGACGGCTTCGATCAAGAGAGGTGAAGCCAGTGAGGGATTATCAAGGATGAAGTCCACGCCAGCCCCCTCTAGAGGCGCAACCGCCATCGAATTGTTCCTACCAGGTGTGTGCTGCAGGATACCGCCGGTGAATGGCTGCGGCGCAGCAATTTCTGCTGCACTCTCCTGTTGCGTTGAACCAGTGCGCGACATGTCAACGGCGTCGCTGGTACTTTCCACTGAAAGCTCCCCACCCGCGGCCAAGGATCGCGGCAATTCGACCGCCCCGTCAATGGCGCCGACATCGCTCACATTTTCCCCTTCCGACCCGGACGATGTAACGATGGCGCTTCCTCGGCCAGAAGCAAGCCCGACAGGAGCTGCGAGCACCCCGCCTTCCGCAGTAGATGTACTCGTCGTACCGCAGTATCTACCCGATGACTCCTCTGACACCCGAACCGCGTCGGTCTCAGCCTCGGCCTCCGAGGACCCCGCCACGCTGCCGCTCGTAGCTCTCGTATTCCCCTTTTCGTGGATGTCGGTTGCTGTGACGGACAACTCGCTCACACCACTCTGTTGCTCATTCAAGACTAAACTCCCATCCTCAGACACGCTTCTTCGCCTAGGAGAAGCCAAGCCTTCATTCACAGCGGTTTGCTCTTGACCCGTTACCGAGGTTTCGGTCGAGGCTACCTCGCGTTCCAGGTGTCCAGCAACAGGCTCCAACGGCGAAAGCGAAACCTTGTCGCCGCCGAGAACAGCACCGTCGTCCCCATGTGTCAACAACGATGGTCGGAATATTTCGTGGGGATCGTCTACGAGTACACTACAAGAAGTCGCTGAAGAATCACCGGAGGGGTTTCTAGCCGCCGGTGCCTCCAGTGCTGTGCCGTCGACGCCGCCAAACTGCGGAGCAGTGAGTCACGAACAAAAAAGTACGGATGGGTCGATTTATCTTCAAACGCTAGTATTAATAGTACGAGCAGTGTTTACCTACGAGTACATACGATTTTAGGCTCATGCTTGACAGAATGGTTGATAGCGTACACATCAGTCTCCTTTCTACGGTTTTGCATTTCAAAAACTTCCCGAGGTGGAAAAGTAAGGGTTTTAGGAGCCAAGCATATTTTTTTTAACCTTTTTCAAGAAGCTAGGCCAAGTTGTGAGCACGGCTCGCAAACCCCCTTTTTTGTAGCCCAGTACGTAACCTATCGTGTAGTACGACTCTTACCGTACGCCGATGCAACGCTATTTGGGGAAGTGCTCAAATCATGCGCACGAGTACGAGCACATTTGTTTTGTGCAACTCGTGAAATTATGCTATGTTCGGGTGGAGCATACGCAGCACCACGGATCATGAGCACCGCTACGCGAAGATCCGCACGTTGTGATTTGACATTTACAGCATACCAGGTACGGCAGTGGTGATGCTATTACTCGCACAGTACTTTCGCCTTGGTTCCATGCGCACGCTCCCCTGTAAGATACACCTTCTCTGTCGTCCCGACTTGTGCTATTGCGCGTCGTGCTTTTCACGCGATGACAGTGCACGTGTCAGAGCCGTTGATGAGTCTCGCTGTCGCATTGACTACTGTTGTATCATAGTGAGCGGAACCACAACGCGAACAAGGAAGGGAGCGTGAGCGCTTTCGTACGAACGCGATCCAGAATCCGCTTTCACCATTGTTGTGGGCCCAGCAGCCTCTTCAGTCCCAAGAGCGTCGGCAGCCGTCCCGTGCTGTGGTAAAAGGCGGGCCGCCTCCTCTTCCCCTCCGCCATTTTCCGGACTTGCTCCGTCGGCGCTGGCGTCGTCGCCAAGAAGCAGTGTCGTAGCTGTCTTGTCCACACCCGGCGGATCTTGCAATGGCTCACCTACTTCTATCTCGATCGCGGTGGAGCCCGGCGTCCTTTCCACTTCAACTTCATCCATCCGCCGGCGTGGGTTCAACTTTCAGGGCATCTCTACTAGCCCTACCATCTACTGCCAGTCGGGATGCCGAGATGCGCGCGGCGCGTGTCTCAGTTGGTTCCGTTGGTTCTGTTGAGTACGCACGTTTGTTTCGGTTCAGAAAACTGACCGGAAATTATGTTCCGGTTCAGGTAAATTGCCCCGCATATATATTCAGCGCCGTCGCGCCGTCTCGCAGTCTCGCCACTCGCCACCCACCTTGGTACGTTCGTAGAGAGACATCATGCATACATACTCGTAGTTCAAATGCCGTAGACAACACATACGCGTGGTGGTCGTGGTCGTAGGGGCACGAGTGTGTGCCGACGCACCGCTTGTCACATACCACGTACCTGGCACATACCTGGTACCAGGTACCTGGTATCACTTTAGTCCTTTGTTGCGGCTCTCAACTCTCTCAACGCTTTCTGTTGACCCTCTCGGGCAATAAATGATTTACTACGCACGAGTAGGGGAAACTGGCGACAAAAAGTGACTTCGTACGAGTATCATACGATGGTTACAGCGACGGCCACTGACTGCGCCATCGGGGCGTCATACAGCTTGGCGCCCGAGTTTGCAATGCAAGGGGTCGTACGGCACAGACACAGCGTGATCCCGTACGTACCTCTGGGCCCTCGTGCTTCTCGTAGACGGTTCACAACAACACTATGAATAATAAACGTACACCATCAGTGTCAGGTACTTCGTGTGGTCGCCCTCTCCGGGTCCTTGTTAATAAGAGGTTACATCATCCCCGAGAGAAAGCTTGCCTAAAACGTATACCACCAGGTACAGCAGTAGCAACACCAGGGAATCGTAATCTATCTAGCGTCTGGTGTCTGGTGGTGTTTTCATTAAAAGGAGCATACATACGCGTAACATCAGCCCCGTCGACGAAACGTCAACTACTACTATTAATACTTACGTACTGCTGCTGTTGTTCTTACTTGATGAAAAGGAGTACACACGTATCATTTTTAGTTTTTCGATAAAATATCAGCCGTCGAAGTTGAGTACCAGGTACCTGATATCAACTGGTCGAACTCACATCTGGCGAGTTTAATAATTATAATGAAATAATAAACGAAAAAAAAACTATTAATACGTGGAATATGTGCGAATGGGTTTATCATACAACTTGTGTTCAGGATTAAAAAAATATTTCCTATCGTATACACGTACATACACACATCGCAAATTGTGCCTATATCCCCCACTATATAAATCAAATGCGAATAGAACAGGCGTATTACGCAGCTTGGAAAGGTGGGTGTCACCGTACCAGTTATTTAATCAGTCGAACTCGCGGCTGACGTACATACGAGTTCATAATTTTATAGCAAAATATCAGTAGTTGTCGACGTAAATAAAGCCCACAGGTCCTGGTAAAGAAAGTAAAACTCCCCCCGGGAAATAATCCAGGGCCAACAACAGCAGGAGGAGAATACTTTTCACGGTGGCAGATGACGCTACGTCGGTCTTTCATCAAAACACAGAGCGAACGCTTACCCACATATCGTACACACACAGATGGCGTGGACCCCCTCTTAGTGTGGGCGAAAAAAATATCCTTATGGACACACTGGACATTACTTACGGGGGATCATAGTAACTATGACCAAACATTGTGAGTAAAAAAGGTAAATATATAGGTTTTCGTGTGTACCGTAGGTCCTATTTACTATGGCCCCCCGATTTATTATAACACACCATTGGACGTACCACATTGAGAGGTTGCCGCCATCTCGTGGGTTTAGCCAAATTGTTCAATGCCTCCAGCACAAGAATTCTTGTGCGCCCACATTGTGCAGAGGGGGAGGGGGGGGGGGTACCTGTACACACGTACGTTTCGTTTTTGTTCAACACTTGTATTTTCTAGCTCGATCGTCTCGCCTGCCTTCTGTCCTCAGTTGTATCCTGGACAGGCCGTGGTCATGTCATAAACGCCTCTCCTGTCACCCTGTCTTCAACTTCAATTCGCCGGGAGGCTGGTGGTGTCACCGTATTTCGTTAATTCCAATTCCTAAGGCACCTACTGACGAAAGTTCATGGCTAAAGCACAGCAGTAGTAGTGCCTGCTAAGCAGCAGTAGAGGACAGCGTGCGACCACTACTTTCTGCTCCTGCCGTAGACCACGCTCAAATGCACACACACACACAACAAAATAACAGCCCGATCGCCCGTTAAAAGAAGTCCTGGAGACCTCGCGACCCATCGAGAGAACTTCTGTATATTTTTTCCCCTATCTCTCAATTATTACCGCAAGCAGTGCGCCAGCTGTGAGTTTCGACCAAGCCGGTGGGCGCCAACTTACGCCCGTCTATCGTAAACCAACCCGACTATGGATACTACGGGGCTGGCCAAGTGGGCGCGGACTGTTAATAGTGTTGATGTTCATACCGGTACTACCGTACGCACAGCAGTTACGAAGCCATCCCCGTACTTCCTTGCACAACGCGGCAAGGCAACGCAACGCAAGCTGCGCCTCGTCATCTAGGGTGCGGTGGCACCCGAGGGGGCGTAGCGTACATGCGAGTTCGCGCGTACGCGGACGCACCCACCGATGCGTGCCATGTGCGGACAAAGCTATGCAACATTTTTATCGCAAAACAATTGCAGAGCACTTCACAGGCATGCCTAGACGAAGTCTTGACTCTTGAAAAGCTTGAGCTTTCACA
This sequence comes from Nereocystis luetkeana, assembly GCA_031213475.1. Classification (NCBI taxonomy): domain Eukaryota; class Phaeophyceae; order Laminariales; family Laminariaceae; genus Nereocystis; species Nereocystis luetkeana. The sequence goes on from JARUPZ010000032.1 coordinate 1,746,584, forward strand.
CGGAAATCGAGTTCTCAGGCTTTTGTTGACTACCATCACCCCAAAGCACGAAACCATTGTCGGCGTTGACATTGCCAGGCCCGAAGATCGACCAGGCGCACCATCTTTGTACATTTTTTTCTACGGTTGCTATTAATAGTAGTACACACTCCGCCATGTCAGAAAAGCTCTCATGACTGCGCCGGTTGCCGCAGCAAGTTCCAACCCAAGGACTATACGCGAAACCCGCTCACATGAACCCCCACCCCGAAAAAAAACTGCCAAACGATCTGTGCACTTGGATCACACAAAAACGACGGGAAAAACTGAAGAATATATTTTGCCAGGCACTCACGGGGCACAAAGGAAAACAAAATTTTGTGTTTGGTGCGTTACCACAGGCCAAAGGGCCATCTCACCACCCCCCACTTACTCCCCCCACTACCGCCGCCCAGATCTACACACCAAACAAGGGTTTTGCTAACACTACCGACCCCCCCCCCCCCCCCCCCCCCCCCGCAAAACATCGCGATTATCGCACATCCAGCAACGCACACGACACGCCCCCGCCCCGCCCGCCCCCCACATAAGCCATCACAAGCCCTATTGGTCCTCCGGCTGAAAGAGACCGACCATGTGGCCGTCCGGGCTCCGTACCGACGCCATCGCTCCGTGCGCCGGGTACTTGATCGGCCCATCCAGGTGACCGCCCATCTCGAGCGTTCGCTGGACGGCGTGGTGCATGTCCGGTACATCGAAACACAACAGCGGGGAGTACCTGCGGGGAGGCGGGCGGGGTCGGGAAGGGGGGTTGACCTCGTCAAGACCATGTGACGTAACGGTCAAAACGAAACATGCAGAGCGTGGGATAGCAAGAGGCGAGGCGGGACGACGCCGTGGGAGGCGAGGCGAGATCAGACGCAAAAACAAAACAAAACGAGCAGCATTCTTATGCTAGAGATACGAACAGCGCGCGGGTAGGTAAGGGGAAGACGAGGGGGGGGGGGGTGGGGGTGTACTCGATAGGATTGGCCGGTGTTTTAGCAGCTGCTCAACAAGATAAAAAACAAAACGTGGTTGGAGAGGACGTGCGCTGCTGCCTCAACAAGATCCGTTTTAATCACCGCATACAAGAAAAAAATAAATAAAGCAAAGCAGAGGCCTCTGAATGTCTCCGCCACCCCATTTTTCGGAGTTAGCAATTTTCCTTCTCTGCCATATTCATCCGACTCTAATTCCAGGTAGTTCGTCCCCGAAAAGTGTTTATGTTTTGCTCAAGGGGTTGCTATCGGGTCGATCGACTCCTCGCCGGATCCACGTCTACTCCAGGAACAAGCTACTCAGCATCCACGTGTATTCCTGGAACAAGCTACACTCTCTCTTCGCAGTAGGTTGTCCACAGATGGTGTCGCATACTGTCGATATATTGCGATAGCGCCGACGCACACAGCGGTGCCGCACGTGTTTAGGTCCGCGAACCGCCCCGATAACACCGATTCAAAGCATTTCCCAACATCATGCCATTCTAACAGCTCCACTGCTGTGCACCGCAGGGATGCTGTGCTGTATCCACAAAAAAAACGCACACGCGATTTGCGCTGCTGCCCCCCCCCCCCCGTGATCCCGACATGCTCCGTCCCGGCATTGTAGGGATGCGAGGGTCCATGGCCATACGACAGCGGCCATGCATGAGATCGAGTACATCTCTCCTACCGAGTACCCCCCCCCCCCCCCCCCCCCCCCCCCCCCCCCCGCACCACCATGTTTTCGCACCCACCCACGTAACGCTTGCACCGTTTTACAGTGTCATACTTCTCTAAATTAAAAATTACCCGTACGATCAATAGCACATGCTACGTCTATAGTCTTGAGCATTGCCTGATATCCGCCTGCATGTTTCCGGCAGTAGCAACGCTTCCTCGACCGGCCCTATATCGCCGCAAGGGGTGTAAGACAAACCTTTCGTATAGTCACATTTCTCCTTCTCATATCGGAAGGGGAAAAGCGCGAGGCGCACTGCATACACACCCATAATACTAGGGACCCCCCCCCCCCCCTTCCCTCCCGTCTCCCCCTCCCGACCTATATAGACATCGACAATACTACCGCATCGGGAGTGGCTTTCCATTTCCGTGCAAAGCACACAACCACGAGGGAGCTGCCGCTGCTGTTTCCCTCAGGGCGCGGAATGGAGCAGACGAGAGCACCGGCGAACAGAGGCTACACGTTCATGTGTCGTGGTGGAAATCTAGCATCCGAAAGTGAAAGAACTGCTGTGCAGCGGACGGAGGCCTCAAAAGAGCGCGAGGCCGGGTATTATCCGATCCATGCTCATTTTTTTTTTTTTTCAGGTGTGCGCGCTATCCGGGAACACCACCGATCGAGCGTTGCAGCCGTGAGCCCGGCGACACTTACCAACCACGGGGAAGGGAGCAGATGTGTTCTAACAAAATACATGCGTCCTATTAATATCAATAGAACATGGCGCCTCGGACGACCCAGAGGCAGTACCCGTGAATAGGGGTGCTTGCTGGGGCGCAGCTTGTTTCCTCGAGAGACGGACAAGAACGCCCTCCGATATTTTTCACCCACGGCCTTTCCTTTCCGCGGCGAGCCTGGAGGATTGCGCGAGGAGGGGGGTTTGGTGGGAGCCCACGGCAACGTGGTCGTAGTGCCCGGCAAGCCGGCGATGCTCGAGGGCAGCCCTTCCCGGAAAACCGCTACAAAAACACGGGCGAGTTAAGAAGCGCACGATGAGGGGTGTCGTGTATCATACGAGCAGAGTATTTTCGAGGGGGGCTTTACAGGTGTGCAATCGTCGCCGCTTTCAGTTTCTACAGCGTCTTCTGCCGAATCGACATGTCGGGGCTGCTGCTTTACGGTTAGGTGGCGGCGGGGACGTTGGTAGGGGTTTAGCTGTGGTGGTCCTGTGACCATGGGTCGAAACGCGAGCGCAACTGTAAACAAAGCCCCAGCACAGTGGACATGAGAGGAGATACTGCACCAGTCAGGCAAGCCGTCGCGAGCGCACCGAACAGTAGGCACCACCGGAACCCATGATACAGGCCTCGAGACGGCACGTCTCATGGCGGCCGTGGTATGCAAGCGATCGCTACATTGAGCGCACGGATTTGTTGCTCTCGACCTCGAAGAAACGTAAAATCCATCGGGCGGTAGTTATAATAGTAAGTCACGTTAACGCTAGGAGTCATGCTTTTCTTCGAGTTGCTGGGCAACATCCCGAAATATTTGCCATTCTTCGATGTCATGTCAATCAACACTGCCGTTTTTCTTTCTTTGTGTGTATCGTGCAGAAACCACACTCTTGACTGCACACAGGGTACGAGATAAACGAGGTGGTTGCGTAACGGCCCAAAAAATACGTAGGGGCAATACTTGAAGGCATGCCCATTCAGGTATGCCGCACTATTATCATCACGTGTGACTCAAAGTGCTGTAGAACCACGAGCACAGCTGTACCAGGTACATGCCAGGTGCATACCTGGTACCAGGGTATATACATACCGAATCCGGCCAGCCCCATCGCACCACAGGATGGCATCCAAAAACACAACTTTTAGTCTCGAGTTTGCGAATACTTTCGGCATGCTGCCCCCTCAGGCAGCCTTTCGTTTTTTTGGATTATGCTGCGTGTGTGCCTCGCGGGTGGATTTGCGCGGACGGCTGGTGTCGTCCTCCAGTGAGCAATGGATATGCCCGCAGTATCGCGGGCACATACAGTCAGTGCTTTGAGTAGACTACAGCAGCAGTGCAGCAGTCTGCGCGTTTTTGGGACGTTGTTGCAGCGTACTGGTGTGTACCATACCAGGACAGTATGCTATTAATAGGCTCGTTGTACGTACGTATATATGTTCTACAGTAGTATATTCAGTACCAAATGCCATCTTGTTGGATTTATATTACGGGGGATCATACGAGTATTAAATACCTGGTAGGACCTATGGTACACACAAAAACCCATATATTTCGGTATTTTTACCAACAATATTAGGTCCTATTAACTATGGTCCCCCGTAATAATCGAAAGGCAGAGCCAACAACACACATTTACGCGTCAGACTTGGAAGCGCCGTTGCCAAGTGCGGTCACGTCGCGACACGTCGGAATGGCGTACAGCGAACAATACAGCAGCACAGAGCAGAATTACCAGTAGCGGGAATACTGCTGTTCGTACAGGGTTCGAATATGACACGACGCAAACCCTGACTGAGGACGACAAGCCCGAGGATAACCCCTTCTTGCAGTCTAGGGCAATCATAGTGGCTGCAATGATGTTTGTCTTCCGCCCCCGGTGCTACTGCCCCTGGGCTCTGCTGTGACAGCTGTTAGATCCTGTTGCAGTGCTGGATGCCAGAGAGAAAGCGTTCGTCCCAAAACCAAAGCAATTCGACGAGTGGGCACGTGGGGACCATTTGCATTTGGCACGGGGTGCTTGGCTTTCGTGCCGAAACATAGCTCGCATTCCCATTGTGAGGACTACTCGTACGACTTCCACTTCGACGGGACTGATCGTCACTACTACTGCTGTAAGTGGTCGACTTCCACACACACATGTACTCTGTGTAAGTACGTTCACATCACGTACCAGGGTATCAAACGAGGGTCTATTTTATGGGGGGCCATATTAAATAGGACCTACAGTAACTACAAAAACCTACCTGGTATATATTTTTCTATTTTTACCTACAATATTTGGTCCTATTTACTATGGTCCCCCGTAATAGTGTACGGCAACTTAGACCGCAACAAGACAGGACCAACCCTCTTGCATGCTATCCTGACCGGCATTAGGCGATCCGGATGTCGTAACCCTCAACACCCGCGCGCGTCGAGCACTCAAGTGGGGCTCACCCAACAGAGCAAGCTGCTTCAGACGCAGCTGCCTTGAGAATAAGCGGGGTTCCTCCTGTTTCAAACTCGGCCATCGTATCAGAGCTATGCTTCAAAACCAGTCCCAAGCCACCCTCCCCGTAGAACTGGACTCCCTTTCCCACATCCCGTATCAGCAAGATCACACTTCTCGCTCGCATGCCAGCTGAGAGAGGTTGTGTCCACCGTATCCCTCCAAGGAACAAAGGGAAACTGGAAGCTGGTTGCGAGCGTTTGCTCGATATTTACATACCCCGAACCCCGCACAGTAATACCGATCTTTATTCATGGAAACCCCCTTCTCCGAATAATCGTTTTACTCGTAGATCGTTCAACGGGAATCAATTGCAACAATTACGACTCACTGATTGCGATATTCATGTGTTGCGATTGGCGGGAAAGTACTGCTGTACTGCTGTAGATATAACGGCTCCACTTCTCGCCCTTCTTCACACTTTACGTTGTACTCTGACCCTATTATAGCACTTTCACCCTATGAACACGTCCGCGTCGAGTCGCCCATACCGTATCGGGGAGAGGCTACACCGCGGCTGGGCTCACCTCGAAGCCACCCATGAAAACCCAGAGAAAGGGGTACCGGAATTGTGATTGTTGGCGACGGTTCTCGAGCCAGAGGAACGACGTGAAAGGTGGCATGGTGAGCCATGTGTCATGTACAAGCAGCGGTTGCAGTAGGTATACGTATGTAGACGGTATTTCTCTGACCGGGCAGATCCCTGACTGGCATCGCAGGAAGTTTTACCCTGCCTAGGAATCGTCGACGTGTGATTCCTCTGCGTAGTTGACCATATCATATCGAGCTTATAATCTTATAACTACTCTATAGTGTAATTCAGCCTCAATGTTTCACGTACAGCTTTTTTGGTGCATATATTCGACTACGACAGAACATAACTGCTGGTCGTGGCTGTGCATGTATGTGTTCGACCGCACGATAATGGTCTGTACGAAGGTCTCCGACACATTTCAGCGGCAGGCGTATTCACAGATCCACCGTGTATGTACGCATGATGTACGTACCAGGTATCGTTTTTCTATTTTGGTTCCCATCCGGTTGATTATCTTCATCCCTATTTTCTCTCTCCTTCCCACGTACTGTCGACGTAACTCAGATCCGGGGTCACGAAGTAGTAGGCTCTTCTTCCTTTTCCTCACGACGGGTCGACGGTTCTTGCCTTAATTTTTTATCGCGAGAAGACTTCGGCCCTTTCTCCCCTCGTCGACTTGCATCGAATTGCGCCTACCCACGCTACTATTGATGGGTGCTCAGTTGATTCCGTTTTCTATTCATTTATGCAAAGAAACTCAAAAGTCCGACCCAGGTGAGACTCGAACTCCAATACCAACAAACTCTTGGCAGCATTTGTGGGCACCACTAGACCATCGGGGCGTGAGCGACATTTTCAGGGCTGTTCGCGGGTCAGGTCACACCTCACGGGTCAGGCCCGACCTGACCCGCGAGATTTTGGAAGCCTCCTGAGCCGACCCGACCCGATCCGTGAGATTTGAAACCCCCCTGGGCCGACCCGACCCGACCCGCGAGATTTAAAAACCTCTTGATTGACCAGACCCGACCTGCCACGTGAGATTTTGAATACTTCCTGACCTCCAGGTGCCGATTGACCCATGCGATATGGTTCATCTCGTGGGTCGGGTCTTCTCAACCAGCGAGTGAACAATTTCTCCCGACCCGCGGATCCGACTTGTGGGTCGACACTCAAAAACAATTCATTCCTCATATAGTGGTATGTGGCCTGGCTGTAGTGTGTTCGGATGGATGCGGGCATGCGTGTATATATTTGGAGGTGCTTTATTGTTCCAATCCTATTTGCCAAATCAGTGGTATTCCGCGATGGTGCGAAATATACCTTTGAGAAGCAAGCGGGAACGTTTTGAAACTTCGGATCCGCGGGTCCGACCCTTGAGTCAGCAGAAAATAGTTCGCAGGTCATGCTGGCCCGACCCGCGGGTGATCTGTTTCTCGCGAATGACAACCTGACCCGACCCGTGATATTTTTATCACCTCTTGACCCCACCCGACCAGACCCGTGACAGTTGAAAAAATTCTCGACTCGACATATAAAAATCTTGATCCTACTTGACCCGACCAGAGAGATTTGAAAACCCCTTGACCCGACCCGACCCAGCCCGCGAGATTTTGAAGACTTCGGTCCGGGTCATGACCCGCGAACAGCCCTGTACAGTAATAACTTGTCGTGCTTGGCCACCGACAGGAGCTACGAGTACCGTACGTTTTTTCGGTTTGCACGTTCTTGTTTTGTACTTGTATGTAAACCGCGATCCGGTCATTGACCATGGGACTACGAGGGGCTCGCGTTGTACTCGATCCCGCGTTTTGGTTTCTTCTCGTATGGTGCGTTCGCCACCCAAAGTCTTACGCGCTTTCTCGCGGAAACTCCATCGGTCTTCCGTACTTTCTCGCGGGAATCCTCACGCGCAATGTTTTGCGCGTTTTCTCGCAGTTTTCTTCGGGAACCACCTTCCGTGGTTTCCCGGGAGAATCCCCACGGGCACGCACGATCTTCCGCGCTGTCCCGAGGCAGTCCCCACAGTCTTCCACCATCCTTCCGCGATTTCCCGCGGGAATCAACACGGGTGCCCACGGTCCTCAGCGGTAATCCCCACGGGAACCCGCTGTGAACTATCGACCAAATCCCGGAATTGCCACGGCTTTTGGCCCGGGGGGCATCCTACGACTACGAAGAAATGGCGCCCTCGACGAGGGCGAAGCACATGGAGATCGTTCGAGGACCATTAACATATTTTGAAATGTTGGAGTGCTTGGGTTGCCTTTGAAATTCCCGTGGATTCCCAAGGGAAATACACTCGCCATTCGCGCAGAACCCCGCGGGCTTTTTTTCCGTGGGATAGTTCCCACGGTTTCCCGTGGGGAATACCACGGGCCCCCATCGGACATCATAGTAGAGCGTGGCTTCCAATGGGGGATTTCCTTGGGAAGCCGGGAAAAAACACAATGGTGTGCCGTTCTCTTACAAGACCTTGTCCTTCCAAACTATACGATGCCCTGGTAGCTAATAACGTTTCTTCAGAGTGGTGATGGGCATGGAACCAACGAATGTAAAGCAGTATCGTCGTCACTGCACGTAACATAGCACACAAACGAGGAAGTTTTCGCATTAGCTCATTCTCCTGAAATCTAGCCCGTGGTAAAAAACGGGCTAAACGAAAGGCGTCTCGATGGAATAAAACTAGCAGAAAATGATAGGCGTAGCGCCAGCACGCAGAGGAACACACTATCGAGCCGTTGTATGCCATCCCGTACAATTTTCAACCAAACAGTAACAACAACATATCAATTGTATAAGTATATACACCTGAAAAAAGAAAAATAAACGTACGAAGAAAAGCAAGCTCAAAAAGAGGAAATGAAAACGAAGAAAACACAACTAAAAAATATGTGCTCAAGTGCGCAAGCCGAGCCCCGAGGGGACATGGTTGCTGTTTGCTCGTTCAGTCTTATGCTGATGTTATCATATTAGCTCATCTCTCCGTGGAATCATCCATCCGGTTGATGGCCCAACAATATCATGCCGACTCACACTGCCTGGACGTATTGAATGTGTTAGTCAGTTTTATTCATCATGCATACCCCTTCCCAAGTTCATGAAAGTACTCTGGCCAGGGTGGGCGTGAAGGCATGCCTGAGGTTTGTTTCGAAAAAGTCAAACTATGACTGCTGTGCTTCTTTCGCCGTCATGGGGTTCGATTGCCCCATAAATCACCCCATAAGCCACGACAGACAGAACAACATTCTGGGCGTTGCTTTCGGGCACGTGGAAACGTTTGGTTGCCTGTTGAATTATGATGTTCGCAGTTTTTTTTTCCGCGGTGGTGGAACCACACAGAAATGTAGCTCACGACAAGCGCACATTCTTACGCGGCTTTCTCCTCAAGACGCAAGAGGTCAGTCTACCATCGGCCTTGACCCTTCTTTACCCGACCCACAAGGCGGTTGAACGTTTACCCACAAACAAATGAATGCAACCATACCTGGGGGTAGAGGTACCGTGCATGCCCAGCATATACAAGTTACAAACATATGGCATGCTCTAGAGCTACGTACGCACCCCAAAGCCAAATGGAAGCGAGCCACGTGCACCCAAACATGTCACCGGAGCGTACCAGGTACAGAAGCTTCGAGAACGACTGACGAGGAACGACCCTGCAAGATAAGGGAAACACTATGAGCGGGCAGTAGTGAGCCAATTCCAGCCGAACGCGTTCTTTGAAATGTAGGGCTCTAGAGGAAGCGAGAATTGCCCATGCTCGCACTGCGATGTGCTCCTCTGGAGAAAAACTAAAACTTTGACCTGAGGACACACCGGTTCACTCGTACATTCCCAGGGCATGAAACAGGCGATGGCCGTGCTCTACTTGGCGTGCTTGGCAATAAACGCGGCGATTTTCGGCTCTCCAACGATGCTGTTGTAGAGAGCGAGAACCTTAGGGTACGAGTCGACGACGTCAGTGGGGATGCCCTCCAGAGCGCCGTCTTTGAGGTACTTGACCTTATGAGCGATATTGAGGTCAGCCACGGTCATCTGCGTGAGTTTGCGTTTGAAGAGCGAATGTAACAGCGGGGGAGGGGGGTGTACTCATTATCATGCATGGCCGGAGTCGTATGACCATAGACCCTCGCATCCCTACAATACCGGGACGAAGCACGTCGGGTTTTCACCGACCAGGCAGACATTGCTCGCACCAAGCGCGAAACGGAGCGTGAGGTGTTGGGCGAGTCGCATGAGGGGTGAGCTGCATCCTACTAAGCACCGCTCTTGAGGCGGGTTTTCTTGCATATAGATGACAGCGTCAATGGATTGATTTAATTTCTGGTGTGGCCACTTCCAGAGCCAGCAAAAGGTTTGCTTTTCAAGTCCTTCGAGGGCGCCTCATCATATACACACTACGTGATACGATCATCCCGCTTCTGCGGAGTGACGGTAACAGCGGGCGGGGCGAGGGAGAAGATGCCTCTAGCTCAGCGGCAGAAAGTGCGAGCAGAAGGAACACCGTCGCAACTAAATGCAACCATCAAAAGGGGAACTATCTTCCAAACAGAGAGCGCGTGTTAGAAGGCACTGACTGCCCAACAGGCAGTCCCTTCGAACGAGCAGAATACACCAGACCGAGGTTCGGGAGCAGTAACCTTTCAGCACAAACACTTTTCAGTCTTCCAAGGCGGCCAGATCGTAGGTCACGGGAAACGTTAAGGTCTGACTAAATATCGTGAGTACCTTCCGGCACATCCACTGCAGGGCGATATGGGTTGGAGTATTTTACCTTGTCGCCGAAGTAGACGCCTTCAGTTTTTGAAAGGTGCTTCTCGATGTTCTTGAAATACCTGTAATATCACCGGTAAATTGAAGCGCGCGGCAAACATGGAGAACATTTGTTCCCGTGTTTTCAGGCTTACACTTCAGGCCTCAATCATCGTCAAGTATGCTTCAGCAGTGCCCGTAAATGACAGCAGTTGCAGTCGTTGTTGAAGTAGCAGTAGTTGTTGTCGGGGGGATCAATATATCACGGAAACCGAAACGAGCACAACGTCATGTAAGACACGGAGATGTCCAGTGTTTAACTGGAATGGGCACCCGAATCGCAGCAGCCGAAGGGCAAAGGTTGGGCTACGGTTGGATGGCGCCTGCTTTTACCGACTGTGTGTCGGCCCGACGGTAGCACGGCTCACCACGAGAATACGCCAACACGCTACCACCGGACACTTTTTACTTGATGCCCCACTGACTGCTCGTCGCCAACGATCTTCTCGGGATATGTAGCAAACGCGAAATCTAACGGAACGGTCATGCCAATAGTTCGGATGTGTTATTCTCACGAAAATACCACTTCGGGACTCACGTGGGAAAAAAGTTCTCCACCAGATCCTTGCGCAATTCCAGCTGAGCCCCCAACAGGGTCGTAATCACGGGAGACGCGACGGATATAGATTGTGCCGGGGAGGGGGGGGGGGGGGGGCGCCGCCGAGGCACGAGCGATGTGGCAGTAGTCATCGAAACGCCCTAGTTAGGGTTTGGAAAAAATAGACTGAATCGCTTGGTTAGTGGGACACGATCAGACAACCCCCCCCTTTCATCCTCTTTGTGCAAACTCAACGACGAAGGCCGTACCATATATCGAGGACCCGTTGAAAGGCCGAAACATATCTGAGCGCGTCGTTCCCGCACGTAAAAGCTGGGGTCGGGACGACGCCGTTATAATTTTCAGCTTGGCAACGTGTCATCACCTTATGGAATGGATACCGATGTCGCCGTTGGGTTTTGTGCTGAGGGAAGCAGGGAGGAGGGAAGGTGTACCCACCCGTGGCGTTATAGTTTACACTAGACAACCAGGTAGAGTAGAGCATAAGTGATTCAAATCCGCGTCAAATGAGCAGATCACCGATGCGACGAGACCCGGAGCACGCCACACGTGACAGCGCGGTCGACAACGTGCGTTGGTGGCGCGTACTATTCGTCTATTTTGCCCGACAATTTAATCCAGACCAACACACGCGTATGGTGCACACGTACTGTAAAAATATCTTACAATATAGGTATTCTCGCTAAAGTACCGGAGGCGTGTTTGGCAAGAAGCTTTTCTGTACCTTTCTGGCCTCGACTTTCTCGTAGTAATACGGAAGGCCATGCGCATTAAAGTCGGTGGCTAAATCCATCGCAGCGTCGCATTTGGCCGCCTCAAGGTCACCGGTAGGGTACAGTCCTGAAAAATGAACGAACCCAGATTATTCCGTTGTTCGGCGTGCGGTGCATGCAAAAAAACGAGGGGGGGGTTGTTAGAATACGGAATAGGGGAGGCGGTTTCGACGTACTGTGGGCCTTGAACATTGTTCCGCGGGGCGTTTCTGGCGATTATTGAATCACTCGCATGTGTTTGGTGTTGTGGACGCTGTTTTCACCCTGGGTATTCTGGCAGAAATCGTCGAGGCAATACCCCTCATAAGGTACAATAACGTACCTTCTGGCAGAAGGATCGAGGCGACCCGCTCCCAGGAGGGCGATATCGCCGGTACAATAAGCGGGTACCGTATCACTAGCCCACCTAAACGGCTACCAGGTATGCGATATACTCTACGCATATTTATGTATTCAAAATAAAGCAGCAGGGCAGCATATCCGCCGGAAGAACTCGGAGAATGGACCCAAGACGCGACGCTTCACACCCCACGCCCGCGCTTCTAGACCTACAAGGCAAGCAGGTGGTCGAATCTAAATGCACACGGCGTAGGTGAATAACATACTAAAAGTACTCGCCTACACCGGACAACGCTCTTGCTCGAGGGTAACTTTATTCAGGCATATCTGAATTTTCATCGGCGGACGGCGAGTTACCTTAGGCAGCCCACGAAGTAAACACACACGGCCAGTAAGGCTCAGCCATGATGAACTTTACACCATTACCTGGCATCTGATATTTGTGGCAGACTGTACCCGGTACATCATACGCTTCCGGTGTGTTGTGCAGTGGCAGTACTCTTTACTATAATATCGTAATTTCCATGCTGGTATCATCTATTGAAGCAATACCTGGTACACCCCAGAGCACTTGATCACAGCTTTGTACTACAGCAGTACCTCGTACGATATACTGCTACCACTACTTGCACTACTACTACACTACTACTGTAGAATAATGTCTCACCGCCAAGTTTTCCCACATAGCGAAGGATAGCCAAGGTCTGCGGAAGAACGTACCCATCAATCACGAGCACAGGCACCTGCCCGTTCGGTAGGCCTGTCCAAACACAACATTTTGCGGCATTCAATTTGACGTGGATTTCGGGGAGTCACTCCATTTATGCGGGGAAAGAGACGGGCACCTTAGTCACCACGGGCATTGGTGGAACTTAATCCCGGGGGGGAACTTAATATAAGAGTCCATCTGGTAGCCCACACTCGGATCCATATATATGCGGTGGAATCCCCTCCGAAGTATCAAACACGTTGCTGGTAGGTGCCAACAAAGCACAGCCCACGAAAGCACTGCAGCAGCTGCACAGGGTGGCTGTAGCAGGTAGTCTCGTAGCACAATCGGCGACACAGAGACGATAGCGGGGCGTGCCTGTCGTCTCGTGCCCACCGCCATGGCCAGAAAATACTGGCACTTTTCGACGCACTTACGTAGTACTTCGTAGAGCACCCTACTACTGTAGTGCTAGACTATAACACCCTTTCGTTTACCATGCTCTCCATTCATCATGGCATGTCACATCATTTTTCAAACCTTAAATGCTCGGCCGTTGTTGCTGGCAACGTTTCTCGAGGGACGTGTAACGAATAGCCCAAACACCCCTGGGGATTCCAAGCATGGGATCTTCTCCCGTCAGGGAAGCATCGGACTCATACGTATAGCAATCAAGCCCTTAACCCGGTACACAGAGTAACAGGTGCTTCCGTTCGTAACAGGAATGAATTGCCGTTAAGTTTTGATGGGAACGGCTAAAAGTTATGTTTCGAGGAAATATATCGGCAGCTTGCTATGATCCCATAGGAGTAAGGAACACCCGCCCGAAAGGCAAGGGGGCGTCGTTGACGCGTGCAGACCTAATGGTTATCCTCCTACCTGAAACCAAGCTCACCAAGTGACAGTCATCGGCATCGTATGATAAGAGTACCCAGACACCGGCCGGGAAGCCTAGGAGGCTACGTCGTGCTCCGAAGGCGCCGGTCCTCGCGCTTGACAAATGTGCAAGCAGGACGCAACATTCCACATAATCTATATGTAGCACTCACTGGGCTTGAGAACGCCAAACTCTTCCCCCGTGAGCCTCTTATCCTCCCACTCGAGACCTGATAGCTCCAACGCCCAGCGTACCGCCTCAGCAATGCCTTCGGCGCCGAAGTACGTGAAGATCAGCTTGGGAGCCATACTGCTGGGTGGTCGGATGTTGGTCGCTTTGTGTGCGTCTGGGCAGCTTATTTCGTGTGTTGCGTCCTGTGTACTGTGTGGGGGTGGGGTGCCATCGGTGGAACAAAAAGCTGTGAAATGCGTGGTAAGTGGGGGATGAAGATGTAGCGGAAAAGGCGAGGGGATAGTGGGTGCGCGGCGCAGGACGTGCACGTAGCTTTTCTCTCCCGGGGTGTTTTACCCATGATTTGTACTTCATAATTTGTTTAATTATTTCGGCATTAAAACTGGGATTTGATGGTCCAAACAAAACCATCTTACACGGATCCACGAAAGCACGAGAGCATCAGATAGAAATATTGAGTTGGTTGGACATCGGTGAGCAGTGGGGATTATGAACCCTATGCGCCAGTACGCCTCAATTTGCGCCAGCTCCAAACCACGGGATATGCTCCAACACGTCACAGTATGCCACGCCTAGAATTAATACTTATTTTAGTACGCCCGGGTATCTCACAATTCTGCCTGAATGCTTTATTGGCACTGTCCTGCACTGCGCTGCGACGATATAGGCTTTTTTCTTTTTACATATGAACGAACAGCTGCATACCAGATCTGTCACACTACACATTTGTACAAGTATCAAATATACTAACGGTTGCCCGTATGTCGGCAGTACTCACTTCACACGCGTGCTTAGACGCATCCCTTACCCCGGAAGGCAGCTACACCAGCCACATACGGAAACATTCAAAGACGTGTTCAAGGTTATGGTGACGATGTTACGATCGCAATCAGATGCCACGATGCTACGACAATGTGGGCGCAGCTGAAGTGCTGAACCTCCGTTAAATGTCTGAACTCAGGTGAGATCAGGTTGATATATCGATATTCGAATACCACACAACATGCTACAGGCAACACACATTTGACATTCAAAACAGGTATCGCCCGGGACAGCCTCAGTTCCGGCAAGCTGTGCATGCCCTCCGCTGGACCCAGATTGCGGCAACCTGCGAGTCCGACCCAAAAGCAGCGGCAGTCCACCCGCGCGACAATGACGTAGTTTATGCCCTGGTAGCACACTAAAACACCCCCCGGGACCCCAGAGTAGGCTATGCCCAATTGCTGGGCGTTGTGAAGGTGCTTTTGAAAGCCTCGACCTTCAAATATCAGAGGGTTGAAAGAGGAATCCTGCGTGTGGCTGTGCGAGGAATGCGAAGACACCTTCTGTTGTACTGCTGCTGTCTCGTGTGCGACGATATGTAGACATTCTGGCAGCTTGTGCTTTCCGGTCACAACTATTTTTGATTGACGGGGCTTCTCGACTGAGGGAAGTACCCAACAAAACATGTCTTTTTGTGTATTTTTACAACACTTTCCCACATAGAACTTCATAGGCCGAGCGAATACTCATCGTTTTAAGCGTGTCCGTTTCTTAAAGTCGTTTGTAGGTGATACTCTAGTATGTACAACTCTTCAAGTGAAAGAGGTTGTCGGAGCAAACATCTTGCACCGAAGCTGGGGGTGCAGTCGTGCCTGTGATGTGTGGCATCGGTGGACAACGGGCGATTTGTTTTTACTTCGGGAGCCGGCGTGTTGCTGGCTGTAAACACCTCTAACGCCAACCATACGCCTGATGATGATACTGAAGAAACAAAGCTCCACCCCTGACATCAAGGCACACGGAACGGTTTTGGCTTGATTGGCATCAGCTCTGAATGCTGACGTTCGATTGACGTTCGAATACGTGATGGGGCCGTACGACCATATAACACTCTGTATGCCCCCTTTAGTTCGGGAAAAAAAGTCTTGGACAATTCATCGCATGGTGGGTGTAAATCGAGAGGTGTTGTGTAGTATGAGGATATTATCACAGTGCTTCACGAAATCAGTTTTCTTAGCAGCCCTTCCGATCGCAATATCCAACGTAGAATAGTAAGCGCGGAAAAGCCGGGCTCGCCGTAAAGCGCTATAATATCGCGAGCTTCGCGCTTTTGATGATATATATGTAGAACTCGGTCAATGCCTGGGGCCGAACGGCATGTTCACTTTATCTTGGGCCTTTTTACGCCAAAGGTAAATAAGCACGCTGACCGCATGCACGCGAGCTGCTCATGATAGTGCTGGAACTGTGTTGAGTTTGGGTGATTGAGTCGTCGTTCGCGTGATGACGAAACAAGCGGCACTCCTAGGCGCCGGGGGCCTCGCAAGCCGGAGGCGGTCGCCACCGCCATCGTGGCCTTGACAGTTGCGATGGCGTCTGTGTAGCATTGCGACTTTCCTCTCTCTGTCGCTGCTGCTGCAGCTGCTCTCATGCTTTCGTCGCTGCCGCTCGTAGTAGCAGCAAAAATGCAGTCATCCCTCTAGTGGTCTCGCGGCCTACGCTGATCCGTTGCGGCAGATCGTGATCGGCTTCAACTATTATTGGGTGCCGGCGCCGGCAAAGGGCGTGAAAGCAGTGGAATGCGAGGATACACGCTTTGGTAGCGGTTGCAGGTGGCGCTGTTGCAGCGTGTGGGCAACTGCCGCTTGCGACGGTGGTGGTGGTCGGAGTCGGAATTACACCGGGGAAAATACGTAACAGTTATGTTTGCCGTTGATGAAATGTCGTTAGATGCCCACCGGTCGGGACCATGCGTGCACCGTATTCAATCGAGCGCGGTATTAACAAGTGCAAGATCAGCAAGAGCAAACGCAGAGATGGATAGTGTTAGGGGAATGGGCATTGTGGTTATAATGGGGATATAAGACATCATAGGTGGGAGCATCCGAGCCGTCATGATCACAGGCTCAGGCGGTTGCATGGGCGTCGGGAAGTGACTACGCAGGAGCGGCGTATGCACCGAGATGAAAATAGAGCGACTAATCGTTTATGGGACGTGGACATGGCTGTACCGATGGAGGGAGAACATGGCTAGACGGGGGGGGCGGGACATGCCGAGGAATATGTTCTCACACTAACAATGTTACAGGGGACCATAGCAAATAGGGCCTACGGTACAGACAAAACGTTTTTTTTAAACCTATTTTTACTACCAACATTTGGTCCTATCTACTATGGTCCCCCGCAATAACATATTTCCCTAAAACCCCGCCTGTGGTGACGAAGCAGGCTGCAACAAACATGCATCTCGATGGGAGAAAACAAACAAGTACCAGGTACGAGATAGTGCGCACGGCGGTATCATACCAGTACGTAACGAAACGGTACTAACGAGGTGCGGTATACCATACTGTATCACTATCAACCAAATAACACCAGGAACTTATCCATGGTATTATATGTACACCCGAAAAAAGAGAGGGTGAAGAAGAAAATAGGAAAACACAAAGAGGGGTAAATAACCAAGCAGAAATAAGAAAATAGGCATAACACAAGGACCCCAAAAAAAGGAAGCAGACATGCGCTCAGCGCGCAGGCCGAGTCCTGAGGACGAGGTTTCTGGTACGATCAGTCCTATAATATGTCCAGATGATGGACCAGCATAAGGATGTCACATTAAGACCAAATGGAAGGCAAGAAAACAAGAAGAGGGTAGACAAAAAATCTATCAACAAACACAAAACGAGCAATCCTTAATGCCCAGCTGGTGGGTCAAGGACGACGCGGCAGACACAAAGAGAACGGAGACAGACGGACCAAGTGTGGCTGAAGAACAGGCTTGCCCTGGCTTCAGCGGGTTGGTGAATGATAGGGGCGTGGTTGGCGATGGTAGGGTTGCGACGAGGGGTCATCACGACGACGTGCTCCGCGGCAGCCGTCGCTTTTTCCGCCGCAATCCTTGCGCCCCCTTGACAATTGTGCTATAATCATGTCGTGGGTATTAAACGCGGTAAACGGTCTACCAAGTCACGTGTCCGGGCGACGCTGCCAAGAAAAGCCGCCTCAGGACTAAATTCCTCCGTAACGAGGTCCGTCCTCTAAAGGCTCGGCGCACGAAATGTACAAACCCGACGTCAGGGCTCAGGATCGATGGTTAGAGTCGGGGGCGATCACGGTGGTCGGCTTCCCACCATCGGCCAAACAAAGAAAAAACCTTCATGTGACGTCCCTTCGAGATAACCAAGCATAGTATCGACGTTGGTGGCTGTACCAGTATCACTTGCTGTCGCTCGCGCAAGAAAGGCGCGGGATATCGCTAACCGCACTGGTTTGGAGAAGCCAAGTCGCGGGGATGGGAAGCAGACATGATAATGATTCTGGAATGTACTGTTTGGGTGCACATAGCCTTGTCGTGTTGGGCCACTTCGAACCTGCAGTTGATGATGCTATTTATTTTGATATGTAGACGAACGATTGCTGTATCCTGCCAGGCATGTTATGTACCATATGCTAGAGACTGCCGTGTTGCTGTATGCTTGTCTGTGTCTGTTGTCGGGCCCATTCATATCGCAGCTCAAACGTTCAGTACGCGACTAATAATGCATACTACGAACGTACCGCTGTGAACCGTGCAAATAATGTTGCTGCTCGCATCGTGGTAGCTCGGAAGCTCATGGCGAGTGCATACAGTAGAAAACAACGTTTCCTAGAGGACCACTTTCCATGGCCGTTAGTAGGACCTCGATCTCCTGCGATAGCAGATGCTCTTCGTTAACTGCAAGTGGTTGGCGGATACTCAGCTGCGGGCTATGACAGTATATGATAACATTTTGCTTCTTTAGCATCGCCACACGTAGCCCTTGTTAATTGATCGTCGCGTTTACTTTACAGGCCAACTCGTACGATGTTTAACCTTCGGCGGCCTTCTGGACAAGCCGTGATCACGGGTGTCGCCGCTTCTCTCCCCCGATACATGCCTTGTTTTTTTCGCGCAGAGGGCTCAGCTTTTCCATTGCTTGTCGATTGGCATCGGAGTTTCCCAACTCGTGCGCTCGCATTTTCAGCGTCGGAACTGGGAAATACCCAGAGAAAGGACTTGTGTATATCTACACCAGCCGGCCCCCAAACTCAGCACAATCGTCAGGAAGGCTGACAGTCTACCATTACTTAGTATATATACCAAGTAAGCGCTAGTCCGGGCACGGGGGCGATCAACTCGGTTCGGAAAAACGAAAAGACAAAAGTGGTACAGCTGGAAAAACGTTTTTTTCAGGCTGCACGACCTAAAAACTCGGAGAATCTTAAGGGGAAACGGGCTCACCGGACTACATGCAATACCGACCAAATACTGTATGCTAATACGCGCCCAAGTCTTCAACACAATTTTATGTGTATGGCACACGTTCTTGCACCTGCCCCTAGTTGTTGCTCTTCCGAAGACCGCTTGTCACCCTAATACCACGCCGACTTGATCCCACCGGGATCTGAGCCCTCCAAAATAAACCTGGGAAGATATATCCACCGGTAGAACTGAGACTGGAGGATTGTTCCACATTATCAAGTTTTCCATGAGATACTATTCATCCCACGGGATACACTTTTTCCCGCTGGAGTTCCCCACGGGATACTCCACCTGGCATGTCATTTTATTGTACTCTGTCCTACTTCCCACGTGAATCAACCGCCCCATGGGATATCTCATGGAACTTCCCGTGGGACTCATCACATAGGGGTGTCCCAAAGGGAGCCACCTCCCATGAGAAGTCCCCTGGGATCCCATTGGACGTATAAATGAACCTACATTAGTGACTTCGCATGACGCACTATTTAATCTCATCGACCCTCGCGAGGGCTTTCTCGTGGGAGGTGGCAAGGCCCATGTAATGCCCCACGGGACGCACGATTCACCCCATGTGCAATCCTATGGGACGCCGCATGGAGAGAGTTGTGGGCACTAGGATTCATCCCATGGGAAGCCCCATGGGTGTTCCCTGGCCCTTCGGATGGGAGGCAGCAAGTCCCATTGGACACCTGATGGTGAAATAATTCCATGGCAGGATCGATGCATACTGAGACGTTCTATGGGGCCCCATAAGCAGTTCTATGAATATCACAATCCACCCCTCGGGAGTTCCCTTGGGAGATGACAAGCCCCAGAAGAAATCCCATGTGAATACAATGGATCCCGTGGGAAGCCTAGTGGGAAGTCCCATGGAATCCCAGGGGAAGTACAATTAACACAGTGGGAAGTCCTATCGGATCCCATGGGAAGCACAACTCATCCCATGGGAAGTACAATTTTTTCCGTTGGAAGCACAATTAACTATGGCAGGCACAATACACCCCATGTTTTTTTGTATGAGATTCCGATACAAGAACTACGTCGCCCTCGGTGCAAATTCCATGCATCGCCGAAACCAAAAACAGCTAACGCCACCACAAACACATTACTATCGGTGGCTGAGCCTGTGTAGGCTGTCTTGGAGGTGGCACCAAGCTGCACCAACGCAATCCGCGTTGGAAAACCACCCTTAAACGCCGTCTAGCCTCGTATGTCACCCTCCAATGCACTTTTTGGGATTTATTGGGGCTAGGTGGGCTCAAGATTAGCTAATCATTTTTCAGTTTTGGCTAGCCAAACTGCAGCGAACAGCACCGGTACATCATCGCCATGGGACTCTACCCCCCATGGGACATACCATCGGGCTTCCAAGGGACTCCACCTCCCATGGGACTTCCCATGGGAACTTATATTTATACGTCTCATGAAAATTCTCATGGAGCTTCCCATCGGAACTTCTACCTTCAAAGGAACTTCCCATGGGACACATCGTGGTTCCTACCGGGCTTCTGACGGGATCCAAAAAACGTCCCATGGGAAAAGGGTTGATCTCATTGGACTCCATGGGATATTCCATGAGAGTTCCTATGGGATCCATGGAATAACGCATACCACCAACAAAAAAATCCATCTGATCTCGTAGGACTCCGTAGCATGTTATATCTTGCGCCATGTCCCATGGGGATCTACACGGGATTCCCAAGTAAGGGACAAGTATGACCCTATGGGATCGTATGGGAAACCCCGTGCGATCCCATGTTGTCAGTATCCTCTCATCATGGAAAGGCCCGTGGGATTACCCGTGGGACCCCATGGGACCACATTTGTCCTGTTAAACACCCCTTGGGATTCCCCATGGGATTACATATTCACCTGGGATTAAATTTATCCCATGGGATATTCCATGAGGGATCCCATGATAGTCCCATAAGGCACCCCATGGGATTCCCTCCGACGGGGTCACATTTATTTGTCCTGTTGAACATCCCAGGGGATTCCCTCGAATCGCATGGGATGCACTATGGGGCTCCCCATAGATAGGTCGACCAAATTATATGATCGACCCGAGCGAAGCGACAGGACGGCCGTACATTTCACCAGAGTTGCAGGTAGTCAAAAACAATCTCACATTGTTTGACTCTAGAACACGACCGATGGTTGCTACATTCATGCTTCCACCCATGGCGGGTTGTTGCTCTTTCGCAACCCGCTTGCCACCCTGCCCTCGCTCGGCAAACTGGTTCCAACCGGACCTGAGTCCTCAAAACTGACTCCGGGTATGATTTTCCGCTATTAATTGCCGGGATCGTAGCGAAACGACTGGTCGGCCACATGAAACAATGTCAAGCTTCGCCACCACATTCACGAATGAATCTCGCTACGATCATAGGGCCACGATTTCGAAACAGGATTGTCGCTGGTGGTGATCCCTGATATTTATAATATTTATGACCGACCAATCGCTTCGCTCTGGCCATATCAGCGGCCATCGATTCTCAAGGTCAGTTTGGAGGGCTCAGGTCCCAGCGGGATCGAGTTGTCGTAGGATCAGGCCGCCAAGCGGGAGCAGGGGTGGGGAAGGAAGCACGAAATAGGATACCTATAGTAGGAGCTGCTGGTGGAAGCATTGTCTCGACGTCTTCTATGCAAGCAGACATATTATGGTGAAGAAAAGCTGCACGCACGCAAAGTTTGAACATCGGCAGACAACCTTCCCGCCTGGACTGGACTGTTGCACTTCTTGGCATCCCGCCAGGACTATGGTTGGTGCCGACGACAGAGAGATACTGGTACCTCGTATGATGTTATCAATCTCACATTATTCGGCACACGAGTAGCTCATGCGACGTGTAAGAATACAGCCGTGCTCACGAAAAGGCATGAAGAGTGTAACAGGTACCATATACGAGTACCTGGTAACATCTTATCGTACAAACGAACGATACCGCAGACCGCGCCATCGAGAATCAATCACACGTAGCTTGAAAAAAAGAGCTTCGAGGGTCACACCTGTTCTTTTGTTTCATGAGTACCAGTGAAAATATTAGCAAACAAACGATGATATATATACCAAGATGACAGCCACACTGCTGTAAACACACACAGCAAGAGACAATACCACGTGCGCGAGACACAATACACGCGACTGTCGCTGCTGGACTACAAGCGTGACATAAACTGGTAGCTATGCAGGCTTCAGCCGAAGACAGCCCCTTCCGTACTCGTCACTGCGTGATGCAGTGTTGCTGTCCGGGGTATTCGTTGATATCCATCGCTCTCTTGGTCGGACACGGCTCGTCCTCGTTCAGCCACACGGACTGTCTGGCGTGCGGCCTGCACCTACTACTGATGACAAGCGCAATCGAGGGATACCGGTCGGTAGTTAGCAGCAGTCTGAAGCACTGCGCGAATGACGCCCGGCACACGCAGCGCAAAGAGGTCAACATATACACACTATGTTGGTGCTGCTCTGCTCTAACCATACCACGCCCTAATTTCACGAGTAGGGAGCCTTCTTGAGAAGAAAGAGTTCCGTGGCTTTGGCAGGAACCAGCTCGAAAAAATTATTGCTGTGTAGTGCTATTCAATATCAACACTCAGTACTACGCCTACAGATCAAACGGATCACATGAAACGATCCACTATAATTGTCGAAAATACAATACAAGCACAAAGCTCTGATACGATATATATCCGCACTTCGTTTAGCGCGTGGTGCCATGCACGCGCTCACCAGGCAGCACCGTAGTAGGCGGGGCCAGACATTCTCAGCGTGACATGCTCGCCAAGATTGCAAGCGTCGGCATATATAGGCCGGGAGCAGGATCCCGGATCTTGGTCATCAAGAAAAAACAAGAAGAAAAACACGAAGAAAAGCATGCACCTATTTGATCGTAAGTACTCATACATACGCAGGATATGATAATGACACTCTGAACGGAAATGTAAGCGCCGTTTGGTCTTGAAATTTATGTACGAACGTTCCCTACATTTACGTCCAGAGGCAAGGTCGAAAATTGGGTTTACGCCAACACGGGGGAACCTGATCTTCGAATGACTTGCACGCTCGTGTGCCACACAGCAGAGTTCGCAGACACCTCAGGTGGGGAGGCGATCGCTGGCATGGCAGGGGGCTCGATGCGAGCGATCGTTGCACGCGACTATCCAAATTGAATGGGTGGCCAGAATCAATCTACTTAGCTCGCACCGCAGGACTTTACTTCCGATCGATGTACTGTGAAACATGGGGTAAGGAGAGGGGCCAGGGCCGCTCGAGGTCAGTCGAAAACGCCTTGCAGAAAACAGGATGGAGTGGAAACATGGAGATTGCCATCGCAAACCATGCAACAGAGCTCGAACCGTGAGATAATCGCCTGGTGGATCGCGATACCGGGGTCGGAAGATAGCCTCGTCTAGGGAAACTCTTGGCATTGGGCAACAAGAAAAACAATCTGATAGAGGCTGTTCAAAGCAATATCGAAGGCTGGTCAGCAGAGACCCACCGTCGCGAACACTGCCAGGTACTAAGGCACCTGGTAAACTCACCCACGGGTGAAAGCTTTCGGGGATAGAAATGGAAGAACAAGAACTGGTGTGGAAGTACTCCGAAGGAGGTGCTCCAACCCAGCGAGGACAGATCCGTGGCGCTGACGCCACAACGGGAAGGTAGGTATTCCTGAGTACGGGAAGCAGAGACGCCCGCGCTGTGGTAGTCACACTCTTGCTTCTTCTGCTTCTTCGAGATCTTCTTTCTTCTTGATCTCTCCAGGATGGCTCTCGGGATTGATTGTGAAAAAAGGGGATGTTGTACTGCCCACAAAAAGCTGACATTGACAAAACTCCCGGCAACAAAGACACTGGAATCACGTCTGCCGCCGTTTTTTTTCTGAGGACTTTTCGTTTTCCTGCTCTATATAGCTTCGAACGTTTCCAATGTGCCAACATTCGGCAGGGCAGATATGAGCTCCTCGGTGCCCTCCCGTGAGTGTGCCAAAGCGACAGCACCTTTCGTGTTCTCCTTCGGGGCGGACCTCGTCGCTGAAGTTAGAAAATATGGTTCCAGGTGCTTGAATTTTCGTTTTTTTCGTACCACGTACCACGTAGCCATTTTTTTTTGCTGTTGACATAAGGGCCCATCTAAGATGGGCCCTCACCAGGAACGAGCAGGAGGAACCCAGAAGCCCAGAAGCTGTCGTACGAGTACGTTCCTCCTTCTCGTTCTACAGCACAAAACAAATACTTACTTGGCTACAGTACAAGAAACTGAAATTCAAGCGCCTGGAATCACATTTTCAAACTTCAGCGACGAGGTCCGCCCCGAAGGAGAAAACGAAAAAAAAGGAAGTGCAGTCGCTTTAGCACACACTCACGGGAGTGCACCAAGGAACTCATATCTGCCCTGCCAAATTTTGGCTCGATTGAAACGTTCGGAGCTAGAGCAGACTAACGAAATGTCTTCGAAAGAAAACGGCGGCAGACGTGATTCCAGCAGTGTCTTTGTTGTCGGGACATTTTTTGTGTTTTGTGGGCAGTGCGACACAGACAGGTGGATATAGGGGTGGGGAGCCTGCGAAAACCTTCCCCCCGCCCCAAAATAAAAATAAAAAACGAAGAAACGCAATTGAGCATGCCCTATTCCTAGGGCTGGGCTCTGGTCCAGAATGCACTGGCAGTACTACTATCGTACTGGCTGAAGGGGCTGCTAGTACTTTCAATATTTACGTAGGTCCTACAATAACGCCTCATTGAACATCGGAAACCCAACAAAATTCACGGCGTAAAGAGCGTAGAGCAGAGAGGGCACGCAGAACAGCTAGAGGGAGACATGGAGGGGGACCGTGAGCACGATGGACGAGACCGCCTCAACCACTGATGGTTTGGGCTGTGTGAATCCTGACGGTTCACCTGGAGTCGAGACCTTGTGGTGGAGTCCAGCCCCGCCACCCTTGCTGCTGCGGCTGCTGCTGGTGGTGTGGAGGTTGCATCGGCTCCCAATCGAGAAGGGAGTCGGGACAGGCTGAAGCAGTCACAGCGGGAGGCGAAGCACACAAGACTTCAAGCTCAAGACATGGCGAAGGGGAATCTGAGTAAACCTCGTGTTTGGAACAATATGCATGCATTATATATGTACGTGAGTGACTATTTGCCTGTGGGGATCTTTACGGTTTTCCGTCCGTGCACGGTGCGTTTTTTTCAAATTATATA
This sequence comes from Nereocystis luetkeana, assembly GCA_031213475.1. Taxonomy (NCBI): domain Eukaryota; class Phaeophyceae; order Laminariales; family Laminariaceae; genus Nereocystis; species Nereocystis luetkeana. Next base: position 1,771,750 of record JARUPZ010000032.1, read on the forward strand.
TCCTACGGTCCGGTTCGGTGCGGTTCTAGAACATCGGAAATCTTACGATGCGGTTCGGGGCGGTTGCAGGTTTTGTAAATCCTACGGTGCGGTGCGGTTCGGTTTTGTGATATATCCTACGGTGCGGTTCGGTGCGGTTTTCAAAAATCGGAAATCCTACGGTGCGGTTCGGTTCGCTAACGCAACCGCTGTTTCTCTACGGTGCACCGTATGAATAAACCGTACAAAACCGCGTTTTTTTTGTACAGTTTCTGACGCTTTTTCTCGGGGCACTCACGTACTAACGAAACCGCTACAGGCAGCGTATGAATACACCGTATAATCCCTCGGGTTCGTACGGTTTGCGTGCCAGGTATATCTCGTTTACTTTATACTTTACCTGGTATATATATGTTAAGTCAAGAGAACAATAGCACTAACACGAGAAAAAAAAGATTCAATAAACAATACCTGGTAAGTAAATAGATAAAAATATAAAATGGGGAGTAAATAAAATAAACACACAAATTGCACGATGCGTGCCGGCACAATACAAAATACCTGGCACCCCATAATGCGCATGTTTCAGATTTAGTAGCGATGTGACGCTAAATGTTGGGCGTTGTCATCTTCCATGGAACATCTACGGGTAACACACGCCAGCATCTTGCTCTATACTACACCAGGTACAATACAGAGTACAGAGCGTTTTCTTCCTGCGGATAAACCAGACAGCCGTCACAGAGACCGCTACGCCCCCCCCCCTTGCGCCCACTCATGAACATGTGCCTGGAGCACACGAACAACAGCAGTAGTAGTAGAGTATGATACTTCTTATAATATACATGTATACGAACCCTCCTACTGTTTTATGTACCGAGAATATTACATGTTACGTCAGGCCCTGTTCGCTCATAAGGAACAGTCAACGACCACGGAATTCCCAGCGTCTGCAGCGTGTGATTTCATATTATCCGGCAGGTGTACTTCCGGAGACTCGAAGTATATAATATATCAGAAATATATAAATATGAACAATGAAACTTTTCTTGTTTTTCAACCTTAAAAATATTCAATTTACTAAATACCATAAGATCAACCAAGCCAGCGGGAACACTCTTGACACGAAACCGTGCCGAAACCGTCGTGATACGTGCGAAACCGTGACCCTATTGCATCGTTCCGCGGCGGCCGATGGGACGGTGGATTTTCTACGGTTTCAAGTTAACCGCACCGTTAAATAACCGATCTGTCTAACGGTTTTGGGCACCGTATCTTGACGCACACAGTGCGGCGCGGTTTCGATGGCATTCCTACGGTGCGGTGCGGTGCGGTGCGGTGCGGTGCAGTTTTAAGAAATCAGAAATCTTACGGTGCGGTTCGGTGCGGTCTTCAGATATATATTGTGAATCCTATGGCGCGGTTCGGTGCGGTTTTAAGAAATCAAGAATCTTACGGTGCGGTTCGTGCGGTCTTCAGATATTGTGAATCCTACGGCACGGTTCGGTGCTGAGATATATCCTGCGGTGCGGTTCGGTGCGGTTTCCTATTTCGTAAAACCTACGGTGCGGTGCGACGCGGTGCGGTTTTCAAGCGGCAAAAATCCGACGGTGCGATGCGGTGCGGTTAACCGCATCGAACCGCAACGAACCGATAGGAAAAACCGCACCGTAAAGAACCCTGATATTTACGTCTCTGAGGCCATTTCGTAAATAATAGCGATTCGGTATAGCACACTTCAAACATGTTTTTGAAACCGTGTCCGACCGTTTCGGTATCTAGACTGCGTGTTGCAGTGTGCCGTATTTCCACACACTTCTGTCCATCATGCGCTTCGCTCGCTTTTGCATTTGAAAAGGTCCAAAATCCAAAACCGACGTATTGTTTTGCTCTAGTGAAGCCGAAACGCGTAAAAACGGGCCTCCGGCTGAGCACCTCCAGCAGGGCCCCCTTACCAGCCGGGGGGGGCCAGGGGTCGCGGCTTCGCCGCGACCACAAGTGTATTGGTCGGGTCCAGTGTACTGGCATAATATGACGCAGCCAACACGTACTGTGCTGGCTAGAGCTACCAGGGCTCATCCCTACCTATTGGCGACATCGCTCGTAACGCCTGCCGCGTCCCGTTTGTTGGATAAAAAAAAACAAGTATACTCGGCACTCCTACCACCTCACCTTATTTCCGAATCTCTAACTTATGCGTAGTAGCTACGACACATTCGCTCCATAATGTTGAGGGGTAGTCTAATCGGTAGAATGCTACTCTGTCACTCTCGTCACTTTGTCACCCCAGTTGGCAGAATAAAGTCCGGGAGCCATCTTCTTCGGCCGCTTGATAGAAACGCGAGAGCGCGAGTTGGGAATGCTGGATCCTGCAGTAAGTACCCGCGGTGCGGCCTCCGCACCACGAGCCGACGGCCAGACGCGGAAAATGAAGATACCCCTGTTGCGAGTTTGGGGACCCCCTTGGTTCGGGGATCCCTTTTGTCTTACGGGGTCCCCATTTGCTGTAGGGGATCCCCTCTCACCTAATGCTTTTTAATAATATTTTATCTTTTTTTGTGAGAGGAGGCGGGGTGTGCCAACCCGGCCTCACTGGCGCGAAGGGTGTCGTGAACGGCGGCAAGAGCTTTCCCGAACAGTTGTTTCCCACGCCGCCGGGAGGGGTCGTGAGCCTCGGGGTCGTCTGCCCGGAGACTGATGCCCCACACGGGGTCAAAAGGGCTGGCTTAAGCGAAACGTTTGGTGCCAGTTCTCAACAGGTGCTGCTTCATGGCCAGGTTCTGGGTGAATTGGCAAAAGTACCAGCAAGGACGGTCTCCTCCCAAGCGCGGTCCCAGATAGCGCAGTCGAAGTTATGTACGCCTGGACCGAGGCTTTTGTGCTCGCGTGGGTCTGACGAGACCATAATCCGCTCTGCTGTGGCGTGGTCCTGAAAAAGGCGAGCCTTTTCAGCCATCATATACTGCTCCGCCCAGAAGTATGTCACATCGTCAACGGCACAAGACGAGGGGGGCCACTGCGAAGAAGAGGGGGGGGGCTGCCAGAACAGTACCACCCGCCCCGTTGAATACTCGAGAGTAGGGTCAAAGACCGACGGTGCCGAGTCGTCGGTGGCCGCAATTGCGGTGTGTCGTCGGGGGGAGTGTGCTACTCTGAGAACACTGAGCCCCTGGTGCACGAGGCGAGTCGATTCCACATATACTGGCTCTGTGTCAAAATTTACCATGGGCAAACTATCGCCAGAAGGTTCTCTGACTGCGCCCAATAATCTCTGTCCTAGATCAAAGGGGGATGGGGGCTCTGAGGCCGTTCTGCCTGACGAGAGCTGCGATTCTTCCGAATTTAACGGGTATGATGTCCGGTTGATCTGACCGGAGGTCATGGAGTCACCACTAGTTCGACGGGCAGTGTCAGGTTTCTCCTGTTCCACTGGAGCCAAAGGAGTGCTGCGCACGTAGGGTGGCGTGCGCGAAGACACAAGAGGGCTTGCAGAACCTGTAGATGACTTAAAGAACGGTGCTCGGGTGGGGGGCAACAAAGGATCCACCGGAAAGGGCTTCCGTCCTGTAGACCTGGTGGGGAAGGGGGTCGAAGTAGCTAATCTTGTCGACTCCTCTTTGACAGGAAAAAGGGTGGGGCGGCCACCGATATTGCGAAGAAACGCCAAGTTGAGCTTAAACCGAGATCTCGGGGTTTCGGTGCTGGCCTTCCCGCACCTCAAACCGACCGCCACCGCATGGCCGGGAGGTGAAGGAGGGGGGCACCCTTGCTGAAACAAACGACGCGACGGCGCGACACGTGTGGTGCTGCGCGGTTCGTGGTTCGGGAGAGCCGCGTTTGATGCGTCTGCTCTCTTGCCCAGGGTGAGGGGGGCGGCGTTTGAGGCGCGGGCTCCCGATGCCGGGGAAGATACCCGGGGGCTCCACGATGAAGTCAGTATGGCTGAGTCGCTGCGTCGGTCCGAAGTACGGGGCAACGCGCGGGGCGAGAGCGGAGCAGGTCGGTGGTGAGCGCTGAGTGAGCCTGGGACGCGAGAATCTTGTGAAATTAATGTTTTTCTCTCGGCAATGCTGGCGGCGGACGGGCAGGAGGGGCCGAACCGCCCTCGACCTGTCAGTTACCGGCGCAAAAGGTGCCTGGCTGGCGTCTGTTTGGGTTTCCGTCCGAGTTATGCGAAGCACCTTAAAGGATCCCCGAGGCGGGAGCTGGGGTGGAAGGGGCGGGGGCGGTCGAACCACCACCGTGATGGCCGAAGTTAGACTGTCGGTGTCCTCGATCCGCGTGTGTGTTGTAGTCGTCACTTTGTCTGTTCTGCTAACCCTGGCCGTGGTGCTGCCCGCGCGAGTGGCCGGAATGACGTTTGTGTTTGTTCGGTCGTGAAGTGTTCTTGCGGCGGTGTCTGATTATGCGTTCTTGCCGACGGCGGAACCGCTCGCCGTCGTCGCCGAGCGTTCCGGGGTCGGGGTTCAAAATACCGCCAAGGTTTTGGAAGGGGTGCCTACACTGTCCGAGGGAATGTAAGTCTTCATGGCAGTTCAGTGACCTCGGGTTTCGCCGAGGGCGGCCGGGCGAGCGGACGATGAAAAGAGGCCGCTCCAGAGGGTAGGGTCCTCGGTCCGGATGGACATGCAAACCGCGTGGACTTCAGTGTAGTGGTGCTCGTCTAATGGCCAGTAGTCGGAAGAGGTGCCAAGCCACGGGTCGAGGCAGTCAGGGATGGATTTGTTGACGTTCATCACAAGCGGATTATTGCGCGATCCCGTTTGCGAAGCAGGCGACTGGGGAAGCGTCCGGCCCTGGCCGCGACCATTACTGGCCGGCCGGGCCCCTGACGGGGTGGATTGCCGCACACCCGTCGAAGAAGCAGGCAAAGAAAATATTTTCGCCGTTTGTGCCAGGTGTCTCATTATTCGCGAGAGCCTCAAAAGCCAACCGCATGGCGTCCGAAGCGCCGAACGGCCTCGATGCCGTAACCAAACCTCCCAGGTATAGCGTGGGCATCAAGCTGGGGTATTGCTCGTTGACTGCCATCGGAACCACCTCCAAAACAACCTGCACCCCCGGTGCCAAAACATGCTCAGTCCCTGTTGCTCCCGACACCACCCTTCGAATTGCAAGGCTAAAATCGCAAAAGAGGGTCCCGTTAGACACGCCAAACCTATGCTACTCAGTGTAGCTGACCCCCGTGACGGTGCGGTCGAAGTGGTTGCTCAGCAACCTCAGGAGGAGCGTGAACGCCACCGGTCCCGTGACTCCACCGGCGAGGGCGCGCGACACCTGCCCCACAAAACTCATCCACCAAGGTAGTGAGGGGGGCGGTCGTGGGCTTGTCAGGTGTGATATCACACGCGAAGGATTTCTAGAGGGAGTACTCTCAACCGGGGATCCAATCGGTAGGTCTGAAGCCATCATGGTTGCCATCGTTGTACTTCATGAGAATATCAGACGCGGAGGCCTTGACCGAACGACTGAGTTGTTGTGCGGGGTCGGAAAGGTTGATCGAAGAGGGAAAGAGAGGACAGAAATGCAAGAGATGTCTTTGAGTCCCAGGTGCTTGTACGCCAGTTTAACGTCGGCGGTGTGATTTTTCGCGGCGGCTATGACGGCAGTGTGGATCGCGATGTTCGGACGTGAGCAACATTCGACGACAAGCCCATGGCGTGGTCATCGGACATGGTCAAGCGACCAAGAAGCGCGGCAGAAGAAGCAACATCGGGCAGCAAGGGAACCACTTACCTCTTGGAGCTGGTCGTGACCTCGGGGACGGAGGCTCTGCCGCTACCATCCGTGGAGAAGCTGGAAGAACTGGCATGAAGCGTCCCCTTGTAGACGGTATCTCCTGTTGCGCCCGTCCCTCGAGCTCTCCTTCCCGTGGCCTCTGTTTCGCCGACGTGCAGCCCCGTGTCGGTGAGACGTGCCGCTGCCGTTATCCGTAGCTGGGCCGCGACGGGACCTGCTGTCCCCTACAATGCTCGGACGTCGGCGCCCCCGGTCGCCAACGCGGCGGTGGGAGCTGTAGCGGGCCTCAGAGCAATCGCCTACTCCTGGATGCCGGTGGACCCGGTCGTCCTAGGGACGATTGAAGGGGGCGTGGGCCAGCCCAGAGCCCTATCCCACGTCCGGGAGCTGATGCCCATGGTGGCCGCAGCGCTCCTCGCTTCTGAGGTGGGCGAGGAAGGCGAGGTAGGCGGGGGGATCAGGTCATCACATGGGGGTGGGTAAAGCATCATGCGCTTTCCGGAGGATTACGACGAGGCCCATGATGAGCACCAGCCGCTGCCACTGCCAGGGGGCCGTGGACATCTGGTTCCATGCCATGTTGATGGAGAAATCGTCCTCCGGCAGCGCGCCTCGGAGGCCGTGGGCACAGGAGACCACAGCCGACGCCGCTGCCGAAGGGAGGAACTTGTTTGGTCCGCCGCCATGCAGGCGACATTCACCTGCAGGAAGTCCAGGTCCCCGGGTCTCGAGGTTCGGGCGTCGACCGCGATCGTGCTGGATGGGTGCTGGTCTGAGGTACCAAGTCCGGGGGCTGGAGTGGGGACTGGAGCCGTCGGCGTCGCGGTCGCGGCGAGGGGAAGACTCCCAGCTGGGACTCCTGCCTCGGCAACACGAAGGGCCTTCGTGGCGCTGTTCACCGGAGTAGCCCGAAAATCTTCCCTGGCGCGAGAGGAAGGCTCTCGGGCGTGGGAGGTAGAGCACACTGCGTCCTCAGAGGCCGTGACGGCGGCCTTGGAGGCGATGTCGGCATTCTCCGAGGCTCTGGCAGCAGCGGTGACGGCGCGAGCGGCAGCTGGCTCGTCTTGTCCCTGGAGTCTCACTGTGTTCTCCGAGGCAGTCCCGAAGGCTTCGGCCGCGACCACAGCCTTCTCGGCCGCGATGACGTCAGCCCGGCCGTCGGCGGCGGCAGGGATCCGCTCGGACGAGACGACGTCGGCCTGGTCAGGCACCGGGCGTTCCGCCGTAATCCCCGCGTCGAGCCCCGAAATGGTGGGCCAGTGCTGGGAAATAGCTGTCTTGTCCGGTAAAGTGAGGGAGGTCCATGCTCCAGGTAGCCGGGGGGGGGGAGGCATGGGCACTGTCAGTCTCCGCGGCCGCAATTGGCGCGTTTTCCGCAGCTACCAGCCGCTTGTCCTCCGCGGCCGCCATCCACGCGTCCCCCAAGTCGGTGTGCTCGTAGTCCACGGCGTCCTTCAGAGACGTGGAGTCCGGGGGGCTGAGTGTCCGCTCTCCCGACGAGGGAGGGGAACCGTACGTCCTCAGCCCGCCGGTAGACCTGGCGGGGCTGGATGTTTCCCCCCGAGTATTTACCGTCCATCACATGCTGTGGCGGGAGCGGCCGAATTATATCGGAGCAGGGAAAGGCGCCGGAGTAGGGGGGGGCGGGATCCGGAGGTTCTCAGGGTCGTGGAGCGCAGCAGCAGCGGTGGCAATAGCCGCGGCTCGTCCATCAGCAACTTGTACAGCAATTATCAAGGCGTGGCGTGCCATGCGGCGAGTGCTATGAGCGCTGGGGGAGCGAGCATCGACCACAGAAGGTGTCGCGATAGAAGGGTGGTCGTCTGGCCGGCCGCCACGGTTCGTACGTGTTCTAACAGAAAACACGGGAGGTTGTTGTACGTCTCCGGTACTGGAGGGCCTGTTGAAAGCATCGTCCCCTCTAGCAGTTGTATGAAAACTCGCATCAGTACGGGAATTTTCAGCAGAATCGTCGTGGGTGGCTGCAGCAGGGGGCAAAGCAGGCGTCATGCTGAAATCCAGTGTGCCGTCTTGTGGGCGAGTCGCGGGAAAAGGTGCACGAACGGCCACATCGCTCCCTCTAACAGCAGTAATAAAACTCGCAACAGTACGGAATTTCCTGGCAGAATTTTCTTTTCTAGCGGCGGCACCGAGGGAAGCAGGCTCAATACTGAAATCCAGTGTGTCATCGAGTGGCTGAGGCACCGGAAAAAAATCCCGATGGAAACATCGCTCGTGACCAACCTACGAGTACGAGCGGGGTCGGACAGCAGTGGAATACGAGGCAGAACGACAGTCTCAAACACTCCCTCATCCGGCACAGAAGCAGGTAGACACCTGATGGCGAAGAGCGCAGCTGGGTGGCGTGAAGAGCGCTGCGTCCAGGTTTGCCCTACGTGCTTTAGTCCAGAGCAGAAGCAGCTGGATCCACGGGCTAGCTGGGTACGCGCTCATCCGAGCGGGGTCTTCCAGGTGACTTGGAGGGTAGAGTGCACGATTGGGGAGCGAGAGCCGCCATACCCAAGGCCTGGCTGGTCACACGCTTCACGCGCTCCAAGAAGCGGGGGCGTCCAGTTGTCTTCGACGGCAGAACTCGCGCAGCCGGAGGTACGGAAGGGTTCTTGAACGAGGTCCGTTTGCTGGAGGCTGCTCGGACTTCGTCTTAGGGCTCCGGCCGAGACGCTTGTTCCTCTTGTGGGTCTGTTGTACGAGGCGATCGATCCACGTCGTCGTCATGGGGCTCCTGCCTAGACTCGTGCTCCTCTCGTTGGTCTGTTGTACAAGGCGCTCGATCCCCATCGACGAGCCTTGGGCGGTGGGGCACTGAGGGGCCCTGGGCCTGAGTGACTCGGCCACCATCAGGGGCAGCAGACCCCTCCACGTCATGAATCTCCATCGTGCAGTGAGCGGAACAAACGTATTCTAGGAAAGCAAAGTGAAAAGAAATGTTACCAAAGGCAAGCCACCAACAAAAAGGCGAACACATTATCCTTATTGTTGTGCTTGCCTTCCGACAATATAGCGTAGATAGATGCCATTCCAATAAAAACCGAATATCCTTCCGTAAATCAGCAGTATTCCTCATGCACTTCTCTGCCAGCCGTTTCCCAATTCCATTTCCCACATCATTTCATTTAGCTATATATTATATTCCTCAAATCCTAAGCCGAAGACGCCACTTGTTATGATCAAGGCCAGGACACTTTGCATCCATCGCCAGGTTCGCCCATTAAATCGGGATTCGTTGGTACTCACGTGTGTTGTTTGCTTAGATATATACGAAGAGCATATTTAGTCGTTTCGTGCACGCGCACCTGTGTTGCACTGCCCACAAAACACAAAAAGTCCCGACAACATAGCCAATGGAAGCATATCTACCGCCGTTTTGTTTACGAGGACTTTTCGTTTTTCTGCTCAAGCCCCGATCGTTCCTCGCGGGCCAAAATTTGGCAGGTCGGATATAAGCTCATTGGTGCACTCCCGTGAGTGTGCCAAAGCGACAGCCCTTTTCGTGTCCTCCTTCGGGGCGGACCTCGTCGCTGAAGGTTGAAAATGTGGTTCCAGGCGCTTGATTGTTCGGCTTCGTGTACTGTAGCCAAGTATTTTGTTTCTGATGTAAAACGAGCAGGAGGAACCCATACGTTCCTCTTTCTCGTTCTACAACAAAAAACATGCTTGGCTACAGTACAAGAAACCGAAAATCAAGCGCCTGGAACCATATTATCAACCTTCAGCGACCAGGTCCGCCTCGAAGGAGGACACGAAAAAAGTGCTGTCGCTTTGGCACACTCACGGGAGTGCACCAATGAGCTCATATCCGGTCTGCCAAGTTTTTGCTCGCAAGGAACGATCGGGGCTTGAGCAGAAAAACGAAAACTCCTCGTAAAAAAAAACGGCGGCAGACGTGCTTCCATTGATTGGCTATGTTGTCGGGACTTTTGGCAATATCAGCTTTTTTGGTGGGCAGTGCAACACAGGTGTGCGGAGGCCGAGAGTCGAGCTCGTGCCTCGCTGGGAAAATCAGAAGATACGCCTCCCAATTACTGCAAACACGATCCCAATATTTGAACCCAGGGAATAACCGCACTTTCAGCCACATTCAAAGCAGTATCATAGCATCAGTGCACGAAATGGTACTGGCCGAAATCAAATGGAAATCGATCCTGTAAGTATTATCGTCTCGTCGACCCTGGTAGCATCCAGGGGGGTCACCGGCCAGTAGTCGATCGCGGGGGAAATAATGGAAAACGCGCGAACGGGTTTCACGCAGCTTGCAAAGTTGAGCATCGACCGATCGGTTGACATCACGGCTGACGTGCACTAGTTTTTTTGTTATAAAACGTAGTTGTTGCAAACATATTATTAATAGACAACCAAAGTAATAACGCGCGAGTCGACGCGGGAAAAATGGACTGAAGTATTCTCCCGGTAAACAGGCGAGGCACGAAACGTATTGGGTGAGGGGGAGGATGGCCGGCGGCTGTGTGTGATCCCGGATATGAGCTGTGACTATATATACTCGTAGGGGGGAGGGAGATAACAAGGGCGAATAGAATGGATGTGTGTGTGTTTTGCACATTACACCGAATTCTTTTTACCCCACGACATCCAGCACAACCAGTTGTCCGTGCCGATTGTTCGATCTTAGAGAGATAGATATGCTGTGGCCCACAAAACTGCGCGACAGAGATACTACGTAGCCACGCATGCAGTAAGCACAATGGACAATGTAGTGCCATGCCATCATATAATACGTACTTGATACGACAGGCACGACATACACATTTTACGAAATAGAGAATAACAAAAGAAAAAAAAGAAAAAGAAAAACAAACAAAACAAATCGAAAGAGAAAAAAAACTAGAAAACTGAGGTGCCTCCCCGCAGGGGATGTGGCAGACACTTACTTGAAAGGAACGAGCTGAAGAAAAAAAAAACAAAAAACAAAAAACACCACTATCACCTGTAAATAATGGGATACCGCAAAGACTACAGTCAGAAAAGTGTCCAATCAATGACAAAATATTATTAAATTCCACCGGCATCCTCTCCTCTGCTGTTGCTGTATCATACCGCATGGATAATACCAGCACGTGCCCGAGAGCGGTATTGTGCTACCAAAACTTGTAGCCTGATTTTTTTGTGTTTCGTTCGGGAGCTGAGCATGTGTGCCGTCGACGTTCCAACCCTTGGCCTTGCATTTATTTACCCTTGACCACCCACGACAACAATAATAATACTCGTGATAATTACATCTCGAATCAAGAACTCGCAACTCCTCCTCGCCTCCACCCCTTTCCGGAGCTGTCGCCGGCACACATGCGCATCCTTGTAGATGCATACAATACCCTGTAACCGCCATAATTAGGCGCTCAGTATATATGTACGAGGTGGTATATCTTGTAACCCTGCATGAACAAGCCAACAACACATGACTGCGGAAAATTATTATTGTATGTATCCCGGCGACAACTTACTATCATATGCATCCCTGCGACAACCGGCCTGCGTCTACGTAAATGTTTAACAATTATTTCAAAAGACGAGTCCTGCTGTACTTGTTTTCCCACCTTCTGAGGTCACATAACAGGCTATCTTCTTCCCTACAGGGTATACCTGTGCAAATATCTCGGAATAATACGTAAGGTTTACCTACATCCAGATTATACCCTTCATGAAAGTTGACAAAGCGCCAGGTAGAACGATTATCACCAGGGGGGGGGGGGGGGGGTACCTGTGAGCATGCACGTAGACTATATTATCATACGGAGTACATTACATAGACCCTTTTCGCTGGTCTTATCCCTCTCCGGAGGGGGGGGGGGGCGGGTGCACTCGAATAAGGAGGGGGTGTGTACGGGGGCTTCACTACTACTAACGTACGACAACACGCAAGATAACCTACCCCTTGGGACTGGGACGAATTTCAGACCCGGTTTTCTCCAAAAACATGCCTTAAGGGGGGCACACACAACGAGAATGGCTGCTCTGGAAATATTCCGTCGAGAAGGTTGCATCCATGACACATCGCTGGTCGTATGCAGTACGCCCTCCCCACCGTCCTGAAACCCAGCATTGGAAATCGTCCGAGGGGGTGTGTTATCTTATCGCCCTAGTGTGATAGTGTTATACGGTCGTACCAGGTAGGAGGGTCGTAGGTTGGTTTTGGGTTGGCCGAGACGGATTGTCACTAATAATTTGTTTCACAAAAGAGGGACGCATTATTATTAATACCTCCTTTTTAGACCTATCTATGCCAATGGAAACGCGAAGTTCAAAAGTTTTTTTTCAAATATATCGCTTTAGAAAAAACAGCCGAAAAAATTCTCGTACCGCCGCTGTGGGAAAAAAAAAAAAAAGGTTTGATTTTTTCTTTTTTTTCCCCCAACGGCTGCAGGCGGCGCAATTTGTGTTTTCCTGGTCGCAAATTGTCAACACGGTGATCGAAACCAGCTCGTGCGACGATCGACGCTCGATCTCCACATAGACTCTACCCACGGCCAACCCACTCGGTATCTGGCAAGCCCAACGAATGTAGATGACGGCCTCGAAGATATTAGGTGGATCCATGGTCTAGGGGGCGAGAGCTTGCCGGCGGCGTCTTACGGTATCCTCCCAAACCTGAAAAAAAGTCTATTTTTGCCATTCGAGACGGATGGAGAAGTTTTGTCTTCTGTTTTGTGCAAACCAGCGGCCAAATGTTTTTTTATCACACGCCTGGTCAGCTCCCGCCACGTGACACCGGCCATGGTGTGAAGACGGTGACCCTAGGGTGGGTCGGAGCCCCTAACGAGCGCACTCCGTTCAGAATTCATGACGCAATCGTTGGTTTTGTTGATCGATGTCTGTCGAGGACTCGGAATCTCGCCGCTTCGAACCAAAGATCGGCCTGAGTTTTTCTCAAGCCGATGTTGGCCCAACATCGCAGATTTGCTTTTTTTGGGCTTTTCCAAAAGCTAGGAACTTTTTTTTTTTTTACGTGGCCCATAGGAAGCGTGTTCTGATTTTTTTTGGCGGGTATCTTTGAAATTCAAACTTTTTATTGCAACTTCGCTGTACCATTGGCATAGGTCTTATACCGTACTCGTGTGTATCTTTATTTGCAAACATACGTACGTTTATCTGGCTATCTATGTGGTTACTTGAGGGGGGGAATGGTTGAATGGTGGATGAACATACTCTATAAGGCTCATTAATATCGGAGAGCGTTTTTTCCATAATGTCCAAAGTTTAGAAATATTTTCGATATATTATATAGTAAGGCTCATTCATTCTTATCGGAGAGCGTTTTTTCCAAACCTTTCAAAGTTTGGAAATAATTGGAGATATGAATAAAAATACGGAGGCGCTCTGTCACTATTCGTGAAATTCTTCTCAAGCAAAAATATCAAGTTCGTTAACATTCCAATATTTGGAAGAGAAACAGGAAAACATGGAAGATTGAAAAATTGCGCGAAAAAAATGTCGAAAATTTGGAAAAAAAACTCTTCGATAAGAATGACCCTAATGCACGGAGGCGTTCTGTCACTATTCGTGAACTTCTCCAGAAGCAACAAAATGAAGTTAATTAAATTTCACACATTTGGAAACCAAAATTCAGGAAAAGAAAGAAGAAGTTAGAAAATTTGGGCGAAAATATGGGGAAAAAAAGCTCTCCGATAAGAAGGACTCAATTAGGAAGACACAAGTGCAAAATTACAGAAAAAAATAAGCAAGTTGGTGAAAAAAATGTCAGTAAGGCACAAACGCACGACGCTTGTTTTCGGGACGGTAAACAGCGAGAAGAAAAACGATCCTTGACTGGGGATATACACAAGGCATAGATGCCCCCCCCCCGAGAAAATCAACTGATTTATGTTTTCGATCTCCCCGGTCGATCATGAGTTAGTTGGGGACGAGTGTAGAGGGCAAAGGGGGGGCGTACTCATTAAATATTTGTTGCTTGCCCTAGTCATTTGACCATTGACCCCGCATCGCGTTCGAGACGGACCGCGGGGGAGGGGCGGGGGGGGTTGGATTGCCCACAGATATTCCCGGTACAACTAGGCCGGCCAACCAGAGCCACGACGTGTGGAGGACAGGGCAGCTATTCATGTTTAAAGACACGCATTGTATCTCCAGGAAGAGGGGCTCGCATGACACTTGCGATGATTCTGTCGCAGCCACGATTCTAGCTGTGTATTATAATGGAAGTGCCATGGAATTTCCATGGAACTTGATGAAATCTCAAAGCATTCTATTCGGCCATAGATGTTGTGATACTGTTACACTTCATTCATGAAACCTGACGGCGCTTCTTGCCGATTTCACGGCAATGTCTTGGCACGTCATTGTAAGTGCTTCATGATTTACCTCACTATATCGTATTTCATGTACATTTTGGCGACAATTTTGTGGCGACAGATGACCACCTCCGGGCACCTCACGGTATGAACATACTGTAGCTTTATGCAACCTCATCGCACCTCATGATATCCTCATGACATGGTTCCTCATGGTACTTCAAAACCTTGTGATCCCTCATGAAAATTTCATGGCATTTTCTTCGTTGTTGTTGTTGTTGTTGTTGTTGTTGTTGTCTGTTGTTGTTGCTGTTGTTGTTGTTGCTGTTGTTGTTGTTGTTGTTGTTGTTGTTGTTGTCTGTTGTTGTTGCTGTTGTTGTTGTTGTTGTTGGTGTTGGTGTTGTTGTTGTTGGTGTTGTTGTTGGTGTTATTGTTGTGTTGTGTCGAGTTGTTGATATTTTCACACAAACCTCTCTAAAGCAAGGACTCCGTTGTCACTCAAATAAAGGTGCATAGAACCGTAGGAAGACCCCCGGAAAAACATAAAAAAAAAACAAAATTCGGCTGGGAAGCACGACGCCCCCCACCTAAAAATACACGAGGCGAAGAAGGCGCACAGACTACCTCGTAAATGAGATCAATGTGCAAACGGAACTAACGTGGTCGCCGACATCCACTCAACTTGAAAGCTCTTGGTATCTTACCCCATTAAATGACAGCCCCCTGGCGGCAGATCATGGCGGCAGTGCATGAAACCTCATGGCAAAACCTCATGACCTTCCTCGGCACTTAAAGTTGTCTTCACATTAAATCGACCTTTCTACCAAGCTTCAACAGTACGCCCAGTCAGTGTCCGTCCTGATTCCCTGTCCTAGAGAGATACTGATTCCGTGGGCACAGACTGCGAGACAGAGGAAGACCAAAAATAAAAGTAAGTCGCAAATTCAAGTGTCAAGCAAGTAAGTGAAGTGTCAGCGCAACGGGTACGAGAACATAACAACACAAGCAAGAAGACCGGAAACATAAGAGAAAAAAGACAATAAAACCAAAAAAAGAAGAATCTGAAATTAAAACAAGAGAAAGAAAAACAGAATACAAACGACGCAAGGACTTCAGAAAGGCTGCTACAATAGACGGAAAGCATACGTACTCAGGAAGGGCAGGTATCTGCTGCACGGACGAAGCAACACGAAAGAGAGGGATATACAGGCATGAGTGTGTAAGAGCTAGTCGAACCGATACCTAGCCACCCGATCTATCATTTCGTTTCTGCATTCATTCGTCGACAGCTGTATCAGAACAGCTGCCCCTCCCTCCCCCCCCCCTTCCCTTGTCGCCGTTCTTGGCATCCTCTGCTGCGTGGCGTAGCCGGCTCTTATGTGTTTCGTCCCTGTGTCACCTCGCCATGAAGCAGTCCGCCGCTTCGACGACCCCCCGGTACCACTTCCCGCTCTTCTTAGCCGCCCTCGGTCATAACAACGCCTCTACTCCGAACGGCAGGGGGGAGCTTTCCATGGACCCCTCGGTGGCTTGAAACACCCTGAGGTCGTCTGCTAGGCATTGGGCCCAGTTAGGGTTAATAAGACCTGGTATATACCACCTTTAAGGCAGCCTGAGGACAACTCATGGCACTTCCTCCATACCACTCATAGCAGGCTCCACGGCAGTTCCAAGGCAATTCGTGCAAATCCCATGGTTGGTGTGGATATGGAAGCCCCTCGTATGGAAGTCTCATGGCAGTCCCAAAGCAGTCCCTTGGCGTTCGCATGGAATCCCACCTATTATTGCACGACGCCCGTGGCGCTACCATGAGACTGCTATATACCTGGTATAGGATACGGGACTGCTATATACCGGGTATGGGATATGGAATATGGGACTGCTATGGAAGTGCCACATAGTGTGCATGGTTGAGGGTTGGGCGTTTACGAAACTGGTCGATAATGTGTGTGTGTTCTTCACATTAAACCGTTCTTTCTACCCGTCGACATCCAATACAAGCAGTGTCCGTGCCGATTCTTCAACCCTGTATAGAAGATATACAAATTCTGTGGTCACAAAACTACGCCACAGAGATACTACGTTGCCACGTACGCAGTAGACACAGCAGTGGGCAATGCAGTGCCATGCCATCATACTGGATACGACAGGCACGACATGCACATTCCATGAAATAGAGAAACGAAAGAAAACAAACAAAGAAAAAAACGAAAACGAAGAAGACAAATAAATCGAAAGAGAAAGAAAAACAAGACGGTGACGGCCGGTCGGAAATAATTGTGGTGACGGCCGGCCGGAGCGTCCATTCTAACATCGACGTATTCACGGCGACGGTGTATACGGTCGCCCCGGTGGTTCAAGTGGTTAACCTCGAATTCTACTTGTCTGAGTCCTGGGTTCGAGCCCCAGGTGGGTCGGACTTTGACTTTATTTGCAAAAATAAAAAATAAAAAAGGATTCAATTGTTGAGAGCGCCTTGCAGCGTGGGTAGGCACAATTCGATGCGAGTCGACGAGGGAAGAAAAGGCTGAAATCTTCTCGCGATAAAAATGAAGGCACGTACCGTAGCGGGAAGGGGGGAGAAGAGCCTGCTATGTGACCCCGGATCTGAGTTACGAGTTGGAAGGAGAGAGAGAAGAAGATGTGCGAAGATAATGAATGGGATGAGAAAAAAAAAAAAAAAAAAAACGACTACTGGATACTGCTGTTGTAGTGCAGCGCGTCGGATCTCTTCCTACTATTATTGTGGGCGATGAGCTGTTTCCAGAATTAATTGTACTAAGGCACTACGGCATCAGAGGGAACAATACGCAGATGGAGCCGAAAGTCGAAAACGACCACCGGCAGCATTACTAAAGATAAAGCACTCGGTGTCTGGCACCTTGTGGGGGTACGCCATCAACCAGGGCGGTCGGACCGATCGGGTTTGTATCCCCGCGATGGTGTGGTTCTTGGCCTGGGATCTAATCTGACTCCGCCCGCCAAAGTGCTGTAAACATGAGGTAGGCACCATCCTCGAAACGAGAGATTTCCACCCGCACCTCGACAACTCTAAATACCTTCCATTGTACCAACACCCGTAGGACGCGGGTCTTTACATTGGCTGGCCGGTGACGTTGACGGGCCGGGCCACGGGCCAGCCCATGAGTTGTCCCGTGCTAAAACGTGTATGCGTATACACCGACGGGAGTTTTCTTGATATTTTCGCGTAGTACGTAGCTGGTTTTCGTATGTTTTACTCCTTTTGAATTCCGTGTGTCAGCCAAAAAATTTTTGAAAGATGTCGAGAGAGAGCAACTTTATCCCGTGACAGACACTGTCAAGGGAAATGTCTTGACTGACAGCCTTGACAGCCAACACCCGGGGACGCTAATACAAATCCCCGTTTTTCCAGAAAAGCCTGAACATATCGTCGACAATATTTATTGTGTTTTCCTGTCTTTCGTTTTTGTCGCCATTTTTGGAACATTTCCGATTTCGATGTACAGAAAAATGCAATTGAATTACAGAATCTTCATAAGAAAAGCTTAAAAAAAAACGAGGAAAACGGTGCACGTAAACATGTAAATATATATGGGGTTTTCATACTTGTCGTGAGGCTTTTTCTCCCAGAAGGGGTAGGGGACATATCTCTAGACATAAGACAGATGGGTTTGCCTTGACAAACAGCCTTGACAGACAGACAGACAGCTTGACACAAACATGTCTCCTGACATCTTTGGTGACATCCGTTTCCGGCCCGTGAATGAAATACTGTAGGGTTACAAGGATTGCGCTGGGCTGGGAAATCAATCGATCTTTTACCCCTGTAGCTCAGCAGGTATAATGCCATTACATTGGACGTCGTCGAGGACGCGGTCTTCAATCTTACCTCGAGCGTTTCTTTTATCGAAGCGCTTGCGCGTGCGTCCCTGGACAAGTATACCTCCCTGGTTCCCCAGGTATTGGGCCGAAGCGGGTAAGTCAGCGTACGGTTGTATACGGTACCAACGCCCCAAAGCAGATCCCGCCCTTCAGAGGGGTGGTGAGTGATACAAGGATTACCCTGAGCTGTGTAATCGGTCAATATTTTATCCTATATAGATAGCTCGGTAGGTAATACCCTCACATTGGACAGCGATCCGACCCGGCCCATCTATTTTTCAGAGTATGGGCCGCGACCCGACCCTGTCCATGCTTTTTTTCTAATTTGTTTGGCTCGGCCCGGCCCGGCCCACCAGTTTCTCGAAAGTGTCGGCCCGTCTCAGCCCGGCCCATCACATTTTGAAAACAATATTGGCCCAGGCCGGCCCGGCCCAATCCGGTCCAATGGCCCATGCAATTTTCCCAATAACAAAAAACTTCTGAAACTACTGCTGCTGTAGATGCGTATAAATATACATACGTCGTACTGATCCTACCCCCCTTGTCATGGTATTCATGTGGTATCCCCGATTCTACTCAATCAAATCAAGCGTGTTAGGGTGGCGTGTTGCATGATGCAACACGAGGAGGGCAATTTTTTCATTGTTGCTCCCGCTAGCTATTCAGAATTCTCGAGGGCTGAAATAGCACGACATCTTTTTTTTTCAAGACATCGAACTGTGAGTGATCGAGAGCATCTACTACTCTGTAGTAGTATTAATAGTAGTAGCTCTCAACCTTCATCCGTCAGCCGGG
This sequence comes from Nereocystis luetkeana, assembly GCA_031213475.1. Lineage (NCBI taxonomy): Eukaryota > Phaeophyceae > Laminariales > Laminariaceae > Nereocystis > Nereocystis luetkeana. Next base: position 1,790,409 of record JARUPZ010000032.1, read on the forward strand.
CTTGCCCCATACTGCACCTTTTGAACCTGACGTTCCCCTTTGCACTATAATTTACCCTCGACAACCGCAAGGGCCAAGTCCTCCCCGGTAACCACTTCCTCCGGAGAAGCATCGCATGACAACCCGCTGCCCGTTGCAGGAGGAAGAGTTGAACCCACATGTCATATGCTACACAACCAACCGTGGGTTGGTTATGTGCCGCTTCCCTGTTGCGAGCGTATATTCACAGGTGGCCACTAGGTGGGGTACCTTGCGGGAGCGTATACTCTGCTGGTTGTTATCTGAAAAAGAAGCACCTACAACCACAAATAAATATCACGGCCGGCCAATGGCCGACGACGTGAACGTCCGCAACGCCCCCAGATTGTCCAAAAATAACGCATCACAATGTACTCGGTGTGACGATGTACTCAGGTTGGGAAACGAACCGGGCGAACGTGTCGTGTGCTTTTCGTCACGGTTGGTTACAGTGTTTGACAGCACAGCAGTCGAACGAAGTTCGAAAACAAGCCGAGGAGAAAACACAACGAGACAAACAACGACGAGAACAAGAGAAAACACAAAAACTCCGCAAAAAAAACAACAACTGACTGAAAGAGTGAACGGAGGAAATAGAAAATAGGGGGTTTGTGGAGAGGTAGGTGTTGAATCGTCGAAAATACTATTACGGGGGACCATAGTTAATAGGACCTATGGTATACATAAAAACCTATATATTTAACCATTTTTACTAACAATATTTGGTCCTATTAACTATGGTCCCCCGTAATAGGAGATGGGCAAGAGGGCCATAGAGTTGACGTCGGGTTCAGTTGTTTGATTTGGGAAGACAAAGGAAGGGAAGGGTTGATATTGAACGAAAGAAGACCGACTACCTGTGTCTGTACGGAGCTCTACTCTGGGGTGTGGACGAGCAGGGGTCTGGTACTGGGTAGTGTGCAGGAGGTCGGCGAGTTGAAACACGAATCATATACTAGGAGGAACAAAAAATCAATTATTAATAGTCGGAAAACTTGTACCCGAAGAAAGTATTATTATAAAATTGGAAAATACAGCATGGACACGATGTATATAGACGCCTACGAAGTACAACAACAACAACTCGCAGCTAATTGTATGGTTGACAGAGTGTAGTCGACAGTATTAATACGTAGTAGTGTCCTGTTTTTTCTGTAATAAATATTGGAGAAGGGTAGACACCTGTGACCACGGCTTGTCCAGAAGTTTGTTGAGGGTGAACACCTCCTACCTACGAGGATGTAAAGTAAAAGTGATGATTAAAAAAAAATAAAAAATGTATACTGGCACCTCGTACCAGTCCGACATCGATTCTAAAGGTCGATTCGGTTGGCAGGAGAAAAGTGAAACGCATGTATATGAAAACTGGGTTCGAGCCCAACCATCATCACCTGTTTACAGTTTGCGTTTGTTTAATAAAACACTTTCTTCTTTTTGCGTAACTTTTTTCTCGGAGTAAAACTTTTATGATTTCGCCGGTTGGAGACCTTCCAGTACCACAACCATCTCAAATAGCGGTTCTTCGTAAATATATCTGAAATTTCCAAAAACGCGAATAACATTTAATGTAAAAACCAATGAAACAAATCTCGATTGTTTTGGGCTGTACGAGCTCATCAGAAAACATCCCAAAATTCCTTACGGAAAAATGGCGCCAAATCTCGAGAATACCGGGGGGGGGATAAAAACTAGTCATCCCCGGGTAAAAAAATGTGTCAACCAATGGGATTGCTCAACAAATTAGTGTTAAATGAAGGCAAAAACGAACTGAAAACTGAATACGAAGGGTCATTCTTGTCGGAAAGCTTTTTGTTTCCAAATTTTCGACATTGTTTTCGCGCAATTTTTTAATCTATCATATTTTCCTGTTGTTTCCCTAATAATGTGTGAAATTGAACGAACTTGATTTTTTTGCTTGTGAAGAATTTCACGAGTAGTGACAAAACGCCTCCGTATATTGATACATACCCCCAATTATTTGCAAACTGTGGGAACTATGGGAAAACGCTCTCCGATAAGAATGAGCCTAAATACGTTTACAATGTGTACCCCTTTTGTAAACCGAGCCTATATTCTTCATTTTACTAATCGAACCTACATAGTCGTCGTCGGATTGGTGTATCTTTTCTGATCTCACTCGGGTTTGGCATCGCACGAACACGATAACAGTGTTCTTGACGCTAAAACCACCTAAAACGTACGTCAAAATATAAAATTGAGCAAAAAACGTACTTCGGCACATTCCCTGTTTGCGGAGATCAACGTTAGCACTATTTCCACAGTTTTTCCATGGATGGTGAGTTCCGTAGTCTATTTCTTCATGCAACGAGGAAATAATGCAAAAACCAAAACTACGATTCTACAAATATTGAAGGTCAAGAATTGCGATCGACACAAACTCACGAATAGTTTGGTCAACAATTAATTACGACCGACACAAACTCACCACTTTCTCACAGTACAAACAGTGCAGATCGATGGCTTTTTTTCCCAGTTCAATCAACTGTGAAGGTGTTACCTGCTTAGCTATACTATAATAGGGGTATCGATTGGTCATGAGTGCAAGGTCGGGACACTTTGTATCCCTCGCGGACCAAAGCCTAATGGGTAGGGTACGACGTGCACTGTCGCAATCTGGGAGACTAGAATTTTCAATGGTTTAGGAGGTTAAAGTCCTTCACGAGCTGGCCGGTGGAGATATTACCGGCCTGCTGTCTACCCCCCTATCTATGCTGAACCACAGTCGTATGGGAAAGCTAGCCGGATGGAGACCGAGAGGTTACCATGAACGCGCACGTGAAAGCTGTATGAGTCTTCATACAACATAAGCGTGGGGAACGAAATCTCCCATTCGGTCTTTCGTCCCGAAGAAAGAAAGATTTTGTATCCCTTGTTAGATTTACATACTGAGCAGGTACTCGTTGGGACTCACGTGTGCTGTTTTTGCTTAGAGATACACTGGAGAAATTCACGAATAGTGACAGAACGCCTCCGTATATTGATACGTACGTACCTCCAATTATTTCCAAACTTTGGAAATTATGGAAAAAAACGCTCTGCGATAAGAATGAACCTAAGAAGAGCAGCTTTTTAAGAAGAGCAGCTTTTTCCTTTCGTGCACGATGAGAGACCGAGAGCAAGCAAGGCTCTTGCCTCGCTGCAAAACCCCCTGGTTTTCTATCCAAGACACGCCTCCCAAGTGCTAACAATACAACCCTAATACCTGAACCCAGGTGATTACTCGCCATTCATCCTCATTCGAAGCAATACCATAACTACTGCCTGGCATTAATAGTCCACTCTGATGAGCCGTATATGCAGGACTATCTATGGGAAATTCATTGAAACCCCGATTTCACGAGCTAGTTAATAGAAGATGGGTCGAAGATGCAGCTCCTCAAAACCCACTTTTACACCCTTGAACGGCAAGGCTTCGACGAAAAAGGACGGAATAACGGAAGGGTTAGCCGTAACGTCAACGAAAGCCATCGCTATGCCACCCAAAAAAAGGCGATAAAAGTCAAGTGGCTTGACCACCGTGAGGGGAAGCAGACCCTCCCACCTCTTGAGTCTCCGTCGTGCCTCGTGTGCGGAGCGAAGCTTACTCCAGAAAAGCAAGCGGCAAAAAAGGAGCGAACACAACGCGCACCAAAAGAAGGCCGAAAACCCTAAGCCGACGACGCCACTTGTTGAGTTCCAAATCGGGACACTTTGTTGTTGTTGTTGTTGTTGTTGTTGTTCTCACGTTAACTCACAATTCAATGCAGTCCGTGGTCGCAGGACAGGCTCCAATAACTCTGGAGTGGAAGAAATACCTCAAGTAAAAACAGAGGCAAAAAACAAAAAACAAGCATACGCACTCCACCACTGCGGACACTTTGTATCCCTTGCTAGGTTTGGCTATTGAGCAAGCAGGTGCTCGTTGGGACCCACGTGTGTTGTTTGCTTAAATATATAAGATGATCAGCTTTATTTTTTTCATGCACGACGAGAGACTCTGCGTAGGTTCTGCTCCCGTTCATAGTTTCGTTTCCGAGGTTCAATTCGCATGACCCTCCGTTTTCCTAACATGTTTTTGACTTTTTGACTTATCTCGTATCAGTGCATCCACCGTGTGTTTCTGGCCTATTGTTAAATAGCCATATACACAGGTTGTGTGTGTTTACCCAAGGCTACGGAGGTTGGGCGTCCTTTTGTGTGGCGTGCGTTCAAGCCTCAACCTTTCATGGTTATTCCCAATACTTGGGAGTAAAGCAAAGCATGCTCAAGAAAAACTTGTAGGTACTTCGCGCACTCGCAGTATTTCGAGTTTGTACTGCAGATACTGCAAGTACTTGCAGTACTTCGAGGCTGTGTACTACTACTGCGGATACTACTGTGAAGGTAGTGCAAATATTGAGGATGGTAAGAGATACGGGGATGGATGTATGTCGATGCTGGGCTGGGCACGCTGCTTGTGGATCACGATATTCTTACCGTTGCTCCTCAAGTAAGATGCGAGAGAGAACTCGAGTGAGCGAGGGTGGGCTTCGTTGGGAACACGACTCAGCCCAGACGTTGACCAAAACTAACCTCTATGCAGGTAAAGTATTACCGGAACGCTGTCATAAAGAAGATTCCCAAACTGTAACAGAAGTTTCTGCTGACAAGGAGGTTCCAAGACTGCCTCCACTGAATACTCCCAAAGCGGCACGTAGAACCATACGTGGTATAAGATTCGCATACGCCAAGTGTGACCATACAAGATTCGCATACGGGTATATTGTCTGAGCGTTACGTGCAGCCACATACGGTTCACATACTGGTGTATACGTTCCTATACGGTGGATTTGCTACTCCATCACTTTAGCCCACCCTGAATAGTCGTAGCTGTCGACCACACGACGATAAAAGGATGATATTGGTTGTGATTAGGAGATCGATATGGATTTATCGTAGACAACTGAGGGGTTATATATGGACGATGGCTTTCATGATATGGCGAACTGCATCCGTCGAAATGAGTGGTGAAAATTATATTTCCCCACCTTGTTTGCTGGTGCGATGTGGTGAGAGCATCTATCATTATAATACAAAATATACTATCGTGTGTGTTTCCTGTGAGCTTTGTGAGCTCCTCTTGATCGTTCTCAGTTGATACCTTTCCGAGCCTAAGACTCCTTCCAATACGCTAGGGTACAGCGGAAGTCTCAGGCTGGGGCAGTTATCGGTCAACCCAGTGCGGGGGGACGTCCTTGAGACAAATGTGTGATGATAGTGGTGATTGTGATGGTGTTGGTGAAGAGGTGCGGTATATCAGCGAGGAGAGGGCTGCGGGTCATCTCGCGCTTCGGCAAGCATTCTTGCGGGAGGAAAGACGGAAGACGGTGCAGCTGATGAGAATTGTGAACAGGAAACGATTGACCTTGCCGGGGTCTCGGGCATGGCCGGAGATACCCTGAAAGCCCCTTTTGAAGGCACCCTCAGGAAGGAAACCGGGTCAGAGGCCCGGCTGCGCTCCCGGCGTTCGCGAGGCAAATGGTCGGCATTGCCGAGTTTCCAAGAGGGTCTCAGACGTAGTTGGGGACACCCTGGGAGCCACTGTTGAATGACGTTCTCGGGGGGAAACCGGGTACAGAGGCCCGGCTGCTCTCCCGGCGTTCGCATGGGAAATGGTCGGCGTCGCCGAATCATTTAGGAGGGTCTCTGGCGTAGCCGGAGATACCCTGGGAGCCACTGTTGGGTGGCGTCCTTGGAAGGACAACCGTGTCAAGAGGGTCGGCTGCGCTCCCGGCGTCCGTGTGAGAAAGGGTCGGCGTCGCCGAATTGTTTAAGAGGGGTCCCTGTTTAGGTCCGTTTTCGACTGGGAAGCTGGGGCCCACCCGCTAGGAGAGACGATACCTGGTATCTGGGTCCTCCGGTGTCGTATCATATTGAACGGAACCGGGTAGGATGGCATGGCACCGGATGGGATGGCGAGGCAGGTGGCTCTACCGATATTCTGGTCAATGACAGTCGCGAATCTTCCGCCCTTTGGGCGGGGCTAGGCCTTAGGACTAGGGAAAGTGGTGTTGTCTGCACCTGGCGGTCAGCGGGGGTCCCGGTGTCAATTGCTTCCTGGAATCCAGCAGAAGCTGCTACGGGGATCGCTTATGTAGCGTGCGCAGAGCGGTCCAAATAGTTGAAAGACACGTCGGTCGATGGCTCGGTTGAAGAGATTGCTAAGCCGTGTACGGTACCGTAATCGCAGATAGCCGTGGTCTTCGAGGCGTCGGGCAGGTTAATACTCCTGTGGGGCACTCGGTAATGGTTTGCAAGCCCCTACGTTGCTCGTGGAGAAGAGACGTCGAGGCGAGCGTCCTTGTATGGCTCGATATTTGAAATTCCACCCGCCCACACCTCAAGATGATCGCTAAGGGGAGCAATACTTGGTCAAGCGAATACTGTTGGACTGGGGGAGAAGGGGGGGTAGTGTTATTGGAGGGGAAGGAGGAGGAAGCTCATCCTGATGAAGGCGAAGCACTTTCGGGCTCGTAGTAGTTTGGCATTCGCTACTGCTACTGCTGGGGATACTCCCGGTTGTGCCTCAAGTATCTCGGGGCTCTTTACTGTGATTAATGCGAGTACTAGCAGTATTTCGTCCGTTGGTATTGTTAGTATTGCGAGTACAACCCTCTGGCCCATTGTTTGGCACAACACACTCACAGATGGCCCTACGAGTGAGAGTTGGAGAAAATTATTTTTGCTGGGGATAAGACGAGTCCTTAGAGCACTGCACTGGTAGTAGACGCGTTCTACGATAGAAGTGGCATATTTCCGCTATTTTTGTTTATTTTTAACCCAAAACGATCGCAATGCCGATCTTGTTTCGAAACATGACGTGTTTGTATACTCGGGCCATGGGAGTATTCTTCGGGATGCAATTTGATTCCTGTCGAAGTCAGTCTTCGGGTGAGGTGTGGAACTCCTCAAGTGAAGAGCCTCAAAATATTCAGGATGAACCTCTATCGTAGAACGCCTCAGTATTTCGGGGTATGTAGTGCGAGGAATACCTCTTTCGAGTACTCTCATCATCTCGAGGTTCTGTACTGCAGATATAATATATATATATATAGCCTATACTCAATAGTTCGGGTTTCGATACCGCGGGTTTTTTTTTCCTGTGCTCTCGGGGTTTCGTACTGCTCATACTCTCAGTGCTCTCAGTATTTGGGCCTTCTCAGTACTCGCGGTGTTTTGTCCGCCAGTACTCCAATACTCTCAGTACTCGGACTACGAGTTGTTCTCGAGCATCTACCTTGAGCGCCAATGAACATTTATTATTCGGGAAAAATATGTTGTATGTGTCGTATTTTGCTCAGCCGGTCCATAAAGTATTATATCGCAACCTCGACCTCACGCAGCTCGTTTTTACACACGCTTATTTATGCCGCAAGCATTATTGAAGTTATCGCCGCGAGTCATCCATTCAGGATTAATACCCACTTACCGGTACCCTCTTTTTTTATGTTTTTGTGGTAACGATCTCACACGTATGACACTAACACTATAATAGTCTGTCTTTAAAAACATGCTATTACGGGGGTCCATAGTTAACAGGACCAAATATTGCTAGTAAAAATGCTTAAACATATAGGTTTTTATGTATGCCATAGGTCCTGTTAACTATGGTCCCCCGTAATAGTGTGTCTTTCTTCCCAATAAGGATGGTTGGATGCCGCTCTAAACAGGTGTGCAGGTATTTCATACGATTCACACCTCGTTCTTACGCAACTCCCCTATATATTAATAGGCCCCTCCCTGAGGGGAGTCATTGTATATATATATATATATATATATATATACAGTACCAGGTATATTTTAATCCAACCGTCCCACTACCATTTTAAATTTACGGTGTGCTCTACTTGGAAACCTTATCACCCTATCTATGTCCCTTTGTTATCGCGCGGCTAGAGACCGGTTTGTACCTCGTGGATTAAAATATCTTTAAACTCTCCCTAATAACCTTCCAAAATGATCACTCTCCGTTGTTTGTGTGAAATGGTTAGGATACTACTGTGTATTTCGCAATAGGATGGGTATCATCGGCGTTGCTGGTCTTCAGTCTTAATTAATGTAAGGATTTCTGTATGCCCCTTTTTTCATGTTTTTGGAGAGGGGGTGGTTGCCGGATAAGTTGCCATCACAGGGGTTTCCAAAGCGAATCGTCGGGTACCGGGGAAGAATCGCGATAAACCAGATGGTGAAAAAATACTACAACCACTACTAGCAGATAAGCCCGGCAATAAGAACAGGCAGCCGAACCGAAAATAAATTGAGATAAATCACGTGCGTACTTGGAACCGCAAACATATATTTACTTCATTTTCCAGATAATTTGTGCGTGAAATAACATTTCAGGTTCGCATAATATATATATACCGTCGGAATCTCCCGCGGACCGGTCTAGACTGCACCATCAAGTACCCCCTCCACATTGCATGCCTTGTGCCCCAATAATTCCAGAATATTTGATCACCAAGCGCTTTTCCTTCATATTTCACCTGACCAGTTCTTGTTAACTTACGGTTTGGTCTCCCTTTGACATGGCTACCCTTGACTTTTTTTTCTCGCCCGGCTCGAGACCAGTCATACCTCGTGGATTTGTGTTTCGCCGTTTTATAAGAACCCTAACCTCTTGAACTACTGCATGCAGTAGTAGTCACACCCCGTTTGGGGAAAAATGTACCGCTTCGATAAGTATTTGAGATCAGTTCAGTTACGTGTCCAAATACGTTGCGTGAAATGACATTTCGGGTCCGCGTAAACCGTTGGTACCTCCCGCGTATCGGCCTAGACTGGACCTTGCAGTTGTCCTCCCCAAGTGATTTCAGTTGTTGGGACATGAGGTGCCTCCCGCCACAATTGTACTTGATCAATTCCCACCCACCTTTGTATTGATCTTGCTCTTCTTGCAAGCGATCTATCAACCAAACCCTCCCTCCCGGGACCATGTGCACCGCGTCTACTTTCCAACACTAAGTCTTGGCACTACTAGTTGTTCCCCTATCTCCCACAGCAACTGTATTGGCGATATTATGATGTCCTTATTATTAGTGGACTCTCGAACCCTCAACCCCCCGGAGCGTGTGTCGCGGCAACAGCCGACACACATGTATGTATGTCCAGCCTGGCAAAACAGCTACTAATATAGTTAAATAGCGATAGGAGTTGTTATAATAGGAGAGACGACGTGTGACCATCTATCGCTATGCGGCTACAGCTTTTCGGCTCGCGGTCAACACCGCCACCGCACTCAAGGACGTCATACACTCAGAAAAGGGGCATAGGATGGAGGCCTTTCTACCTTTCTTTGGCCATCCCGGTTCGCGACGCCCACGGTGTGACGCGCAATAATAGTAAACAGGAGGGGATCCGCCAACCATTGCTAAGAACATGGCCGCCGACTCGAGATTCGCAGAGGAACACCAGAAATTAGGATTATATCTGCACGTGCTTGAAGTCAACATGAAAGCCGTTGCATTTAAAGTTGCAAACAGCGGTGTTCCAACTCTAGAAATTCAGAATGGGCGATTAGTTCACTTTCTTATCGTACGTAGGCATACGATTCGTTCGTGATATTTCGTAGTATTTTCCCGTGTTTGTGCTGGTAGGCACTGTGGCTTCGTTGATAGCCCTGACATATGGTGCAAACGACTTCCCGCTCATCAGTTGCCAGAAATGAGCCAGGCCGAGCCGTTTATAGGTACACCTGGACACTAAATAGGTGAAGGGCAACCTAAACAGCCGGCGGAAGGTGTACCGTTTGTAGGTACGGCGGAGCGTTGGCCGATCACAGAGGGGCCCGGGAAGCCCTTTCTACCGCGCACCTGTAAATGGCCCAAAAAGCGCACGTATACCTATTTCCGGCTTTCGCCCTGTATCATGATGCTGTGGGTAGGGGTGCACAGCAGCGCACTCCCTTCGCACACCGCCTTTTCCCTCGCCTTTCGGGGTTGTTTGGGCTCTCCGCCTGACATCCTGGACCGTTTTGTTATTCTTCCCTACCCCTCCTCCACCCAGCTCACAGATCACATCAGCATCAAGCAGTACGGAAGACCTATAACGAATTCCGTCATCCGCCCGATAACCTCAGATCAAACAGCAGCAATGCCCCCCAAGCTCGTCCTCACGTACTTCGACGTCCCTGGTGCTGCGGAGCCGGCACGCTGGGCGTTGGCCCTATCTGGTCTCGAGTGGGAGGACAGAAGGCTCTCGAGGGAGGAGTTTGGCGTTCTCAAGCCCAGTGAGTGCCTGGAAATAGTCATGCTCCATGCTCCGGCCTGCACGCATGGTGCGAGCGCGCGCCGACTGGCACAGCACGGTTGGATATTGCCTTCGTTCGCCGCCGCCGACTGCTTCCGCGTTGTTGCGGTGCCGGGTGTACGGTGCTGCTGCCGTTGCACCAGGCAGGGGCGTTTCTGTGACTACTCTTTTTTAATACTCGGTATTTTTTAGGCTCTTCGATCTTAGCGCAGCGACGCTTTTTGCACAAACATACCAGGTACGATATACCAGGTAGGTGTATCATGTATGCCGGCGTCCCCGGTGGCTTGGTAGGTGGCCCGCGTGCCTGTCAAGATCAATTTCGTGGGTTCAAGTCTCGCCGAGTGCATGCCCGTAGTGCTTTTTCTTCCATAAAGAAATTGATCAGCGGACAGCGCGAGAGCGTGAGTTAGCTAAATAAATTCCATTCGATGAAAATCGACGAGCAGTGGTGGGGATGCTGAACCCTATGCGCGAAAAAAAAATAAAGGCACGTACCGTGGGGGAGAAGGGTAGACACCTGTGACCACGGCTTGTCCAGAAGGTCGTCGAGGGTAAAAACCTCCTTCGAGTTAGGCTGGAAAGTGAAAGTGCTGATAAAATGTATATATACCAGGTATTATATATAAAATATATGCATATATATGCCATGCGTGTTTTCTCCTCTTCTTGTGTAGATCAAGACGACGCCCGGATGTCCACACACGCATATCATACAACAACAGTAGACTTAGAGTCGGTTCTTGCTTTCAGTACAACAGAGGGGACCCGGATTTACGAAAGATCCTGTTAACCCCTTTAGAACCGCAGTCCCGTTTGGGGACAAAACTCCTTGAAATTTGAGTGGATTGTCCCCAGAACGGGACTGCGGTTCTAAAAGGGTTAAGGATATCGGGTTCAAACTGGCGGAAAACGACACGATATTTGGTACGACAAAGAAAGCTTAACCCTTTTGAACCCCAGTCCCGTTTTGGGGACAAGCCAGTCAAATTCCAAGTAATTTGTCCCCAATTGTCCCCAAAACGAGACTGCAGTTCTAAAAGGGTTAATCTACAGCAGTAAGTATAGGCAACAAGATGAGAAACAGCCGTTTGAGAAAAAGTCGCTTCCGACGCCCACCCAAAAAGTAAAAAAGGAGGTCGGTCGTTCCGGGTGGTGACACACAGTAAGAAACGGCCGAAATCACCACCTACCTCCCGGCAGCGATGATACCGATCAGAAAAGCTGTGAAAAATTGTAAATTGAGTATCGACCATTTGACTGGTCGAACTCACATCGGAAGTTTTTTTTTCCATGCACGTCCGTAGTGTTTGTTTGTTTTTCGCCTATTAATAGCTCATGGTGGGTATAGTACGTTGTGGCCCCATCAGGTTCAGCTACATACAGCAGGCCAGCAACGTCCCGCACAATGGTTTTGGTCGGGGAGCTCAAGGCAGTATCCCCGCAGCAAAGTACGAGGGGGGATGTTAATATTGTTTTGTTCCGACCGCCCTGTAAAGCCCTAAATACATGTGATCTCGCGGCACATAACGACAAAATACCTGGTAAGACACAAGAAACGCTGAACATGTTGGAATTTAGGGCCGAGGGCTAAAATAAACAGCTGATTGATGCCGGCACACAAAACACAACTTCGAGCCTGGACGTCAAATAATTGGTGATTGTTAACAACGGGCCCCCGCTGTAGTTTGGGATACATCAAGCGGCCTCGCCTCTCGCGGGACTGGTGGGGGTGTCACCCGTCTCGAATGGGGAGCAAATCATCGTTCATTCAACCTCGATGAATAAATATGTGATACCTCTCCGAAAGTGTTGGGAAGGAGGGTTGGGCCCTTTCGGATGGAGGGGGTAGGGCCAGGAGAACTGGGAGGTACACCGTTCGTTGTTGTTGTTGTTCTCACACTGACTCATCGCCACAATATAATACAATGCAACCCGTAGTCGTAGGACAGGCTTCAGTACCTCTAGACCTAAGAAGAGTGGAAGAATACCTCGGGGGAAAAAAACATACCAGGTACCAGGTACCTGGTATTAAGCAAAGAATAATACACATGATAGCTGAAGCGTATCTACAACCTCAGACGAAAATGAAAAGTGAAGTCGGCGAGCGAGCGTACGTATCAGGGGTGCATGCGGTGCGCTTTTTGGTTTTTGTTTTATCATCGCTTTTACTTTCTAGCTTAACTCGTACCTGGTACCCTGGTAGGAGGGTCCGCCCTCAGCGATCTTCTGGACGACCCGCAGTCGCAGCTGCTGTCGTCTCTGTCCCCCCCCGGTGCGTGCCTTCAATGTTTTGTCGCGCATAGATAGGGTTCAGCATTCCCCTTGCTCGTCGATTTTGATCGACTGCAGCTAACTGACGCTCTCGCGCTTACCGCTTTTCATCTTGTTTATTGTTTGAAAAATACCCTTCTAGCATGCATGCACTCGGTGAGACTTGAACCCACGAAATTGAACTTGATGGGCACGCGGGCCACCCTACCAAGCCACCGGGGATGCCGGCTACACTGCTGTACTATCAATAGTCGCCAGAGAAACCGAGAAGACCGCATAATACCCACGACAAAAAATACCGGGTGAAAGAACAACTCGACGTCGAAAAATCGAAATCGAAATCGAAATCGAAGATCAAAAAGGAAAATAAAAGAGAGAGAGGAAAATAATCGACCAAGAAAGCAAGAACGAAAAGACACCAAGAGAACATGCAGATTTTCGCAGATTGCAGGCTCGCAAGCTACGCGAGGGGTGTAGAAGATGGGATAATAACCAGAACACGAACATATATGTATGTATGCATATTTACTAGGCTGCCAATAACGCCAGGGAAACAAAAAAGAAACTGTTAATATCAACGCGCATCTATCTACAGCAGCAGTTAGTAGGTTTTCGTAGCCTGTGGTTGTCGGCAACATCGTTTCACGCCTTCGCCTTGGTTGGGTGGTCTATTAAATAATAGTCCTTTCATCTATATATCGGGTAACAACCTTTTTGTTTTTTGGCACTCACCCTACACGTTGTCAGTTGTCAGATAGATAGCGAACGAAATGATGCAATGGCTATACCCAGACGCCTCTTCTGCGGAGTGGTTTCGTGAGAATCACCTACTCGTCATCTGGTTACGGCCAGCCCCGCTTTTGGGGTGGGTGGGTGGGTAGGTGGGAGGTATCTTCCCGGCTTCTCCCCACGTCTCTCTGTTCTTCTCCGTGAAGCTGATACATATATCATCATTATTTCATTTGCCACCCACGCATGAAAGGGTATATAGATAAAATCCAATGACTTAGAACACGAATGGTGCTATCGCGTATCAAACATGTAGGAGATGGCAGCAGTTGCTCGTTTTAAGTCAGTCGCGCAAATAAATAGCTGATGCATTTCGATTGGTTGGTTGGGGTGATTCTGGCCGCTGCAATTCATCTATCTACGAAGATCTCGAAGATTGTTAGGCCTCTCCAGATGGGATGCATACGTCTATTGTTGTTTGTTGTTGTTCTCACATTAACTCTCTGACGAAGGAGTCCGTGGTCACACAAAGGTGCTGGAGCCCTAGGAAGATCCGAAAAACCAAAAAAAAATCGAAAATTCGGCTGCCTCAAAATACACGAGACGAAAAAAGCGCACACAAGATAAAACCAATGTGCAAAACTGAACTAGCATGGCCGCGGGTATATCCTCTCAACTATAACATAGAAGAGTACCCCCGTTCCCACCACTAACCAACCCGTGGCTGCTGACTACAGCGGATGCTGTCTGAAGTGCTGCCTGCACCGTACGAAACGCACGGTAGTCGTGAAAACGAAAGAGGAACACACCTGCCTGCTATCTGGGGTGCTGTCAGAGTGAAGACTCGCGGATATGCAGTCAAAAAAGGAGCAATCGAACCTTACTACCACACGAATATCAACGATCGCCATAATCTCTTCCTGGACTGTCTGACACAAAAAAGTGCAGCACAGCAGTTATGATACCACGTCCCTGATAATTGCGTAGGTTATTCCCCATGAAGGGTATACAACTCGTTAAACTACAAAGACCAGCAGTGACGACGTTTATAACAAGTACCGGTAGATACTATTCTGCCTCGTGAAAAACAATACCAGGAAAAAACAAACTATGACTGCTTCTCTCGTAATGATAGTGTGCGCGCAGATCATGGGTCTCCATGCACCGTCTTCCTGCCGCTCTTCATGGCCGCCTCATCGCCTTGGCCCAATCCACCCGCTCCTTTGCGCGTGCACTCGTTGCCATTCCCTTCCAGTCGTTTCCCTTTCTCCGTCATCCTGAAAAACAAAATGCTCCTCGCACTTGCGGTTCTGATCTGGAAATATATATATTTGAATGATTCCCAATGGTCCGAGAAGGCGATCCGAAGCGCGCCCTACCTCGGACTTACTTCACGTGAACTTACTTTAGAACCGCAGTCCCGTTTGGGGGACAAACTAGTTGGAGTTTGAGTGGTTTGCCCCCAAAAAAAGGAGACTGCGGTTCTCGAACTTTACTTCGGCATTTATTTGTTTTTCAAAGAGAGCATGAGTTTTGGATGTGAACCGCTAAAAAAGCTGGGGATATGGTCAGAGGAGTCCACGGAGAAAGAGATGTCACAGACAGGGTCTGGTGGGGGCTCAGGAGAAGCTGCTTGGGGGTGAGGGAGAGGATCAGGTGATGAACTTGTACGATGTAAATAAGGAGGGGCATGTAGTGAAGGTGGTGGAGAGACACCTACAGCAGAACCAGCAGCAGCAGCATCAGCAGCAACATCAACATCAATCAGCATGAAACACCAGCTTCGACTCCCCCCGAGCCGTGACCACACCCACTGCCAACGAGGGCAAGCAAGGTTTGAGCCGAAAGGGATGCCCGGGTGTCGGTACATCAGAAGAATCGGCTGGATGGTAGCTGTCTGTGGGGACGACGAGGGTTCGGGCCTTTGTGGGCTGATGGTGGGCAAGGCGCTCGACGAAGTGGAGTAGGACGAGAGCGTGTGGGAGAAAACAGGCATCGGTATACTGGTTGGCTTGTCAGCAGATTCGTGAGCTATGGGACAGAGTTGGGACGTCGGCACCTTGCTCGACCGAGGAGGACGTGGGTACGCGAGAAGGACCAGATCACCGCCTACAAGATAAAGCATCCTCGCGAGAAAAGCATGTATTTTTCATTTTTGATCTTTGTTCTTTCGTTTGATCGTCGGTATTTCTGGCTGTGATTGCTGAATGCTGAATGGCACCACAAGCACCTCCAGTACTCGAAATTTTTTTTAAGACAGCTGTATGTACGTTTGCTTCAATTATAGTAGGCTCGCTAGACTACTGCGTCGTACCACGTACAATGAGCAGTCGTTTTGTCTGGTGGGCTGGGTGCTGCGTCGTACTATAATAGTCGTACGTAGATCTTGATTGTCTGATTTAGTTGGTTTTCGCTGAAATTGATGTTGGTGAATGGCAAATGGATGGCGAGTTAGTTGTGAAGTTTCGGCATTATCTCTGTTTGTCAGTTTGTGTAACTGCTGTAGTGGAAAGAACACTGCTGCTGCTGTGCTCCAGCAATGCTATATACTGCTGTATGTAGCACCTGGTACCAGGTATCCAACAGCAAGCAGCCATAATAAAACATCACACTCATATCACACGTACGACGTCGTGTGCGTATGATTTATCAGTCGTTCGGTAACTCATTCGTTTGGGTTGTCTTCATTTGGTGCTGAAGCCACCAATCGAACGCACCTCGTAGGTAATTCGCGGCATCTCTGGGTGGCATGCTCGTACCTGGTATATACCAAGCTTTTCCCACTGGAAACTCCGGACAACTCGTGCTCGTACGTGGAATTTTTTCTTGGTTTTAATCGCATTGCATACCTGGTACCTGGTACGAGTATATATAATACCGGGTAACCAAGAACTTGCACTCGGATTCGAGGAGGGAGAAAGAACAACAACAGCAGCATATCATAAGTGTACAAAAATTTATTAATAATAATAGTAAGATTTGACATGCTTCTACAATTCTATGTATCTGATGGGAACATCAACAGGAATCTTGAGATTGCCGTACTGGACCAGCAAAAACGAGTGTACGCGGCTCTCACGAATATCGTCTTCACTCTCTACGGTCCTGCTCCATGCTCGGAGCCGAGACCCATGAATTTGTTTCGAATTAGCTTCGTAATACAGTATCGTAACTGGATTGTGCCCCCCCCCCCCCCCCCCCTCCGGTCATACGACTACGGCCATGCATGAGATCGAGTACATACATTATCTCCTCGAGTACGCTTCCCCCCCCCGCCCCCCCCCGCAGCGTGCATGCATTTATGTACGGTATGCAACACTAGATGTTTGTGCTTGTGGGTTATTCGTATGTTTGGTGAGGTGGGAAATGTTTGGCTTTGATGCGTGTTCACTGGGTCATTTTGGGATACCCCCCCCTTTCCCCCGCCCATGGTCAATAATCGAACAACTAAGGCAAGCGACCAATGAGTACGCCCCCCCTCCCCCCGCCCCCCCGCCCCCGCCCCCGCCCCGCTGCCGCGAAGCAGTAATACTTTGGACAATGTTTTTTTTCTTCACTTTTTGGGGCTTACATGTTTTCGTCGGAAATTCGTTGATTTAGGTGGGCGATTATTGGTCGGATGCGACAGGACTGTTTGGAGTTGTGTTCACCCCTGCCCCCCCCTCCCCCCAATCCGGTCATGCAGGTTTTCGGTCAATGCTGTTCATAGTGCGACTGCTTAAAGTACGGCCACGTACGTAGGGAGGAGCTATAAGGTTATGATACTACTACTGCTGTCCGAGCGCGTATCTACTCGTATGCGTCTTCGATCACTGCCTTGGTTTTTAGTGGTATGTATTGGGTGTTTTTAGTGGTTACTTTATAAGGAAGACATGGCTTTGGGGAGCTTTACTGCTCGCTGATTGTACTTCATTGAGTTGGAGGCGTATAATACTTTGGATTAGAGCTTGAAATTCTGATGGGCGATATGCACACCGCCGGGAGGCGTTTGTGCGTGTGGTCCCGTAGAAGGGTTAGAAACTACAGTGTAGTGGTAAACTTGTGTAGGCCAATTTTATCGAACTGATCACCGACTGATTGTCGTAGGCAGAGGCCCCTCCTAGTTACCACAGTTAGTTGAGTGTCGGAGAGGTTGCTGAAGTCTGCGCCAGCACAGCACCGGTATGGTTTAGAGATTTTTTTGCACTTATTTTGAGCTTTTCTATCTTTCTTGGATAAGTTTGACGTCTTCTCAGCGAGGAGCCAACCGTTTCGTCTTAAAATGGATCCAGGAACAAATTAAATGTGTTTGAATCGATAGCGCTACCTCTTGTAGTGCCACGGCAAGAACACTACGATGGTGGATCTATAACGGGGAACCATAGCTAATAGGACCAGATATTTTGAGTAAAATTCGTTAAATATATACCAGGTAGGTTTTTTATGTATGCCATGAATAGGCCTTATTAACTATGGTCCCCCGTAATAGTCGGTGTCGGTACTACTACAAGAGCAGTAGAGCATGTAGCAGTGACGGCGCCGCTGCAGCAGCGCGCAGTAGTAGCCAGCGCTGAGTAGAGGTTCGGGTAGAGTTATTACCCAATATCCCATTGAGTCGTTCTTGCGCTACAGATGCCCTGACGTGTCCTCTCAAAAACTACTCCATACCGGTTCGTATTCACGTGATACAAATCTCCACAATGAGTTCAACGGGACTGCCCTTTCGAACGTTAAAACACAAATTATACCATCGACAACTAACTGCATGGCGTGTCAGCGGTATAACCCCCAGTTAAGCTTACTCATACATACGAGTTCCAGTAAACCCTTTTAGCATGACGCGTGATTTTGAAAAAAGGGAGGAGCGTTCTTTCACCGAATGGCACAACAAGGAGGCGGTTTGAAATGAGCGTGTGCTTTTCGGTAAGTGTTTATGGTGAAGTATAATCAGACACGCTTTGGACAACGTCACGTACCTGGGTTCCGGAGTAGACACGGCCACAACCATTTGCTTCACTGACTTCCAGTCTGCTGGTGCTCCTACCAAGTACGAAACGACTCCTGTCGTAGAATTCCCCCGTACCCCATGTCATCAGCGCGTCCGGTGTCAACGTACGCAGTACGTTCGTCCACATGTCCTGCGTCTTCGCTGCACTTTATTTGATTCGATCAAAGTCATGCCTTTTAGGTACTTCAAAACCCTTTTCATTTTGGCCACCGCTTTCGAACAAGTTTTCGACATACTTCGCGTAAGCACCAATAACGGCGTGCGCAACGTCCGGCCTTGGGCAAAACTGCTGAGAAAAAGAAGAGAATGTCGCAGCGTGCCTGAATAGCGTGGTGTCCCCTGTTGATGAAACTTTCTTCCTCTCCAATCTGCACGGGCCCCGCGTCAGCAGGCGGTTTTTGCCGAGTGTGGTGTCAGCCATACCAAAACGTTTGCGGAATCGTTCTCGCGTGTGTTTCCTGCTATATATAGAACAATGGTTCCTGCGTGCACGTTTCTGTGCATTGGCATACATACCCAGAAGGAATTTTACGCCCCCTAGATCCACCGTCTCGAACCTATCCTTCAGTTTCTCGATATCTATCTGTAAAACGTGCTCGTCGTCTGGCCCTGACAGCAAAATGTTATCAACCTAGAGAATAAGCAAACGTCTCGGAAGTCCAGGTTGTAGACACACGGATCAGCGGTGCTGGGGGTAAAGCCAATATCCAGCGAAGAACGTGTGCGTTGTGCGTCACCAACCACGCGGGGAAATGCGTAGGCCGTACAGTCATGCCTCCAGTCGCTGTACTTGGCTCTCTTGTTGCTCTTGGCATTCAAATCCTTTATGGGGGATGACGTACACGTCCGGATCACCACGCTCCATCCTAGCCTGTACGACTGCGGTCTTCATATCGACTTGCTTGAGAATGACACCATATTGGCGGCGTTAGCGATCAGGAGATGGACGGAGTCCTGCGATGCTACTGGTGATGGCTTGTCGGCCCCAGGGTCACCCTCGTGGAAACCTTGCACCACCACTCTCGACTTCTGTCGACAAGGCATTCCGTCCTGGTTGTACTTCCACCTGTACTAAAACTTCGACGGGATCGTTTGCATGTCTTGGGGCAGGTCTGCCCACTCGAATATATCATCCTCGAGTACAGACGTGCGCTTTTCTGCGTGCTTGCACGCCATCCTACGGCATCGACCCCGCTCACCGCATCGTCGTAGGTTCGCGGGTCAGATGACATACATCCGACCTCGCCAGGCTTGCCAGCTCCGATGCTCCCAGTATCTTCTCCTTCCTGTAAATAGTTCCAATTTTGCTCGCTCGTACGACGCATTCGCTGTCTTGTCCACGTTATTGATCAGAGACCATTCCTGCGCCGAAACACAGTCGGGTGATATACCTTGCTGCCTGTTGCTTTTGCGCAATATGCACGAATAGTCTGTTGTTCGGGTCACGCCATTGGCTTCCCGGCAGAGTTTTGTCGTAGGATTTATTTTTCTTCAATATCAGTCTCGATCCTTGAATATGGCGGGATTTTTTAATCCTCCGTACGACTCAACGGGATGCACCCCCCACAGGTCAACGTGGGCGAGCACAAGCCGTGTAGTAGAGTGGGCGCACATTCTCGTCCTCCTCGAGCTTGGTTGCCGCGGCCTCTTCCGCGTCCACCCCCTGTTCCACCTGTGTTGCTAGTCCCAATATGACTCTTCAAGTTTGTATTCGTGTAACCGCAGTTAGTTGTTGTTACCTCTCGCGGAGCTATCGGTGTTATCCTTTTCACGACGTCCTCTTCCTTGACCTCGAGCGTTGTTTCTACGTAGTTGCGACATCCTCCATACTCTACTGTATTCAGTGCGCGCCCGTGACAGCCTGCATCATTTCTGTCTCGGTCCGCGCTTTCACCTCTAGCGGTAACCTTTTCACTCGAGCTTGAATGGTATGGTTGGATACTGCACGAGCTGCAACATCTTCGTATTTCGAGGCGTTGCCATCACGCCTGTCACAAGGCTACACTGTCTTCAGTGAATCGTACTTCTCATGAGGGAGTGCACTGAAGAATGCGTGCGTCTTGCGAGCGGGGATTACAACACCACCGAGCGCTCCCCGTTCGACACAAACGCGGCGCAATTCCGGAATTACTCGCGCAGGATTATATTTGTCAGCCGCGGTCACTTGTAAATTGGTTGAGCTGATCGTGTAGTTCCTGTATTCTTGACTCGCCACCGAGCCGGTAGTTCGCTTCGAGTGCCATCACAGCTCCACGGCCATCGCCAAAGAAAGCCAGGCGTTACTACCGGAGCGTAAGCTTGTACAGCTGGAGTGGTAGCCCTATTTGATAGCATACCAGTCTCGGCACTCCGCCGTGGCGAGAAGCATTCGCATGCCCAATCTTACCATTTTCGCGTCGAAGCCGTGGCACTCTTTAGCGTGTCGTGTCTTCTGCTCCTGAGTAGCTTCTCCCTCTATTACGGGGGGCATACTGTAGTTAATAGGACCAAATATTGTTCGAAAAATAGTTAAATATATAGGTGTTTATGTATACCATAGGTCCTATTAACTATGGTCCCCCGTCATATTACTGAAGGTGTGGTCTCGACGCCCGGCATTCATTTGACTAGCCCATCCTCGTATATTAGCAAACGCTGTAGCGCAATCCAACCGTGATACTGGTTGGGTTCCTCATTGAATGGGGAGGACCCTTTTCGGAAAGTGGAGGACTTTGTTGACTCCGAATCACCACCACCGCGTAGGCTCGTCACCTGTCTGTACTACATCAGTTTCGTAGAGCATGCAGTAGTCACGACGCCGCTGCAGGGGATGCGGTTGCTAGCGCTGAGTAGAGGTTCGGGTAGAGTAAAAACAGAGCGATTTACTATCTCACAGCAGGTGGCTTGGTTGGCGGTCCGCGTGCCTATCAATATCAATTTCGTGGGTTCAAGTCCCACCGAGTGCGTGCTCGTAAGGGCGTTTTCTTTCATAAAATAAATTGATTAGCGGAAAGCGCGAGAGCGTGAGTTAGCTACATTCGATGAAAATCGACGAGCAGTGGGAATGCTGAACCCTATGCGCGGCAAAAAAAAAGGCACGTACCGGGGGGAAGGGTAGACACCTGTGACCACGGCTTGTTCAGAAGATCGCCGAGGGTAAAACCTCCTACGAGTTACCTGGTAGGCTGGAAAGTGGAAGTGATGATTAAAAAAAAACAAAAACAAAAAAGCACAGACACGTCGAAGCTGCCTGCACCGCTACCCTACAGTACAAAACCCAATAATTTTGTATTGAGTCGTTCTTGCCCTACAACAGATACCTGGTAGTCGGGATTGATACTATTAATATTATCATGACAGCTCGGCGCGTCTGGAGAGGCTGTAGGACATAGCATGTGCTCATAGTCGCGCAAATGCCTGAAGTATTTTGATCGGCTGATTGTTGTGTTTCCTGTCACTGCAGTTCATCTACAGAGACCTCGGAGATACGCAGTGATGGTCACCCCAGATCGGATGCATATTTATTTGTGGGCGACTTCTGAGGTTCCGAGAAGGCAATGCGAGGCCCCCTACCTCGCGCTTACTTAACTCACTTACTTCGGCATGGATAACATTAATTGACACGTCGAACACTTTTTCTACTTGTACTCCCGCGCCTCATGGCAAGGTCGAGCAGCGCACCACGCGGCGCACTGTCGTCCCCGTAAAACAGGCCTGAACAGTTGACGCTGCCGTTATACCAGTAGTAATAACGCAGCCTTTCTGAACTGCTCCTTTGTCTCCGACGTTTCACCAGTCAAATATTTACATATATATACGTCGTACCGTAGTTCCAATAATAGCTGTTTATGAGAGAGCAAGGTCTGGATCCTTGTGTTGCCGTCTCGTTGGTAGAACAGGGGCCACGAGATTGTGACATATAGTTCCCTGCACCGGTTCTTACTATAAACAACGACGGCATACTATTACGGGGGACCATAGTTAATAGGACCTATGGTATACATAAATACCTATATATTTCACCATTTTTACTAACAATATTTGGTCCCATTAACTATGTTCCCCCGTAATAGTTAAAGTCGCTTATTCTCTCCAGTAGGTTTGGGATAAAACAAGCGGCCTCACCTCCGGCGGCTGGTGATGCCACCCTGCACCTGCCATGTGATGGCCCTCTAGTGCTATGCCTGCACCCGCCATACCTAAGGCGCGTGAAGTCTTTTTCCGAGGATAGTTCGAATGCGTCTTCATTAAAGCAAATGGTTGATTACCGAAGGCCGCACACGTCTTGCTCTAGGAGCTGAACGGAAAGTCGTTGATTGGTCGGTACTGTTCCTCCGATACTACTGTGGCCACACCTTCGCCTCCTCAGCCGGGAGGGTCAGCCCACGAGTGTCCTATTTCTTCTTCTTCTTCTTCTTCTTCTTCTTCTTCTTCTTCTTCTTCTTCTTCTTTTTCTTTTTCTTCTTCTTCTTCTTCTTCTTCTTCTTCTTCTTTTTCTTCTTCTTCTTCTTCTTCTTCTTCTTCTTCTTCTTCTTCTTCTTCTTCTTCTTCTTCTTCTTCTTGTAGTCCGATACTACTGCTGTAGAGTTGCACCCCGGCCTCAAAAAGTTGAAACCGGCTACCCGACCAGGTGTGGGGAGGGGTTGACCCGGCACCGGGTACCCGGGTGACCAAACACTACTTGCTCCCCTTTTAGTGTTTCAAGCGGCGGTGTGATAAAGCGGGAGGTGGAAGGGCACGGACTCATTTCGTCTCTCTCGATGATTCATGCCAGACAACAGGCCGAAGGCATACATACGGGGGTATTTCCCATCTGCCCTTATTTTGCTCGTCAAGTCATCAGGAAAATCCTTCGAATATAAGTGATTTGCATCAAACAAATCATGCGACAAAAACCCACACCCAGAAACAGCGAAGCAGTATGTAGAGGAAGTAAGGCAACAAATGTCGAGGAAACCTTCGCCCCCGCAGCCAGCTGCGGTAACAAAAAATAACACATTCTCAAGGTAAAACAAACCTCGCTGTGAGTAACATCCCAAAATACAACAATCCAGACCGATATCCGCCCACTCATCTTCGCGAACATCCAATACCAACCCCGCGGACCAAACCACGGTGTTGTTCGATATCTCATTATTTCCGCAATCACACCGGTCTCTCCGCGAACAGCACCCTCGACACGTTGGGACTTCTGAATGCCGAGAGAAAGTTCAAAACCTACGAAAACATGTACCAGGTACCAGGTACCAGGCGTAACGGGTAAAAGAAACGAGAGCGGCCACCCTGTTTTCGTTGTCTTGGTGTTGAGTCGTCATTTCTGCCCAGCTTGATCACTGCACCCAGTGCCCGATCTGATTCCGCATCCTGGAGAGATACTAATTATGTATGTGTCAACACAGACTGTGAGACAGAAATACACCGAGAACAAAAACTAACAGAAACATTATGAGTCAAGCTAGTGAAACGCCAGCGTACCGGGTACGAGAGCACAACAACACAAACGAGACCATAGCATAGGAACAAATATACCATTAAACATAAATGGTTATGAAATAAATAGAACATAATACACAGAATGCAAGGATATCATGAAGGCTGCTATATAGACGGAAAGCATACGTACTCAGGAAGCACAGATACCTGCTGCGCGGACTGGGCAACACGAACGCGAGAAAGATGCCGGCATAAGGACGGCGGGGAGGGCAAAGGAAGCTAAGGGAGAGACAACCGAAGAAGCAAGAAGGGAGATAAAAAGAGGGGGGGGGGGGGGGGATATATCTTACTCCGGGCGATGATACCCTGCTAAACATTAATCCAGTGTTTCGTGTTGCATAAAGAGTCCAGCAACTAACTGCTCAGCAACAACAACAGCCAAAACCTCAACCAATACAACCTGCACCGTACCACACCACAGCACAAGAATCGATCTCATCCGGAGCGATAAACGACAAAAATACAGGACAAATGCTTGTCTTGGTAGGTAGTTGCCAAGGGCGGCGGACGTTTTCCTTCTCTGTAGGCTGTAGGGACGAGAGGCGAGAGTCTAAGGGCACACAGTGTATGTATGAATCAATGTACACCCCCGTGTTGGGGGCTCCGTATAGCACAATTATTATAGGGTATCCGGGTACCCTGGGCACAAATACCCGCGATTCTGTGCGTTGTACCGGGACGGTTCCGGTTCCGACGGTTCCGGGTACCCGCCACCGGGCACCCGGTTCCCAATCGGACGGGGTGCAACTCTATACTGCTGCAGCAATGGAAACGGTTTTCACGCCGTTTCAGCGGGGTCGTACCTCGCGGCGAGCTTAAGATGATACCTTTTGGTAAGAAGAGGAGTATTTTATCTTTTTCGAGAGAGTTATTCATTGCAGTTACTGCAGAACTAATAGTTGTAGTAGTAGTAGTTGTTGTGGTGGTAGTATTAAATAGTAGTACAGCACTGCAAACAGGGTCTGGGTTCGAAAAATTTCCGAGGGAACAAGGTTTAGCGAAGTTTCGAAGGATTGATTCAATTTTTGACTTGATTGGGATGTCACCCGCTGTGGGCCAATCAATGTTTGTAAACTTTTGCAAAATATTTCTCCCCCGTACTGTAGAGCGTTCGGACCCAGACCCTGTGTACAATCCCAACTCCTCCTACGGAAAGCTCTCGTAAATACAAAGCGAAACTCCCGATACCTGATATCAGAAAGACTCATTCAATTCTAAGTTCGTCGCGAGATACAGATAGATAGATTAGATGGTGAAATGGTGTAAAAACAACACACCACAAACTAAATATACTGTTTTCACTACTAACTATTGTACTGCTGCAGTCTGTACCATCAGCCCTAACGAGACGGCCTAAACAACATCATCGCGCAACATGGATCAACATTCATATACAAACATCAGAAATAAATGGAGATGAAAAATCTTCTTTTTTTTCGTGTTCGCCCCATTATACCTTTGCTACAAATAAGTATATTCTGGGGGATGGTATTTTGTCCACATTTTTTTTCTTCAGGTTAGGTGTGTTTAATTGGGCAATGCACCTGATATCGATTGTCTTTTTGTGACGTCAGACATATCCACACCACGTTCCAGCTTGATCCGGAACGACAACGTTTCCTTTTCTTCGGGCTTTCACGTAGATGTTCCGCGTGTGCGAAACTGTCGGCGAGATATATCTTTTTCTACACATACATACATCATCTTGAGTTTTGACGTTTAGACGGGTTTTCCCAAGCGAGATCGAGTCACCTTTTCTGTCAAGCCGCCACCTGCATACACACCAGCTTCGAATTGTGCATGGTCAGGCCTTCCGATATAATAATGGTGACGCTACAACCTGGAGAATCTACATGTTGTTCGAGACTGGACCAGCTTACATGTGTATAGGAACCCTATGATGCACCATAATGTGTACGAGTACTAATTCGTGTGTAGATTCGCTTCTTTATTTTACATGTCGCCCATGCTGTATGGTTTTGCTGCAGGCCTACCGAACGGCCAGGTGCCTGTTCTCGAGATCGACGACTACGTTCTCCCACACAGCATGGCTATTCTTCGCTACATCGGCAAGCTTAGCGGTAAGGAGCGGTATTGAAGATGTTGCAACGAGCTGGGGCTTCACCAGTCTGATCATGAATATATGGTCCATAATTCGGGGTTCAGCGGTACAACTGCTGCTGCTATTTGACTGTTACTTTCATTTGTTAGTTTGTTGAGAATCTCCGACCGCGATTTCCTAATCCGAGCTTGTTGAACGCATCAGGATTTGATTTCCTACAGCAGCGCCCAAGACTCAAACTAGGCAGCAGTCGGGGTTCGCATCACCGCAACCACACCGCCACCACGTCACTTTTGCGGACTCCTTGCAGATTTTGCGGCCGGATCTGCTGGGGAGATTGTAGTGGGAAACAGTTTGTACGATGCCGAAGAAATCAACGCCCGTTGAAATAAATGCCTTACCACGTAGTAACGGTACGTACGTGTAGAGCCACCAAAAAAGGGGCTGCTTGAAGGGTACAGAAGCCCCCTCGTTGCGTCCTGGTATACCCTCGCCTCCCCGGGGATTTATTTCACCACTTCCTCATCACCCCTAGACTCTCGAGGCGTTCTAAGGTGGAGCTTCCACCCTTAATTTTTCGAGGCTCCTTACATGACCTTAAGGAACTCCATACCTCATCCGAAAAATGACCTCCAGGCAAAAATCAGATTGCTTCCCGATGAAAAATCCCATGGGCCAAATATACAAAAACATCGCTTTTTGAAACAAGATTGACGTTCCGACGATTTTGGGTTGAGGAGACCCGTCATTCAGAAACAAAAAAAGCGGAAATGTGCTACCTCTGTCATAGAACGCATCACGACGAGACTGCAACTCATGCCCTGCCTCCGAAATAGTGGCACACCCGTCCGACACGCCTGAGGGCAAACGTGGGCGCGGGGTACAACGGTAGGAGGAGCATATATAACACGTAAAGGTTTCCTGGGGCACTTCACTCGAGAACCTCCAAATCTCTTTTCCAAAAGCTTGACCGTGAAAACAATCCCGGGGCTACGTACTGGTACACCAACTCATATATTGCGAAACACGCAGAACAGTGTTGGCATCCCAACGGTACGACTTGCCTTATTGGGCGGTTCGTCTCATCATGAGGAACTCCTCCAGTCGGAAATAGTTTAGGTCAATAGCGCTAACCCTCTATCATCGTAGCGCACACATGGGTGCACCACGACCATGTGTTTCTGAATCTCTCAATGTGCACTTTTTTTGTTCATCAGACTGATATATATATATCGTACCTTAGGGCGGAGCCCCACAGCGGTATGCGTTGCTCTGCTGTTCCCTACTTGCTACGTTTTAGTACATGCATGCGTGCACGAGCATGGTGTCGGGGGGGGTGGTGGTGTTGGTGGTCGGTGTTGGGATTGGGGTTTCAGAGTTCGGCTGGGAACTACGATTCCGAACATATTTTTAGCGACAAACGAAACTATTTATGTTCAAGTATGACCCCCCTCCACGTATAGACCTCGGGAACAGGGTTTCTAAACCTCCTGCGAGATTTGGTTCAAGACGCAGTGTTAGTCGTCCCAACAGGACAGGGGCAGAGACGAGTGGCCCCATTGGCTATCAACCCATCGCACAACAGAAAAAGGCAAGAAGACCCAAACATTTTATAGTATGCCTACCCCCATAATTTACTGATGACCAGGACGGACACGTACAGTAGTAATTACAATTTGCCACATCGTAGAGAAGCCCAAACCAACACCCTCCCTGGCTCTTCACGAGACATTGATGAAAGCAGTCACGAAAAGCAGTCACGAACCAAGAACAGTTATCGACTTCATCACCTAAATCGACGAAAAAGGCGAGAGACGAAGAAACTCGAACCGGCGAGCGAAAGCCTCTTCCAAACTTCCACTTTAAACTATTTCAGAACTTAAACGAAAGGACTACTTACTACTGTACAACAGACGCGACTCAAAATCAACAACTAACGTCGTACAATATAATGCGAGACATCGCGAGGTCTACATCGCACCAGACGCCCCCTTTGTCCCCGACCACCACCCAACGGTAAAGCGAGGTGGTTTAAATTAATCTCAAGGCAGGGCCCTGAGAGTCCATGGCATCAGCAACACGTCAGGGATCTCCCCCTACACCCCCTAGCCCGAAGCCCGATCAAACGCTCTATCGGTAGGAATGGTAATACTTTGGGTAGATGTGCGGCACCATACCATATTGACCCCTGTAGTCTCATGGCAGTAGTTTGGTGGTACAAATTGCCGAGGCAGCCTCATGGCAGGCATTGCTATTACAGTCGCGTGGCAGCTCTATGACGGTCCCATGTTAGGTGCTCGCCCAATGGCGGCAGTGCCAGGGCAGCCCTACCCCCCGCGGGTGGCGTTGACTCATGCCTGCTCTATGGCTGGAATATCCGCCGTTTTGTGTCAACCATCTAGAAAACGTCAGCGGTGTCTGTCATGGGTTCAGCCGATGGGGAGCAAAGGAATCGCTCAACAGGATGCCGGATATGTATTTGAAATGAGAATCCAGCAGCAATGGTAGTTCTATAGCTCGCGGACCGCCTCCGGATCGGCGGCAATGCTCAGCACGCGACGGCCAGGACCAGGCACGGCATGAGACCCAGTGCTTCACTGGTTGTACCACCCATCCTCCCTATCCATGGGATGAGGCGGGGCTGAAGCGCTCTGGATCGCGCTACCCGACCATGAAAAAAAAACACCAGCATTGTGTAATAAGAAGATCGGACGTGGTGTATACCTGGTATGATTTTAGATGAAGTGCCTTTCAGGATTCCATCCCCGAAGGTCCCCAACCAGAAGACGACAACCGTTGAAATATTAGCCAGCCCCTAGTCTGTTTCCCCCTTCGCACTTGGTTTCCTGAACACTACGAGACAGAGTGTACACCACACCTAGGGTGCTGGCAGTGCATACATCGCATGTCGACATCGTTCGAGAAACGCAGAGTGAAAAGACGCGAGACATATCGACGGCAGACGTTTGACAAACAACAGTGGACGGAGGGGATCTGGTCCAGGCGAGGTCAGGCAACGACGTACTTTACGCGGTATGAAGCATGTGTCTCACGGTGCGCTCTATGTCTATGGCGCGCTCGTCGCGTGCTCGGTGCCTGAAGTGATTCGTATCCTTGTCTGCCGTGAGAGAAGCCGCGGGCAAGAGCGCGCCCGTTTTTGTGACGTTTGGCGCAAGTGCCGAGGTTCTCGTTGTATTTGTCAGTGTATGATTGCGTCCCTCGGATGATAAAAGTCGGCTGGTTGAATGTTTTGCAGGACTGTACCCTTCCGACGATTTTTAGGCGGCCAAGTGCGATGCTGTGCTTTACTGCGCAATCGATCTCTACGTCAACTTCCGCCCAGCTTTAGTGGAGCAGGACGAGGTGAAGAAGGTACGGCAAAGAACAGCGCCAGACTAGAACAGGAAGGTGGGAGCTCGAAATAGGTATCATGGAAGATCTTGTAGATCCTGTTTAACTCGCACGTTGCAGCTTACGGAGTCAGACGCCCGAAAAATAAGAAAACAATTGCACACGCTCAACCCAGCACCTGCGTGCTACGGGCTTGAAGCGTTGCCGCATTGTTTGGTGATCTTCGCGGGTTAGCCAAGCTTCGGAACACTCATGCCATACAGTGCAGGACACCTTTTTTTTAAGAAACCGAGCGATTGGAAAAGGCAGGCTGATATGTACAGGAGACTAAAGTTTTCGGCAGTCATTGCGCTTACGTTAGCGTAGATTAAACCCCTTCTACAACAAGAAATCGAGCATGGAGCAACTCTTCCGTTTCCTGCTACTCTAGGTGTCCGGTACTGTCCTTGGTACCACCTTTTGGTAGCATACACCAGGTGTAGAGTAGAGCGTCAGACCCCGATCGACATACCTCGACGAGTGTGGCCGTCTCGCACTCTGCCCGTCCGCTGTTTGTGTTTCGCCGGAGGACTGTCCCACCCAAACCCGTGCTCGCCGCCTCTTCCTGCTGTCATCGCGACCGCGTGGGGGGCTCAGCGGGAACTGTTCGAGGACCTGGCTGTGAGCTTCTTTCCCGCGTGAGCCTGCACCCGGCGTGTTTAATATGCATTGCACTACGTACACAGCAGTAGTACTTACTTGGTGCACGGTTCCAGACCCGCCTTTACTACAGTCCGTTCTGGTGAACGGGATAGTATTCACGTTTGTTCAAACATTACTGGCGGCGAAACAGCTGGAGCAGCATTGATAAGCTTGTGTCGAATGTATCGCATTGGCGTGTATTGTATTATTGGTGCTTCGGTTAGCGTTTGCGTGTTTGAGCGGTATGTACTGCTTGCGAGCATTCTAAGGTTAGCACAAGAAGTTTACGATTATCAAAGTGTAGAGGTGCTTGCTTTTCGGTCGAGGCACTTGGAGATCTCTGTCGTTTGAGCTCTATACATAGCGTTGAATACTGCGATTAGAGTACCGTTGTGTTTTTGCATGGTGGACCTGTCCGTGCGGTAACCATTGTTGTTCTGTTTGCAAGAATCGCACATCGTGTACACACACGTAGACACAACGCATGCCATTATTTTCGTGGGTAACTGAGCAGGATAGACTGCCAAACTCGCCGTGACATAGCTGCTGTGCGAACCATTGAAACACTATGCCCGAGAGTTTCACGATATCTACGAATATTGCTATTACGGGGGACCATAGTTAATAGGACCTACGAGTATGATATACATATAAACCTATACACCTGTACACTGCCCACAAAAAAACGACAACAAAGCCAATGGAAGCACGTCTGCCGCCGTTTGTTTTTGTAGGACATTTCGTTTTTCTACTCTACTAGCTCGACCGTTCCTTGCGGGCCAAAATTTGGCAGACCGGATATGAACTCCTTGGTGCACTCTCATGAGTGTGCCAAAGCGACAGCACTTTTCGTGTCCTCCTTCATACCGGACCTTGTCGCTCAAGGTCAAAAATGTGGTTCCAGGCGCTTGAATTTTCGGTTTCTCGTACTGTAATCAAGTATTTTTTTTCTGCTGTAGAACGAGAGCTGGAGGAACCCAGAAGTCGTAAGGAGTACGTTCCTCCTTCTCGTTCTACAGCAGAAAAAAATACTTGACTACAGTAGTAGTACGAGAAACCGAAAATTCAAGGGCTTGGAACCACATTTTCAACCTTCAGCGACAAGGTCCGGTATGAAGGAGGAAACGAAAAGTGCTGTCGCTTTGGCAAACTCACGGGAGTGCACCAAGAAGCTCATATCCGGTCTGCCAAATTTTGGCCCGCAAGGAACGGTCGAGCTAGTAGAGCAGAAACACGAAATAAATGTCCTTACAAAAAAAACGGCGGCAGACGTGCTTCCATTGGCTTTGTTGTCGGGACTTTTGGCAATATCAGCTGTTTTTTCGTGGGCAGTGCAACACAGGTGTATATATTTAACCATTTTTACTTCAAATATTTGGTCCTATTAACTATGGTCCCCCGTTATATGAACATGTTATCATTAGAGCCCGGATGGATTATGGAAAACGTAGAGTAGCGAAGGAGAAGAAGGGCGTGGCCGAAGCGGGCGTAAGCTTCCTTCGTCAAAACCCGACCAAATTGGCGTTTGTTTGACGGCTGCATCGGCCGCCCCGCTATCATCGTCTGCTCTGACCGACCCACATCAATATGTTTCTTGACCTTGGTCGGGGAAGGTCACAATCGCTCCTGTTTGGCGTCTCGACCAAGGCTCTTCTTGTCACTTGCTTTACGTCCTGTGATTGATTAGGTTGTGCCTCATGTTGCTTTTTTTTGGCTGATTATTCAGTTAGGTTATAATACTTCGTTAGGTCGATGCTGCTATTATTATTATTATTAATACTATTCCCTGTTGCATGCGCCGAACACAGTTTGGCGTCTACCCTCGGTAGACTTCGTACTGCTGCGTGTAGACCACGCATGTGGCTTACTGTATGCTCTGGGGTGCACAGGTTAGACTGCCACCACGATGGCGCTCGATGCTACCTGGTACTTATAATCAGCACTACTACTAGGACTGTAGGCAGAAAGTATGATTTGTTGATTTGTGCTCCTTTGATATCGCAAATCAAAACCCGCGGTGATGATCCCTCTCGGTGTCGGCAGTGCTGTGTCATCTTAAACAATGTGGTTCGCGTGTGTCAGCTCGAAGCTGGTGTACGCGTAGCGTGTGTCAGCTCGTGGCTGGTATACGCTCAGATCCGCTTATTATCGATGGCCGATAAGACACAATCTGGAGAGGGCAAACGCTTAAGCTGCCGTTAAGCAAACTTGTATGTGTAAGCTTCTCTGTAAGATAAAGAGATGTTGTTGGCGACTCCTGGCCAGTGTTGATTGATTGTGCTCAGCAGATGGGCTGATGATGATGAGCAGATGTAGAGTGAGCTCATGTGGGGGGGGCGATGCGTGCTTGCGCTTGCAACAAAAATAACAAAAACAGAAAATATACCACCCCAATCAATCCATGACCCTAGCCGGTAGCCAATAATATTGTTACTCCAACAGCTCAACTGCTAGGGTGCGCTCAAATCAGTACCCTGTGGCAAATCCCGAACCTTGCCGGTTCTAAGAGGGATACTGGATATATATGACAGTCCCGCTACATGTACACATGTACTTCCGTACGTACGATACAGTACATATACTTTATCACATATCAGTAACGACACAGCTTGTAAACTAACTGTTGTTTGTCACACATTCAAGCTACGTACGTACTACTTAAAGTAACTACAGCAACAATACGATACACGTCAAACAAGGCTGCTTGTGGTGCGTATGCTACGCTATGTATACCAGATGACTATGTATTATCAAGTAACGACAGATGGTTACTTACAAGTATCATCTCCAATATGTCATTGATGAGACGTCATCCCAAGTTCTACCATGCGTTCAGTACAACACACGACGGTGCTTCCGAAAACAATGGCATTTTTGAGTCAAGACCTTCTGGCTCGACCTTTTCTCGACATGAGGGACAAGCAAGGAAATTTTTATGTTTGACCAAAATTGGCGTGAGACACCCCCCCCATCTATGCCATCCTGCCTGACCTGAACTGTGAGAGATGCGCGTACCGCTCAGAAAACATAAAGAGCCTCACATTAACGCTCACATTGACGTTCTTTTGTTGCTCGACGCCCGCTTAATTTGTGCACGACGAACCGGCGCGGTTAAATGGATGGCAGGTGGCTCGCGAACGTCGAGAAAAAGCTAGCGGTATCTGGAGGCATCTACTTCTACGACAAGGTGCGACGCTTGAATAAATTCACAGCGGGCCGATCCGCACCGAATGCCCTGGCCCGCTCGTGACTCATGTAAGGTATCTGTCGTTCCTTGCGGTCTGCGGGCGGACAACCTGTAAATCTTGTGGCAATGGCCCCCAAACCTTGGGTACTCTGCTCGGCAGACTCATGGTAACTTGCCAGTATACCCCCTTGTCCGGTCCCATGTGGTCGCGACGAGGTTCGCTGCTTTTCACCCGCACTTGATTCCGTCGCATTGTACGAGACATTTTTCCGCCCCCTCCTCCGTGATCTGCTCCTTTCCCCGAACGCGCACACCGTCAGATGAGCGTGGCTGACATCCTGATCGCAAACAGGCTGAATAAGCTGAGGAACGGACACTTCGTCGGCGTCCCCGCCACCATCGTCGACCCCTACCCCAACCTCATCGCTCTCCACGATAGCATCGTCGAAGAGCCCAGGATAGCGGCTTTCATCGCCAAGCACGCCAATTAAATTGCGGGCATCACTGTTTTTGTTTTCATATAGGACATGAGGGGGCCTAGCCAGGGCGGGCTGACGCCCGCCTTGGCTCCGCCACTCCCCACATGACCGAGGAAAGAAATAAAAAAAAACGTAAAAGCGACAGTACTTTCAAGGGGGGCCCGTTCTACGATCGATGTAGCACATTACCGCTAGTTTGCTTCTGAAAGACGGGGTTCCTCGGCCCCAAATCGCCGGAATGACAATCTTGATTTATTTCGAAAAAAAAAACGTTTTGTAGACTTGGGCCATGGGAGTTTTCGTGGCGATGCATTTTGATTTTTGCTGAATTCAGTTTTCGCGTGAGGGATGTGGAGCTCCTCAAGTGAGGAGCCCCAGGAAAATTAGGGTGAACCTCTATCGTGGAACGCCTCTGGGCTACATTCGAAATCCCTTCAGCATCTATCTAGGCTCTCAATCGACTTTAAACAGAACAAATCCTCTGTTTTTTTTCTCTAACCGTGATTGTATCACAATTCGCTTTTTCGACCGTCGCTGACAAGTCCAAGCTGAAACAAGCCACGGCCACGCACTATCGGCGGCGGATTCACACACATGTTACCCGTTGTTGGCTGGGGGTCTCGTGGGTTTGATGAGTAGGTTTGGCGAGGAATCCCACTCCGCGCATGTCACTTGATTCAATGATTGAGTTTCTATTTCATAACAATAATAGGAAGAAAAATCGTATGTTTGTGTCATATCTACTACAGGTAGGTATTGTTTTTTAGCAATGCATGGTTGTTTAAAAACATCATCACAGCAGTGGTATTATACGACTTGATTTTTAGTCTTAACTTCCCTGATAGTTCGTATTTACATGATCACGGTCATGCTTTTCAGTCAGGCAAGTATTGCTCGTGATTGTATGTGTGTACGGCGGGGTTGCGTGTATCGTACCTTCAAATGCCCGAGTACTCGTCGTGCATTGCCGCTGCTGCCGCTGCTGCACGCTGATCTGCTCTCGTTCCTCTACTGCTGTGACCCGTGTCCCCGGACTCGAGGTTGTCCGCGGTGCTGCCTCGCGTCGAAGTTTCTGTGAACGCAATGTATCATATGAGTCGTAGACTGCTGCTGCACGCTGGCCTGCTTCTGTATGATACCGGTCCACCTCCTAATTCAGGGCTAGTCATGGACCGACGCTGGTGAGTTTGCCCATTATTTTTTTCTTATGATGGGCCGCGGCCCGGTCTGCCCGTCAACGTTTTAGAAGATGGGCCGCAACCCGGCTCGGCCCCGCCCATCACATGGCAACGAGGGCCATGAGACAGGGGCTCTAGATGGGCGGGCCCGGAAATTACGTGGGCCGATCCGATTACGTGGGCCGGCCCGTGGATTCGATGGGCCGGCCTACGTGTAGTACGAAACTAAATAATAGTGGATGCGTACACTCTGACGTGTGAGTTTGTTTTATAGTATGGTTGGGTTTTTCGTTTTATTGTTTGTCTGGATTCCATGGCATAGCTTCTTTCAGCCCATGAGGCGCACATAACCATGTTAAGAATGTAGTGAATACAGATAGATTCAGATGGCCGACCGACAATAATCTCCAGAGGCTAGCGCAGAGCCGTTGCTGTGGACAAGCTTCGGCAACACTGATGATGATGTAGGAGATGCATGTTGAGTAGAAAGTGCGCTCGATGAGCCAACAGACTAGAAGCTTAAGGAACGATGAACTATAAGACATTCAGATATGATAGATAGATGCGGTTGGGGAAAGTGAAGGTGGGGGTGTGTGCAGACACTCCAGTTCCTCAATCTCGACCCAACCCAACCCCTGACTCTAAGGGTTACCCTAACCCTAACCCTGACCCCAAACCGTGACCAAAACGGGCCAGACCTGCCCATAAAAGCGGCTGCGCCCCGTTTGCGTCGAACCAGGAAATTTCTCAATTAATTGCGGACGACGATTCCGAAGTAAGTGCAGACCGCGCTACGCAATTTTCAAGCCAAAAACACCCCTAAACATCCCTTCTCCCAGATTGCTAAGCCAACTCCTCGATGTCCTCTTACAGCAATGTCTATCGACGGATTGTCGCTGCAACTCGTCGACCACAAAAACTGCCGAACGCTGAAAGGTCCTCTAAATATCCCGATACTCATCTTACGGTGTCATATATATGTGCTTGAACCGCGACTTATGAAGCATTTGACTCAATAGACTATCTATGTATGTACACTGCCTATTTCTTAACAAACCACCACTAACCCAAGCTGAATATTCAACACAATGGTTGTTCCACCAACGACTGGGTCGGATGGCTTCGTGACCTCGCGTCGAGTCTCGGGTACCCACGCCACGCGTTATCCTTCTCAGCATTCTTCGATTTCTTTTGAACTATCGAAGAAAAAAAAACACCACTACTACTGCTGTGGGATTTGAACTAGCGGAGTCAACTCCATGCTAACAGCAGCATTCGACGGTGCGACCAGCATACTTAGTGGAGGCATGTTTGTTGATACCTGTCAAGGTTCCAGTTTTGTCTTTTTTTGCCGTCGAACAATGTCGTATCATGTCGCAAAGACGACCAACAACAGCAGCAGTGAAGCAGCGGTGAAGTAGCATCATAGCGGCTAACACCATCATCCGCAATGAATGTGCAGCAGTAAAGCAACATAATATAAATCAATGTGAGGGAGTAGAACGTAGGAGAATAACCCTATCACGACAGCTAGCTGTGCGGCAACAACCCACAGAAAGCGTGTGATCGGGACGGGGGCACACCTACTACCTGCTACTGGTTTTTGTTCGGGGATGTGGACATACCAGTACACTTTTTTAGTTTGTTCCGATCTGTCAGAATTCAGAAAACGAAATAATGGCAATCAAACAATCACATCATAGCTGCAGCATTGCTGTAGTATCTGAAATAAATATAAACAACTAGTAGTACGAGTACGGTAAACCAGTATATATATATATGCGCTGCATGAGCAACAATAGCAGCGGTGGCGCGCTACCACTTTTTCCACTAGCAGCACCACCAGCGATGTCAGCTGTGCAGCAACAAAGCACTGACTGGTAACGTGTGATCGGGGAGGGGGCACAACTAACTACTGTTTTAAGTTTGGACATACATGCGAACGTATACTTCAGGTTAGTTGCCTCCATCTCTCTGTCAACACTCCATATTGTTCCCGTTTTAAAGAGGGGTATCATATCATACCTTAAAGACAATCAGCTTATTATGTGCAGGACACCAGTATAATGTACGCAGCATGACAAAAAGCAGCAGTGACGCAGATCAGCCGTGTGTGTAATACCCTGGCAACGCCATCAGCGATGTCAGCTGTGCAGCAAGAAAGCATTGGAGAGGGTGTGATTGGGACGGGGCACAACCAATGGTTTCGGTTTGGAGATGTTAAAACATGTACTATTATATTACGGGGGGACCATAGTTTATAGGACCAAATATTTTTAGTAAAAATGGTTAAATATATACCTGGTAGTTTTTTTTCTGTATACAATACGTCTTGTATTAACTATTGTCCCCCGTAATACTACTGTGCACAATTTTGCCTCCATCTATCTGTCAAAAATAAATGCCAGGCATCAGGTGTGTTTCGCGTTGAAAAAATTTATATAATATCCTACCTACAGCTGAAAGACGAACAACGTATGTATGCACATACATGCAGTCAACCAGTGTATGCGCAGAGCATGGCCAACACCAACCAACGCTGATGTTCCCATACGTTAGGTGTGCCATGGGCATTATTTACCAGGTATGTTGTACTGGAATAGCAGTGTCGGTTCCCGCACAATACAGTTGGGTTCAGTGAGTGGAAGGATAGAACGCAGACGACGCTGGCGAAGAAAAAAACCAAGAAGAGAAAGAACGGGCGTACTCCTGCACATAAATTGGGTCAAATTTAGCGCGCATTTAATTTGGGGATATTTGGGATTATGATTGTGTACTTGGGACGTTTCTGCAAGATTCGCCCCTAAAAACGCAGGCAGGTAAGTCAGGCAAGAACGACTTCGATCAGTCAGTGTGGAGCATACTGGGATAAGGTTGCGGCAGAGGACGGGGACGTTAGAAATGGTCGTAAAACACGACGAGGAAGCCTTCAAAACGTCTCGGGACTATCTTGCCTCATCATGCTCCAGTGACGGCGAGGACGGCTATTTTTTTTTTTTGCTTTGTAGGTAGGTGCTGCTTTGCCCCGGAATTAGAGGTGAAATACGAACATTTTCGGGCCGACTGTTTATTTTCGGCCGACCAACCGCATGAATGATGGAAATGGCGAGTGAGTGTAAAAAACAAAAAGGCTTCGAGCGAATGTTTTGGCTAAAAAAAAAACAGGGCTTTTTTCCTCGGGACCGAATTTGGGTCTAGGGACGGGATTCCGCGGGGTCGAGATATCCTGGGATTGCCCGGGAAGGACAAAGAAGGGGTATTTAAAGCACGGGACTGTACAGGACGGTATGGAACCATCACGAGATTC
Organism: Nereocystis luetkeana; assembly: GCA_031213475.1. Classification (NCBI taxonomy): domain Eukaryota; class Phaeophyceae; order Laminariales; family Laminariaceae; genus Nereocystis; species Nereocystis luetkeana. The sequence goes on from JARUPZ010000032.1 coordinate 1,828,421, forward strand.
AACGGGAAAAATTGGACGGGATGAATATTTCACGGGACTGCACAGAACGAGAATGAATGAGAAACCACGGGATTTGACGGGACGGGATATTACGGGACGAACAAAGCACGGTACTCCACGAGACAGGATGTATGTGCAAACAATTTTAATTTTACACGGCATTTGTATGGTACATAGCTATAGCACCGTATCTCGCATGACGTTACACGGTTGCACGTTGAGTACTGGTGATACGCGAACAGAACCGGAAGCCATGGCATTGTCGAACTGTTTTCGTTCATGGTAGCGCACGTGTTTCATATTGTATGGACGGCGTGTCGCACCATAGTTGTACAATGTGGTTGTGAGGTTGTGCAACGCATATATATATATATATATATATATATATATATATGTATATATATATATCAACACATACCTACTGTGGCAGTCGCACGATAACAACAGCATTCAATGCAGCTCAATTGGCTAGGAACCTAAATAAATCAGTTCTTTGTGCAGTGAGTGGTGGTAGAAAGGGTGATCGTGTGGAACGTACCGATCGTCCATCGCGAACGGCGAGGCAAACAGCTCGGATTCGCGTACCAGGTACAAGGTACAAGGTATGTATGTATGCGGCCCACTCGAAGACGTCAGCTCGAGGCTCATGTATGTGAGGAAGTAGTCCGCCGCTAGTACCCCGAACATTCTGTCTGGTGCTGGATCCCCTGTCAGAGTCGTGACCACGGCAGAGGCGGCGGGTAGGAATTCGGTCGAGGGGGTCCGGCGCCGAGGAACTGCCCGAGGAAGAGCAGCACACCTTCGAGGCGGCAACGCCCTTCTTCAAAGAAAGGTCGTAAATCGCGATTCGACTCACAACTTCGAACGGTACAGTACGTAGTGTTTATGGCGCGACATATATATGTTTGGAGAGTGCGCCCAAGGGCTGGTGCTTGGCATGGATAGTTTACAACCGCACCTTAAACGGGGACGCCTCACTAAACAAACGCCCGCCACACGTTACTGCACGGTCTACAACTCGTACCAAGATTACCGGCGTCCCAGTCAGTGCTCATTTATGTCACTTGACAATCTTCCGTAAGCTCGCTACACATATATATGCAGACAGGTACGTGCGAATAGGGTGGTCTATATGTCCATGTTATCTCCCGATGCTCCCAACCTCCGCCGTGTATCAGTTGAGTGCGGTTACTTTCCCATACCTTTTCGGCCTGGTCCTTCGTCAGGAAAGCCGGCCGCACCTACCTTGATGAGGGAGTCAGCGGCGGCGTCTAGGACAGCGTCGTACTTGGCCGCCTCGAGGTCGTCTGAAATATACAGTCCTGCAGAACAACACCAGGCAAAATATAAAAAGGGTAACAAAAAGCAGGTATATATATCTACAAGAGTTCGTTCTCACCCAAAAAACGAGTACCTGGTACTGTATTATTTACGGGGCGCCATTGTTAATATAACCAAATATTGTCAGTAAAAATAGCGAAATATATAGGTTTTTGTGTGTGCCGTAGGTCCTATTTAATACCTGGTATGCCCCCCCGTACTAGTATAAATGCTCAAATCAAGTACCAGGTAAAGAGGCGTTCTACGATAGAGGTTCACCCTAGTTTTTCTGAGGCTCCTCATCACTTGAGGAGCTCCATCCCTCACGCGAAAACTTACTTCATTCAGCAAAAATCAAATTGCATCGCGACGAAAAATCCCATGGCCCAAGTCTACAAAACGTTTTTTTTTCGAAATCAAGATTGGGGTGAAGGAATCCCGTGTTTCAGAAACAAAATAGCGGTAATGTGCTACCTCGATCGTAGGACGGGTCTAAAGAACACGCCGCACGAGCCACGTGATTTGCCCGAATGGACAAGTGTGCCCTGTCTCTAAGGAGCAAAGGCACACAGCACTGTGGTACACCTGAGCACACGACTCGTATTGTGGCTGGATTTCGACTGTCTTGGATTGCTTGTTTTGCTTCACCCTTTTTTGCTTGTAGTGTGCTTTGTGTTCACCGCTGTTGCGGCCGCTCTGTGCGTTCTGCTGTTATTTTGTTTTGTTCCGAGAGCCCTTTCACATTTCCCACTGTCTGTTCCCTCTGCGCACCCGGGTACGCGCGTCTAAACATTTGTATAAGAAGAGTACAAACCATGCATCTATCTATATATTATCAGCATACCGATATAGACGAATGAATGTGGTGCACTCATCTTGTCGGTCTCGGCTGCTGTTAATAGCTACCAGTATGTAGAGTAGATAGGACACATGCACACGCCTGAAACAGAGCTTTGAACACTCACGCACCACCTGAACGAACAATGCTTCTAAAGCAAGTGCCTTGCTCTCGCTTGCCACCCTGACGGCACCCAGGCCTGATCTCACCCGGGCCTGAGCTCACCAAAAATGAACCTGGATACGCCGAGGTAACCGTATCTAAATAACCGCCTGCAAGTAAGTGTGATCGTGGGACATGTGTATCGTCGTCCCTCAGAGACAAGCAGGGCGTGTGTTTCGCACCCTGATGGCTCGTGGGGTGCGTTTTGCTCAATTCCAGGCTATACCTGCTTTGACTATAATACCTGGTACTAAGTCTCTTTTGGTCAGTATCGACAAAAAAAATGAAAGGACAAGAAATGTTTCCCCGTGTGAGGCATGTGATGGAGTAGCGCATGCATCGACACCCATCTTATAGCAACGTGTACACCCGTACGCGAATATTTTATGGCTGTACGTAGCGCTAGTCTAGAAACCCACTTGTGAGCAGAACATTCCGCCACGTATCGTTTGGGAATCTTGTTTATGGCAACGTCCTTGTAGACTGTACCTGCATACAGGTTGGTTTTGGTCAACGTCTGGGCTGAGTTGTGTTCCCGATGAAGCTCACCTCGCTCACTCGAGTTATCTCTCGCTCGTCACTACCTTGATCGAGGAGTAATATTAAGAAGATCGTGATCCACAATCAGCGTGCCCTACCAAGAATCGACATCCCTGTGTATCTTACTGGCGTACATCTCTGCAGCTCATTCACAGTTAACGTCGACGGCGGGACTCGAACCAACGCGTGAAATCACCATGGGTTTTGTTTTCCTTCGAGCCCTTGCTCCTTTTTTTTCGCGTCTTGTTTTCCTCCGTTCGGAGTGGCTTCATTCTAGGGTGAGACGTCAAAGCCTCGCTATGATGTGTGGGGTAGACCTATTGCCTCATTTATTTATGTGGTGGATAGCCGCGACTTCGATATCTCTTCACGATTTTGGGAGGATATGGTCATCATTATTTTATCGTCGTGTGATCTGCATCTATATACGACTATTCAGGGTAGGCTATTGTGATGGGGTAGCACATCCATCGTATAGGGACGTTTATACCCGTATGCGAATATTACATGGGTATACGTAGCACTTTGGGAATATTCAGTGGCGCCAGTCTAGAAACTCCCTTGTGAGCAAAACATAATGTTAAAGTTTGGGAACCTTCTTTATGACTACGTCCCGGTAGACGGTATATATATGCATATTTTGGTCAACGTCTGGGTTTTTAGTTGTGTTCCCGACGAAGCACGCCTTGCTCACTCGAGTCCCCCCTCTCTTATCTAGAGGAAAAACAATAAGGAGGTCGTGATCCACAAGCAGCGTGCCCTACCCAGCATCGACATGCCTGTGTCTCTTACCAGCTTTTTTCTCTGCAGCTTCTTCACACGCGTATGTACGAAGCACGGAAGTGGTACCGACATATATCAGTGTACAGCAACTAAATGAGGGTATAGGTGGGTGAAATATATTTTTTACATGGACTTGATTGAGTGGCAGCAGCATGAATCGCGGTAACTGCTTTCTTCAGGAGATGGCGTATGTTGCTGCTGCAAGTACAAGACGGGATTCGCCGCGGCGGCCTGGTGCCCGCCGCTGCTCCGCGTATGCCCGCAATGAGCGATTTATTTTCGGTAGGTTTCGGTTGAGTAAGCCTAGGCCGCAAAAGCGAATGAAATATCAAGTAGTAATCGCTGGCCGCTCCTAAGGTCCACAGCAGCGCCCGCAGCACAGAAACGGCATGCTACATACTTACACCCAACTCAGGTATTCAATGACGCACCAGGTACGCTCCACTACAGTGGTAGTGCACGAGAAAGAGAGAGAGGCGTTATTGACCGACGAGCCTTATTCGTTAAGGTCCTCAACAAATGCAAGTTGGGTCTTACAATGGACCGGCCAGTTTCGTATGTGTGGCGAAACTTTTTATTTAAAAGCCACTTTTCACCTTCTTAATAGATCGATGGCAATGGAAACAGGATGTTTCCGAAATTCGTGCACGCGAAAGGCGTTTCTCTGCTGAATCGAACAGTCAAATTTGTCGTGCTCGTGTGTTGTACTAAAAAAAAACGCGTACGTCTCTAATTGAGGTTGTATATACCGCGGTCGTCGTCTCAGCGGGCGAATATTAGCTGTAGACGAAACAAGTTTGTTGGAGGATTGAAGCATCGCACACTCTCAGCGCATACTCGCACCCGTCGAATCTGGGTGAGTCTCCGTGATTTGCGTCGCGAGGAACTGGGGTGCGGATGACCTCGTGTCCTCATAGGACAATCGCACATTTCAACGAGCGAAGAAATCGGCAAGGTTTCTTCGCGACCTCGAGTGTTACTCTAAAAACAAGTGCTGCAAACAGCTCCAACACCTCTACGCGCAGCCCCTCCTTTCTGTTGCCCACAAGGCGAAAGGTGTTTCCAGAGCTAGCCGTTTGAGCTGTGAGTCTCCGTAGTGTGTGTCGCGAGAAGTTGGTGACCGGATGATTATGGTCATGGCGTTTGTCCTTGCACAATATGCTTGCAGCCCCCAGGCTGATCCAAGCAAAACGTCGGGACGCATGTCCGTCATGGATGCCGTATGTAAAACGAAGAGGGTGAAACACGGCCCCCACGGCACCCAGGCTCTTTTTGCTACAAGGGCATAGGACTAGCGCTAGCGGTAAAAGTGAATCCCGACCAACCACGGGCCTTCAAAAATGTTGAGAACAGGCGGGTGTTTCCGTCGGAAGAAAGCCTTTTGTTTTTCCACTTGTCTTTTCAGAACCTACCGGTTTCAGGCACTTTCACAAAGTACCTCTATCAAAGGTTTCGCGCAAATATTCGAAGCATGATTAAGCGCAGGACCAGTATCAAGTCATAGATAACTCCCAAAAAGTTGATCGAACTCCGGGCCCTGGTGTAATTGCTCATGCTTAAGATGTTAGCATGATCGGGCTGTGATAGCTGTAATTACGAGACAATCGTGCCTTGTTACCACTCCACGATATGAAATGTAACCGTCATACGTAACTGAACTCTCCATCATCGTTCTAATGCATCTTTGGAGCCACCCTCAGATCGCCTATCACAAGGAGCTCGTTCAGATGCGCACGAATATGCTCAGTACGTGCTACACCCAAATGTGTCACTCGATGTAGCCTGTCTTGCTATCGTGGATGTACAAATAGATTACGATACACAGTACACATGAAGAGGACGCCCAAACCAGTACGTAAAACGGCAACCGATGATGCTGGGACACATCGTTCGAATATATTTGTCGCTCATCTAGAACTCACTGCCGTATTCTCGCCTTATATCCTTCGAGGACGAAACCACGCAAGCAGGCATACAGCCCATACTACCGAATGTATATACAATAGCAGGTACGCCAGTTGTGCACCATAACCTGAGATGCCGGGCGAGAGCGATCCGCCCTCTGATCTGATACACGTCCGCGATCCACCGACCACCGGTCCCGTCACTCGCTCTGTTCGCCCCCATTGAGTTACCTCGGACAAAAAAACGTAACCTTTGTCGACCAAAAGAGGCCCTGACTGAGTATAGGCTTAGGCTTGTAAGGTGTCCCCGGTGGCCAACAAACTTTGAGCCCCAGACCTCCTGCACGGTGACCCCCCTCAGTGTCATGTACAACCAAATCGCGTTTGCCATTGCATACTTTGGTGTTCCAACATGGCGATTACTTGTGGCGAATTACGTCGCATTCATACGTTTGAACCCAGGGGTTTAGTGGGAAAGGAGAAGCAATACCCACGCTCCTCCGCGACAGCTTCTGATGCCGCACACATTGTCCTTCCCCCACCCCCCCCACACAGTAGTTTGTGGCAGGACGCAGCTCACCCTTCGTGCGACTCGCCCACCACCTCACCGCGCTTCGCGCTTGGTGCACGAACTGTCCTGTCTGGTGGGTGAAACCCCGTCTTGCTCCGTCCAGGTGTTGTAGGGTTGCGGGGGTCTATGGTCACCGCTCGACTACGGTCATGCATGGCACGACTTCACCCCCCCCCCCCCCCCCCTCCCTCCCCCCCCCCCATCACATTCACCCGACACCCGCAGAAAAACTGCGGACCCCAAAAGGGTATAACGCCTGCGGCTGGGTTTTCAGTTATCGTGTTTGGCGATGAAGGCCGCGATCTTAGGCTCTCCGACGATGCTATCGTAGAGAGCGATGAGGTTGGGGTAGGGGTCCACGATGGTGGCGGGGACGCCGTCGAAGTCACCCCCTCTCAGTCGCTTCAGCCTCGTTATGATCAGGATGTCTGCCACGGTCATCTGACAGTATCGTAGGTATGGTGATATGTTTAGCGGTAAAACGTTGGAAGAGCAAACGGAACAGCGCGAGGGAGGGGGGGGCGGAATACGGATGTATCAAGGATGTAACGGAATCAAGTGAGAGAAATATTCTACGCCGTCGTGGGAACACAATACCAAGGCAAAGGGGATCGGCGGGTGGAGAGGGCCAGTATCGTTAAGAGTCTGCCGGGCACGACAAATATCTGAGTATAACGGTGTGCTAAGCCAGCTCGTAGGCCAAGGGGAACGGCGGGGTCTAACACGGGTTCGTGAGCGCGCCCCCCACGGCTCTCGCCGGGAAGCAGCTCGCCGTTTTTGCGGTGTTACGGTGGAGGGATTCTCATATTCCGATGGTCAATACTGTGGAACGGCCACTCATGCAAGTGGATGTGTATGTCCCTCACTCTAAAATTGGACTTGGTTTAATTTTGTGGGCACAGAGAAATTAGCGAAGGCCGAACGAACGATTCACAGCATGAAATATGACGTGGCCGTTGGCCCTGAAAGCGGATTGCTGCAAGTGAATAGGATAGCTGTTCTCGGCCGAGAGGCTGCGGGCGGCCGAAACTGTCGGGGGACCCTTGAGGTGACTCCTCTATCCTACAAGCACCGGCCCCGAGCTACAGTAGTAGATGATCGCACCTTCTCGCCGAAGTAGATGCCTTCAGTTGCCGCGAGCTGCTTCTCCATGTTGGCAAGCCACCTGCCATGAAGTCAACACGTCATTCCACCGTATATTTTGCATCGAATTTTGTTTACATGCTCGTTTGTTCGGAGAGCGGCGTCAGCAAAACATGAAAAACGAAATGACAAGAAAAGTTGAGGAACCCGCCGCGACCCGAACAAAAACCATCCAGTGAACGCGGCACTGCGATACAGTGTGTAAATGAACGAGCGAGGCAGAACAACTTTTTTTTGCCAGTGCCCAGTATCATGGAGCGTTGCTGTGATTGTAGTTATGCACACACGTCTCAGAAACATATCTAGCCGTATGCACGACTGACAGCAGCACGTGCGGTTGGAGTCTACTTTGTTTATGGACCCAAATAAATTAGATTAGTCGGTTCGGTGCGTAGTAGTAGAAAGTGTGATCTTGTGGGACATACCACTCAACCATCTCGAAGGGCGATGCAAAGCAGCTCGGGGGGGCCATACCAGGTACCAGGCATGTACGCATACAATTCACACGCAGACCTCAGCTCGAGGCTCACGTGGGGAAGTAGTTCGCCGCTAATTCCCCGAACATTTCCAGCTAGAGTTCCCCGTCGGAGCCGTGACCACCGCAGAGGCGAAACGTAGGATTTCCGTCGAGGGCGTCCGCCGCCGAGGAACAGGCCGAGAAAGGGCGCAGCACAAAACACGAGGCGGCAACGTCCGTCAGAGAGTGTGAATGGCAGTTCGACTCACAACGTCGAACCGTACGGCACGTAGTATTTAGTGAGCGATAACGCCGGAGAGTGGGCTAAGGTTGGCACTTCGCATGGATTATTTGTATCCACGGTTCAACCAGGAAGAAAGCTAAACAAAGCGGGGAAAATCGACTCCCGCCACGCGCCACTGCATGGCCGACAACATTCATGGTGGAGGGACGTAACGTTACCTCGTTTAGCACAATGGAATTCCGTAGGCTCGCGCTACTTGTGCGATTAGGGCGGTTCACATGCCCACGATATCTCCCGATGTCACCACCTCCGGCGTGTACGAGGTGCGGTTTGGGGGCTTTCCCGTACCTTCTTGGCCTGGTCCTTCTCCATGTAAGCCGGCCGCAAGTTGATGAAAAAATCAATTGCGGAGCCAAGGACAGCGTCGCACTTGGCCGCCTCGAGGTCGTCTGAAGGGTAGAGCCCTGCAAACCGAACATAACAAATTTGCAAAAACGTGATCTCTCGTGCGACGCATACGAAGTACAGTACCACATCAGGGTATGTATGAGTGTTGTCAAACTAAACATACCATTGGCTATTTACTGAGTCGAGATACCCCCAACTATTTTCCTTCAAGATACGATGGTACATACATACATACATACAAACATACACACACATACATACATACATACATACATTCATACATACATACATACATACATACATACATACATACATACATACATACATACATACATACATACATACATGCATACATACATACATACATACATACATACATACATACATACATACATACATACATACACACACATACATACATACATACATACATACATACATACATACATACATACATACATACATACATACATACATACATACATACATACATACATACATACATACATACATATGAAACGGAAGGAAGGGAGCACTAAAGCGCCAGCCCCTACCAGACGGTCGTGCTCTTTGCCCATCGAGGTAAACTTGCGGCAAAGAGGAGACCGAGTGTCCATGACGGCGCACCCGAGTTACACCAAATAAATGGAGAACGGAGCAAGTATCGAAGCGAAGCGGAAGGGGGCCTTCACCACGGATAAGAGCCCCTTCTGGATGAACATTGTTGGCCAAACACGACGTCTTCCGGGCGCGCCGTACCGGGAGGTCCAAAACAGGCCCATTCTACCCAACACCGTCTATGCGGGCCCGCACGCGCGGGGTGTGGTACGCTGGTGCTGGGGCAGCGCTAATCGTGATGGACCAGCCGATGCCTCATCCGTGCGGCGCAAGCACTGGCGACGCTGCCATCGACCGAGGAGTGCGTCCTTTGACGAACGGATCCACGAGCTGGACATCGTCGAGGCTTTAGGTGCCTGGGGTTAGCGCGTCTGGAGGTAGAAAGCAGTAGCTTCATCGGCCATTTGGCGGCGAGCGTGGTCGGGGTAAGGAAATGGGCGACCCATTGTGCGGGAAACAGAGCATGCGAGGAGCGTATGTGCGGTGAAAATCGTGTCCGCGACCACCCAGGTCAGGTAGACGCCCCGCGGCGGCCGTTCCGCCTCGGTGTATTAACTGTGGGGTCGACAATTGGCTAGGAATATCAGGGGGGGGGTCACAAGGCCACAGACCTCACAGTCATGGCGTGGGTGTCTGCACATTGGAAATGAGCTAGACGACCATATGATAGGAGAAGAACGTAGAAAGGGGGGCAGGTAGAGCAGGTCTGTACCGGACGAGAAGTTTACGGCGAATATATATATATTGATAGATCGGCACCGAACTACTGTGGGTCTGCAGTTACTGCTGTTGTGATGTATCTCCGATCGGCGAACGAAGTATATACGGTACGCTACGGCAAAGCGGAAATGCCTCGTTTTTTTTTCCCTTGCATTAAATTTTGTGGTTTTTCTTGTTGTAGTGCATACTCTAGATGAGTGAAGACGTTCAAGGTTAAGTTGCACCCTCTGTGACGCACTGTCTGATGGAAAACATGAAAACCCCGAGACTGGAAAAAACAGGAGTACCGACTAAATGGAATGAAAAGCGGAACTACAGCGAGAAAGTTCGTATTAAACGGGTGCTTCACGGCTAGCCTACCGTCTGGTATACCGTGTTGGTTGCTGTTTGGGTTGACAAAGCTGCTGCAACCATCGCCCTAGACTATATCAGTCACTCCCGATCCGGTAAAACAATATTGTCATCAATCAAGAGACAGGCGCGACGATTGTCGTGGGGGCGAGAGAGAAAAGAGGGAAACACACAACCCATTTATCCCTTTTTAGGATTGCAGTCCCGTTTTGAGGACACACCACCAAGAAACGAATTGACTGCTTTGTCCCCAAAACGGGGCTGCGGTTCTAGAAGGGGCAACAGACGAAGGGGGAAATCGGACACAAAATGTAGCAGACCGGGGGCAGGGTGTGTTTACCGATGCCCTTGCTAGAAAGTCAGCTACAGTAGCTGCTGAAATTGTCAGCTCACCCGACCATAGGCTAAGATGGTTGTGAACGTGTGGGTGTCTGACAAGTGATACTTAAAACGTTATGCCGTACGTTGGTAGAAGTTATGCCGTACGTTGGTAGAAGTTCTGCCGTACGTGGAGTACGTGGTGAAAAATTCAATCGAGTGTTGCATGATGCGCGCTACACGGGTACCAGGTGTGTGTACAGACTGCACCGTGTTGTCTGTCAGGTGTTTGCTTGACAAACACTCCACGCTCTTGAGCGTTGACTACAGACGACGGTGTGTCGCCGATCGACGAACCGGTAGGCTCCCGGCCAGGGTTTTAGTGGAATACGCATCATCAACGCGACCCCTCAGTAGAGGCGACGTCGTCGAATCGGGGGGGTAGCTGAACGTCAACTTGTGACCGCGGCTCGGTCACAGCACCCCGAGCTTTCGGCCAAAGCGATGGGGTTTGACCATCAGGTGATACTCTAGAATAGCTGTACTGGACGGAGTCCCCGGGGCACCGCATCAATGTATGGATAGTACCAGATGCCAGGTATTCTCAGCTACTGATGGCACTTCACGCATGAAATATCGGTACGACATCTTTCGCAAGTGGCATACAATTATTCGGGGTTGTGCCCCGTCTACGATAAGCGCGGATAAGTGGACCTTGAACCCGACCACTTCTATGCAGACCGTCCCTGAAAATGTGCGGGTTCAGCAAACGCTTGTATTGCGTCTTGGGGGGTATTCGATCCTTGTGGCTTACTGTACCGGTGTGTGATATGCTGTTCAGTACGTGAACCGAACGTTGCAACCTGGGAAATTCGCCGACTGCAATGATCAATACATCCCTCTGTGCTCCTCTGTTATTGATCAGGGCTCGCATATATCAAGCCGGACGAGCAGCGCCGCCGGGACTCCTGCTGAGTTCAAGGGTGCAAGCGTAGATGATGTGGGCTACTCGCGTAGTCGCAAAAGCATCATCGCTCGAACGTGTGAGCCGCTCAATACCCTGCCTAGCAGTCAATTGCGGTGCCCATAGTATGCTTCGTGACGAAAAGGACGAGTGGGATTCTATGCGAGTCAGTCAAGCAACAACCAGTGCCAGATCAAATACAAGAACATTGCCCGAACACCACATCGGCTCTAGGAGATAGAGGGGATCCCATAACCCCAGCCCACCCTGAAAGGTCATGTGTGCAGATGTGTGTATGACTAGGACGAAACCAGCCTCATCCTTAGAATTCGGGGAATGGGTCGAAGATGCGGCGCTCCGAAATTCCACTGCCGTACGTCTAACTTGCTTATGGAGAGACAGAGCGGACGACTCTGGGTTGCCCGTTTCTACTGGCTAAGAGTTTTCTGGTCCGTTTTGTACCCCCCAAACGGGAAACCACTACTATATCTGAGACATTTATGAGAGTTTTATGAGAGTTCTTGTTTCAGGGATAATAATGAGAGAATGTAAATGTTGGACGGGTTGTGCGATGCGTGCCCTACGTCGGGCCGGGTTGCACCTCTCTTTTATGGGGCTCTTTCTAACATGGAGAGCCCAGTACCTCTCCCAAAACTGATCTTGATTACCATTTTTAAACAAACGGCTGTTCAACCTCAGCCTACCATACAGTAGGCGGTGTTAAAAACAACGAGTCAAACAAAAATATGAAAACAGTAGCGATATTGGGTACAGTAATCCCTGGCGAGGAACTCCTTCGTCAGTCGGAAAACACAAAAGAACAAAATATGCTACCTTTTGGGTCGCACCGCGTCGCTCTCGAACAAACTTCTCCAAAGCAACGTTTTGGGTGAGAGACAAATTTTGCTCTTCTTCCCGTGAGAGGTTCGGAAGGTCAGGAACCACATCTACCTCCATACCGTAAATAAAAGTCGAACCAGGGGAAACAAAAACCCCAGGTTTATGTTCCTTAAACTCTTGCGTATGCGCGTGCGCGTTGGCCTACGATAGACGAAGGGCGGTGGGGTGGTCGGTGGGTGCAGCATGTGCGTGCGCGTTGACCTACACGGGGCGAGGGTGGTGCGGCGGCGGTCAGTGGCCTCTTCCTCGACCAGCGTGCGTGAGCAAACCCAGATGCAACGCTAGGAGCGCAGGTACTTGTTTGTGAGGCATCTCCTCGCTTGAAAAGCTCTGGACGGATGGTAAACCACCCAGAAACTCTGGCTTTGAGAACAAAAAACAGACAGTGCAACCCCGTAAGGGTGGACGAAATATCTACATATATAGGGTTATATATACTGTATATATATTAAAAAAAAACGGCACCCCCCTTTTGGGTTTGAGTCCGGTATGCTAAGACGAAGTAAATCAAAACTGAAGAATAAAATAAGATATCAACCAATTTTCCCGCAAAAAAAAACACCTCGCTGCTCGTATTTTGTTCCCAATATTTAAACGGCGCACCCCTCGTTTGTTTGAGACTCCGGAACACTAAAACGAAGTAGAACAAAACCGATGAATGAAATCAGGTTTTAGCTAATTTTCTCGCGAAACAAATCTCCACGCTGCTCGTAGTTTGTTTTCAATTTCGGCATGGTGGCCTGTGTGAATCCATTTTATTTTTTCTTGTATTTTTTTTTTCGTGCACCCCTGTGCAACCCGACGGTTTCCCGCCAGCATAAACCGAGTAAAGGGGGCGAAACTGAAACATCCCAGGGGAGTTCCAACCATATCGGATACACGGGAGTTCCTTGGTTAACCGTTTTAGGACCGCAATCCCGTTTAGGGACAGGCTTAACCATTTTAGGACTGTAGTCTCGTTTGGGGGACAAACTACTTGAAATTAGAGCGGTGTGCCACCCAAGCGGGACTGCATCCCTAAAAGGGTCAGAAATTTGACTGGTTTGTCCCCGCAACGGTACCGCAGTACTCGAGGAGTTGAGGAGCCGCCCCCCGGGGGGGGTCAAAAATATTTCTGACAAAAAACCTGCCACCCCCTATCATGGCGCACGCGTTGCAATCCGAGGAAGAAAAAGGGGCGCCGGCTCGATATGACACTGTTTGTTTTTTAGATGACGGTATCGCTCGTCGGTTGAGTACTTTCAGGGTCACGGCGACCTCGCCGTCGAGCTCTCTCATGTATTCCTTCTCGGACGGCCGAACCAACGTGAGAGTCGGACGACGCACTCACTCGCTGACAGAGACTAGAAGCATACGTCGGTACAGCCTCCGTGAGTGGGACCTCTCCGCGCGTTTAGCCAGGCGTGGCGAGGCTAGAGGTCCGCGTTTGGGGAGGCAATCGTTGCGAGTTAGAGAATCCCCCTAGTTAGGGGATCCCCTCTCCCCTTAGGGATTCCCCAGGAACCTTAGGGGATGCCCACTAACCTTAGGGGATCCTCAGTCATCTTGAGGAATCCCATCTCGCCTTCGGGCATCCCTAACAGGCTTGAGGGATCTTCAACAGGCGTAGAGGATCCCTAACGGCCTCGGGGGACCCCCAGCGGCCCTAGGGGGCCCCCACCGTGTACGAGTCCTATGTGATATAGCGTCTCTATTCAGCCTCTTCTCTTGAAGTTATCGTGAGAATTGGGGTGTCCCCTACCACCTCTTGGGTGTGATATTCCAATTATTATATCACATGATGACAGTGGAAAATCACCCAAATTTGCGATATTGGAATGTCACCCAAACGTAGTCTAGAAAAACCATGTGTGAGTGGGGGAGGTACTAGACACGGGCAGCGCGTAGGGATCGGGCGAGGTTCAAGGAGTTGCAACCTACCATTGATAGAAATTACGCTGGGTTATCGTGCGACAGTAATCCGAAAAACTCGCATTATCGAGGAAGGGGAATAGGTGGGTTGGTTGTTCGTGTGGTCGGGAAGACTTCCGCAGGGAGCAGTGGCGGATGCGCTGGACACGGGCAGCGCGCAGGGGTCGGGGGTGGGTGAGGTGTTCCAACCTACAGTAGATACGCTACGAGGTTCTCATTGCTGCATTCCGCAACATTTGCATTGTCCAGGAAGGGGAGCGAGCGGGTAGGGTTTTCATGCGATCGGGAGGACAGGCGCAGGTCGCAATGAGACGGGGAGGGTTTGGACATGGGCAGCCCGTTGGGGGTCGGGCGAGGGCGGGGCATTACAAACTACATATTATCCTGGGTTTTCACCGAAACAAATCTCAAAATTAGCATTTGTTGAGGAAGGGGGAGCGCGTGGGTTGGTTGTTTCTGTAGTCGGGGAGACAGGGAAAGGAGCAATGAGTGGCAGCAGAGGTACTGTACGCAGGCAGCTCGATAGGGGACCCCTTCCCGCCTTGCCTTGCGTCCCCCAAGTCGCAACTACTACGGGGGACCATAGTAAATAGGACCAAATATTGTGAGTAAAAATAGCTAAATTTATAGGTCTTTGTGTGTACCGTAGGTCCTATTAACTATGATCCCCCCTTTAATAGGAGCATTGCTTAATATCTACATGGCATTCAGCATGAAATTGGGGTCCCGGCCCTTATTATGACGAGGGGATCCTATTTTCCTCGCGGGATCCCTAACAGGCTTTAGGGACCCCCCTGTTGCGAGTTAGGGGACCCCCCCCTAGTTAGGAGATTCCTTTTGTCTTACGGGACCCCCGTTTGCCTCAGGGGATCCCCCCAAAATCACTTCATGGTATTATTCAGCGCGAAATTGGGTCCCAGTCCCTAATATTATAGCGAGGGGTTCTTATTGGCTTGCGGGATCCACAACAAACAGGCTGAGGGCCTGTCCCCTCTCGCCCTGAGTTTATAACACTTCAACAACATAGTGCGACTGCCCACCATGATTTTTTCTATGTTACATTCGGGGGGGGTTTCCAATATCATCATGTGATATTGAAGTGTCACCCAAAACGAGCGGTGTCTGAGGATCTCCCAATTTTCACGATAATTTCAAGAGAAGAAACTGGATAGAGACGCTATATCAAATTTGTCGACTCGTACGTGTTGGGTGCACATACAATAGACACATGGTGGGGGTCCCCCGAGGCCGTTGGGGGTCCCCTAAGCCTGATTGGGATCCCCTCAGCCTGTGGGGGGTCCCCTAAGCCCTGTCAATAGCCTGTGGGGGATCCCTTAAGGTGAGTAGGGACCCCCTGAGGCGAGTAGGGACCCCCTAAGGTGTGTGGGGACCCCCTAAGGCGAGTAGGGATCCCCTACGGTCTGTGGGGAACCCCTTAGGTTAGTGGGGATCCCTTAAGGGGAGAGGGGATCCCCTAACATAAGAGGGGACTCCCTAAGGCAGCAGGGATCCCCTGACTGTGGGGGGGGTGCCCTAACTCGCAGGCCATGCTTCACTGAAGCTAGATTTAGCGGCGATGCGACCGAAGTCTCGTGAGGTTCCGCTGGCCAGCAACGAGGAATAATGGGCCGGACAAGGAGGAAACCGAACTGAACGAAAAAAAGTGGTGACGCGGGCCCTTGACTCCGGAAAAAAGCAGTGAAGACGACTCGTTCAAAAACTGGTTGCTACCAAGCTTCATCGGCGTGCATTTTTTTTAACCCAGACGGCTGTCGCCACGTCGAATACTATGTTTTGCAGTAGTAGTTAGTTAGAGAAACATGAAACTGAAAGCCGCACTACTACTGTTGTAGGAGTCAACGCCCCGAGTCCAGGTTTAGTATTCAAGGCAACGCTGACTGCCACCAGTACTTCAGCGGTTGCGGCGCACCTTTTAACAAAAGCGTCGGCGAGAGGCATGGTACCTGGTACCTTTCGCACTGACTGCCGCCTAGCTCAGTGGCTAAGTCGGTGCTGACCACGCTATGGTTCAGCCTTGCTCGTGGTGTGCCTCAAAGCACAAGCACCTCTATGGTTTCCCGCACAGACAGGTCTTTCGTATCACTGATATCTCGTGTTTCGAGTGTCCACACCGCCGCTGTACTTCACAGCCACACTGAGAAGCTGCTATAATACCTACCAGTACAGCAGCAGGAGTATTGGATGTCGCACCGAAACCTTCAATGTGTCGCTCGATTTGAAAAAAAAAAATGAACCGAGAATAGTGCGGCCGGTCGATATTTTGTCTTTCGGTAATAATTCGATAAGCAAGCGCCGACGACGCGATACGTAGACGGACAAAGGCCGAACGCCTCACAGAAGGATAAAAACACCGGGCAACAAACAGCAGGATACCCTGGCTAACGCGGATAATATCAGTGATGCTACAGTTTGTGCGAGGTGCATTACCTGGTGTGCGTGCAGTGCAGTTTGTTGTGAGGGGACATAATAAGAAAACGAACACTCCGAAAAAAAAAGCTGAGATTAAGGGGAAAGCAAGCAATCCGGGAGTTGTTTCACTATTATTACGGGGGACCATAATAGTAAATAGGACCAAATATTGTTACAAAAAATAAGGGAATCTATGGGTTTTTGTGTGTACCGTACGTCCTATTTACTATGTTCCCCCGTAATAGAATTAGGGGATAGCGCGCTCCCCTACTCAGGTGAGAAATCCAGCCTGGGCCAGGTTTCTTGTTTATTATTATGCCTGCAGCATGTTGATTCTGGTCAAATACTCCCGGAGGTGTATTTACCGGCATATCTATGTATGTCTTGTTGCATACACATACAATGCGATCAACAGCTGATATTTACCTAGTAGTATATACACATAAGCAGTAGTAGGAGTATAGGGCAGTACAAGCAAGATGCCTAGTAAGAAATCGAGCAATAGGAATGCCAGGCTGAGAATATACAGAAAAAATGAAATGCGGGATTCGTTACTAGACTGAATTGAGTGTATAACGCACCCATTTTCAAAAAAAGGAGAAACCCATCCTGAGCCAGCTACAATATTTCTTACTGTTTGTGCTTTTGTACGCCGACAAAGTGTAACATTACAACGATGAGTGGATAGCAGTGCCATCATATGTCTGCGTAAAAAGGAAAAGTATACATACACCGCTACAGAGGAAGCAGCACGGTGTGGGGAGACCCTCCTATATATATGTAGGTACGACCTCGAGCAGTATTGGGCAGCTGCATCGCACAATGTTCTGTGCGTGTTAGAATTCGGCCATTTACTAGAACGGTAGCGGTCTTGTCGTTCCACGTTTTTTTACATATAATTCGGGTGGAGAAGACTCGGCTCTTGCAGTAACAGCTGTCAGGGTGGTAGTAGGTGCGGGGGGGGGTGGCGGGGGAAAAAACACACGCACTATTACGGGGGGTCATAGTTAACAGGACCAAATACTGTTGGTAAAAAAGGTTAAACATATAGGTATTTATGTACACCATAGGTCCTGTTAACTATGGCCCCCCGTACTAGATGCTTGCGAAGGGGGGGTTAGAAGTGCTTGCTGCAGCAGTAGAGATACGCATAAGGGGGAGTTTACGGTTTTGGTCTACAAACAGTAGTTTCGCCAAGTATTCCGGCCTGATTGGCCACATCTATTTCTGAAGTAACTGTTGTTATCGGATCCTGGATCTCCTGATGTATGTGGACGGTGTGATCAGAATAAAGCACGAGACAGTGCTATTACGGGGGACCACATTGAATAGGATCTACGATACGCACAAAAACCTACCAGGTATATATTTACAGGTTTTTACAAACAATATTTAGCCCCATTTACTATTGCCCCCCGTAATAGTGGGAGCACGCTTTTCAGCGTGTTTTCGGTATTATAGCGGTGTGTCTTGCCCGCTTCAGGCCCGGTAACAAATGCGGCACACTCAAAAAAGAAACCCACACGGAAGAGTTTTCCTGATTTATTTGAACTCCGACCTGTCCTGAAGCACAAGAAAAATGTCGGTCGCAAAATTTGTCGCAAATAATGTGGAAACATATATACGGCGTCCCCGGTGGCTAGGTAGGTTATCCGCGTGCGTGCCTATCAAGATCAATTTCGTGGGTTCAAGTCCCACCGAGTGCATGCTCGTAAGGGCTCTTTCTTGCATGATATATATATACATATATATATACCAGGTATTGAATAGCGGAAAGCGCGAGAGCGTGATGAGTGAGCTACATTCGATTAAAATCGACGAGCAGTGGTGGGGATGCTGAACCCTGTGCGCGATAAAAAAATAAAGGCACGTACCGGGGGGGAGAAGGGTAGACACCTGTCTGTGACCACGGCTTGTCCAGAAGGTCGTCGAGGGTAAAAACCTCCTTCGAGTTAGGCTGGAAAGTGAAAGTGATGATTAAATATACATATATATATATATATATATATATATATATATATATAATAATGGATGATATCGAAAGGCCTCGGGATTCGCACCGCAACGAATTCGCTTGTTATTTTTGCTCCCAAAACCTCGTGAGGTTTACGAGGTGGCCTTAACCCTTTTAGGACCCCAGTCCCGTTTTGGGGGCAAACTACGTATAATTAGAGTGAATTGTCCCCACATATAATATATATGGGAGTGCGGTGCTAAAGTGTTGTTGATCTGCCCGATCTCTGATTCATTTTGTGGGCTGATTTGTATCTACGTATCGATGTATATATTATGCACAGTATCATTTGACACGTACGTGCTACTATATTTTTGAAAAATACTAAAACAGCTGTACGCCCCCCTGGGAAACGACGCGAGCACGGTCGTGGCTATCCCGTCAGAGTCGGGAGGGGCGAGCAAGGTGAGGCGCGAACAAGAGGCAGCGTGCCGATTGGTGTACGAGTACCTCATTGCCAGCTACTGTTATGTTGTGGCTCGAAAATGAAAACAGATCTTAAAAAATCATTTTTCCGATCGGTCACACCCGACCTCAATCAACTAAATTTATGTATGTATGTATGTATATAATATATGTATGTATGTATGTATGTATGTATGTATGAATGTATGTATGTATGTATGTATGTATGTATGTATGTAACTTGTTCGTAATGAAAACATTACTGTAGACATGATGAGCGCACATACATGCAGCATGGTAAATGGTGTAACAACATGGCACCCATCACCGTGTACGTCGCAGAGCGGCAGGAGGAGCAGGACCGAAACAAATCGTATTGGAGGCATTATTGAGGCTTGGAGACACGCATCGTCTCGGGTCTATAGTCTGGATCACGCGAAAACAACAACAAAAAGTGAAATGGGCGGGTGGGTTTTTGCGGGCTCTGTTCGCCGGTTTTCGCCTCCCATTTCGTTATCGTTATATTTATCGCTATCGATTTTCGGGATTCTTCGGTTCGGTAACGATAATTATCGCTATCGTTATCGAAGTTATTTTGGGTTTATCGCACCGAAATATGTTTGGTTTCGATATCCAACACGAACAATGTCTAATAATTAATGCTGTGATGTGCAGGTCCTACAAACTTCACCCAGTCACCAGTCGAACGCACCAACAACATCAAAATACAGCGCGCGTGCATTGTGCCCTATATACCGTACGCCGAGTACAGCAGTATACTTACACGGCAGTGGTGCTGCTGTAGTACTGTAAGTTACTGTAGACAGTAGTACCGCTAAACCACGTACGTGCGGGCTGGCTGTATTTTGAACGTAAGCATTAAAATATGTGCAATAATAACGAATGCTTACCACCGATCCTGCCGACGTAGCGAAGGATAGCCATGCTCTGCGGAAGGACGTACCCGTCGACGTCGAGAATGGGCACCTGTCCGTTCGGAAGGCCTGCAAACGAGATCACAAAGCCAGAGGATGTGGGGCAAACAAAATTCGATGGGAGCATGTCGACCACCCTACGCAACACCAAGGACCGTACCTGGTGCAGTGTTGCTGTAGTACTACTGTGTGTGTAGTATTAATAGATGAATCTCCATCGACAGGATGGGAAGAGTAAATTGTCAAGTAAGTGTCAAGTCACGTGAGGGTGGGTGAACGTTGTTGCTAATGAACATACCAGGTATATATATATATATATATATATATATATATATAGACCAGGCCATCGGATAGCAAGCGTGCCAAGTAAGTACCAGGTGCCATACCGAGTACACGGTAGAAACTGCGGTAGACTGTATACAAGTAAGTGGTATATAAGTACGGCATGACGGAGCAGAGCACCATAAAAAAAAAGGGGCGGCTTGGCAGACCGAGCAGGCGCTCTCAGCGTTGTGGCGCCGGGCCGGTCGTCGCGTTCGCACGAGGCCTGCCTGCAAACACTCGCGCACGGCGTACAAGCAAGCGGGAGGGGGCATTGCATCCAACCATCTACCGGTGATACAAGCTCACGCGTGTCTATGTGCATACTCACCGGGCTTGAGCACGCCAAATTCTTCCCCCGAGACCCTCTTGTCCTGCCACTCGAGACCAGATTGTTCCAGCGCCCAGCGTATCGGCTCGGCAGAACCAGGGAAGTCGAAATAAGTAAGGACGAGCGTGGGGCACATGTTGCGGCCGGTTGTGGTTGACTATCTGAGGATGTTGTCGGGTGTGGGTTGGGCTGTGTGCCGGCGGGCTCTTCTCCTCCTGTGTGCCCTGCGGTGTGTGTTGTGAGCTGGGTGGGGGTGGGGAGTCCAGCAGACCTAGCTAGCTAGAGGAGCGGAAGAAAATCGCGTGAAAAGCAAATAAATAAATAAATAAATGGTGATTATTATGGGGGACCTAAAACGGCCGAAAAGACTATTCGTAGGGTTACAACGGCGGGTGTACGAGTGGGGGGGTGCATGGCACTCTGCGGGCGCTCTGCGGACACTACTGTGTACTCGTATGTATGGGCTGTTTGGGAGGCACTCTGCCTGTGTTCTGCGGCATTGTTTCTCCGCGGAGTCCTTTTTATCACACCCACCCGCGGTGAAAAATAAGCCCCACGACAGCAGCAGCACCGTTGGGTACATACTATCACACAACGAACGATCTTCTTGTTTGTGGCGCACTACGTACAGCACGGCGGCATATATACATATATACATATTATACTGCTGAGTCTATAGAGGTTAAAGTTTACACACGATGTGCGTACTTTATAGGTAGGTTAGGTGGAGAATTTTCAACGTGGCAGGGTTAGGGTCAGGGTACCTAAAGGTTTGATTTTTTTTTGGGTGATCAGTCTACGTATGTATGTATGTATGCGTCGAAGAGCACAATTTTGCAAACGCTGTAAATAATAACAAAACAAAAAAACGTACGGCTGCTCATTCCTGGTACCGGTATACGCGCCACCTTATCCGCCATCGAGGAAGCCACCGCTCTGGGAAAGAAGGCGCCGATCGAGGCCGACGCCGCCAGCCCCCGAGGCATTGTAGAACAAGAAGAAGAAGAGTAGACCCAGCGCTATATACTGTACTATGAATACTATTACGGGAGACCATGTTGAATAGGACCTACTATGGTACGCACGAGAACCTACCTGGTACCTGGTATAGCCGGTCGCCCCGGTGGTTCAAGTGGTTAACCTCGAATTCTACTTGTTTGAGTCCTGGGTTCGAGGCCCAGGAGGGTCGGACTTTGACTTTATTTGCAAAAATAAAAAAGGGATTCAATTGTTGAGAGCGCCTTGCAGCGTGGGTAGGCACAATTCGATGCGAGTCGACGAGGGAAGAAAAGGCTGAAATCTTCTCGCGATAAAAAATGAAGGCACGTACCGTAGCGGGAAGGGGGGAGAAGAGCCTGCTATGTGACCCCGGATCTGAGTTACGAGTTGGAAGGAGAGAGAGAAGAAGATGTGCGAAGATAATAAATGGGATGGAAAAAAAATATATATATATATATATATATATTTACCTTTTTTTGGGGACAATATTCGGTCCTATTTACCATGGATGAAATAGTTTTGGCAGCAAAAGGACACGACGCGAGTATATGTTGATGTACTACAGTAGTAGTAGTATTACGGAGGACCATGGTAAATATGGTCAAATATTGTTGAAAAATGTTTTCGGAAATATATATATTTTTGTGTGTACCGTAAGGTTCTATTTACTATGGCCCCCCATAATATATTATAGTATTAATAGTAGTAGTAGTAGTAGTAGTAGTAGTAGTAGTAGTAGTAGTAGTAGTAGCAGTAGTAGTAGTAGTAGTAGTAGTATACAGTAGTGTAGTAGTAGTAGTAGTAGTAGTAGTAGTAGTAGTAGTAGTAGTATTAATAGTAGTAGTAGTAGTAGTAGTAGTAGTAGTAGTAGTAACAGTACCCGTAGCTGCGAGTACCAGGTATGGCCCATGGGGATGGAAGTGGAACTGCAGCAGCATGACTATTCCCGATGATATTTTTGGCCGGCCAAGACCACAGCATACATACGACAAGAAGACGAGTTATAGCACAGGGGTTAAGGAAGGATGGACTGAATGTATTGTTTAAAAGCTACGGTGGTAGTAGATAGTGTGGATGAATTGTTTTTGGCAACAACAGAGGGAATCGATACCGGTACCTGTATATATATGTGATGCATTAGTATTAATAGCACTGTGCCAGTAGTACCCTTGGTTGGGGGTGGAAGTGGAAATGTGACTCTTCCCGATGATATGTTTCGTCGGCCACGATCACAACAAACTACTATTAATAGACGAGTTATAGCACAGGAGGGGTCGGGAAGATGAACCAAATAAATGAATTAGTTAGTTATTTGAATGTCATTGACTGATTGCCAGGTAGGTATCTACTTGAGCTATACACGAGTACGTAGCACAACAAACAGTAGTGTGGATGAATTGTTTTCGGAAACAGAGAGACATGATACGAGTACCAAAATAAGTACGGTGTGCCGGTACCATTAATTGTGTCAGTACACACCAGGTTAAGCCTTGGGGATGGAATTGGAAACATGACTCTTCTTGATGACATTTTTCGCCGGCCAAGATCAAGGCGTACACATACATGCCAGCTATTAATAGCTATCAGGTGTCAGGTATATAAAAATACAGATATACAATAATAGTCATACCGTAGGAAATATATAGACTGAGCATAGTTTTCCTTTGCATACATACATACGGAGATTTCTTCTTTCAGGAGTGTTTTGGTTTATCAACGTGGAAGCTCATGCACATTGTGGGATGGCAAGCCTATACTATTAATAATAAATACCCTGGTAGACTTTGTGCATACATACGTACGTAGGTTTCCTTTGTATTCGGAGGTTTCTTCTTTCAGGAATGTTTAGATTAATCAACGCGGAAGCCCACATACATGCTGCACATTGTCTCGGATGGCAAGCCTGATAATAATAATAAGAATAATAATAGATAGATAGATAGATAGATAGATAGATAGATAGATAGATAGATAGATAGATAGATAGATAGATAGATAGATAGATAGATATATTAGGATTTTGATATTAATAATAATTATAGTAGGTGTGTGTGAACAGTTCTGACACACAGCGAGCTATTATTGACCTAATAGTATGCATGTACGTGCGCAACATATTTACGATATATATCCACAGCAAGCAGTAAAACAACGAACAGGCAGATACGAGTACAACATCCAGCGAGAATCTAGATGTCATCCGCCTCGGGCCCTGGGAACACGCATCATCACGCGAAGAATGCACTCGGATTATCGCCCCACGCTCTTCTTGTGACAGCCAAAGCGCGCAACACAACCACCACGAATAACCCTGCGGTGTGATGTTGATGGGCACCACGTCAAAGATTTTGTCCGAGGTGGCGGGGTATGTATGATCCGCGCCCTAGTGGGCTATGGACCCGTGCGAGAAATAATTGGCGACGGGGGGAGGGTTGAGGTGTTTGATTGTGAGGCGGTTGATTGCTAGGCTCAGGGTTAGGATTGGGCTTGCTCTGATTGGCCGAGGGTCAGGATTAGGCTTGCTCTTGGTTGGCTCAGGATCAGGATGATGGTTGGGGTTAGGGTTGGGTCTACGTGCCGTTCGTCTCGCACGCAAATAGCGCGTGTCAACCATTTTCTCGAAAAAGAGTGATAAGCAACCGCTTCTTGCACAGGAGAGTAGTAACAGCTACCAGGTACTTTTTTTTACTACTGTTTCAGGCCTCTTCCTTGTTGTGCGTATCTCCTGCATCTCCGTGAACAGCCGGTGGACGTACAGAGAACATGTAGGGCGCGGTATGGTGTGTATTTGTCCGAGAGCACATCAGAGGCGATAGCACCTCGGTATGGGTTTGTCGCTATAGACTATATATACCTGGTGTGTATGATATAATAGTAGAGGGATTTTAATTTGTCTTCTTGCCAAGATTCTTAGAGGGGGGAACAAAAACGCACGAAAAAAAAAGGCCGAGCGCGCCCCATGGTCAGTGAGCAGTGTGTACTGTTGTTATTGTTGTATATATATATGTTTGCGTGTTTCGGCCGGCCAGAAGAAGAGGCGTGCAGACGACAGGGGCTGCCACCGATCTCCCCCGCGAGGGGCCCTCAAAACATGCATTCGTTCTTCAGGCGTGTTATATAGAGACAGAGGTGTGGAGGGTTGTGCGCGGGCCTTTTTTTTAACTCGTGTCTCGAAGCCTGCAGGCGACGTACCCGTCGGCCAATTACGTATTATTACGCGTGTACGCTCTCTCTCTCTCGTTCTGGTAGGCACCATTTATTTATTTGCCGCAACAACTATTTACGGGGGGCCATAGAGAATAGGACCGAACATCATCGGTGAAAAATACCGAAATATGTACGTGTTTGTGTGCGCCGTAGGCCCTGGTATTTGATATGCCCCCCCACCATACAATTATAGCAACAACGACAACAACAACTAACAGCGAAAAACACCGCATCACGCAGCGAAATTCCAGAGGTATCAAGGTGGCTGACGTGTGCTCGCTTGGTGCGTGAGTGGCTCGCTGTTAGACCAGCAGGCACGCGGCGCGGCGAACTCTTCGCCCCTGGAATTGGCAAGTGCACTACTACTACCAGCATGACCGGGCACGGAACGTACCACACACAGTAGAATAGGCCCCTCCACGAAAAACAAAAATAAAAACAACATGGTACGTAAAAGAGTATACGAAAAAGAAAAAAAAAAAAATGACACGCCGCAGATTATTGTTTTTCGCTATTAACAGACAGGGGGGTGGGCGGGGGCGCGGCGGGGGGTGGGGGGGGGGGGGGGGGGGGGGGGTACTCTAAAACTACCATGTGAAACTTAAGATTCCAAAAAATTGTTTTGTTTTGTTTTTTCTTGTATTTTTTTGTCCTGTGATGCGGTTTTCAATTATGAAGTCTGGAGGTGTGGCGGTGTGTGTTGTTCCCCATTTTTGAGGGACGCCCCCTTCCTAAAGCCGTTTGGAGGGAGGGAGGGATATTATATGCAGGAAAAAAAAAGGCCTACAGTGCTAAGAAATCGAGTGCTCATCAGCGACGAGCGCCATGATGCTACACACTAAAATGGTGTTTCTTTCGCGCTGGCCTACACTTCAATCAAGTTATATTGGTGTAACGAGGGCCGGACTAGCTGCCTGGTAGGTAGGGGAAGGGAGAGGGAAGAAACCAGAGCACTGCTGCTGCAGCATGCTGCTGGTGCTGCTGCCAATAACGTGGTGGCGGAAGGTTGACGAGAAGTAGGGAGAAACCAGAGCACTGCTGCTGCTGCTGGTGCTGCTGCTGCTGGTGGTGCCAGTAACGTGGTGGCGGAAGGTTGACGAGAAGTAGGGGAGAAACCAGAGCACTGCTGCTGCTGGTGGTGCTGCTGCTGCTGGTGGTGCCAGTAACGTGGTGGCGGAAGGTTGACGAGAAGTAGGGGAGAAACCAGCGCACTGCTGCTGCTGCTGCTGCTGCTGCTGCTGCTGGTGCTGGTGCCGGTGCTGCCAGTAACGTGATGGCGGAAGGTTGACGAGAAGTACGGGAGAAACCAGAGCACTGGTGCTGCTGCTGAAGGGAAGAAGGCGCAAGTAGAGCTTTTGAAAGAGGGTAGATAGGATATATATATATATATATATATATATATATACCTGGTATAATATATGTCTGTTTCTTCGCAGTGATGGACGAAGTGTTGCCACCACTGCGATATTAGAATATTTCCGAATCAATCTCAAGGTGAAAGACGCGTTCTACGATAGGGGTTCACCCTAAATGTTCTGAGGCTCCTCACTTGGGGAGCTCCACACTACTAGCAAGTCACCCCAAAACTGACTTCATTCAGCAAAAATCGAACTGCATCCCGATGAATAATCCCATGGCCCAAGTATATCTTTGCGTCATTTTTCGGAACAAGATTAGCCTTCCGGCGATTTCGGGTTAACCCTCTTGGGACCCCAGTCCCGTTTTGGGGACAAACTACTTATAATTAGAGCGAATTGTCCCCACATATGGGAGCGCGGTGCTAAAAAAGGGGTTAAGGAGGCCCGCCATTCAGAAAACATTTCAGCGGATACGTGCTACCTCTATCATCGTAGAACGCGTCGGAAAGGAACATGAACGAAAAAAAAATACGCAGAGCACAGCAGGTATCTTGGTTCTGGGATTCTTTTGCATGACCCCCTTACATATAGATGCAACATACATGCGTGAGATTCTGTTTTCGGCAGTGGCGATGATGGGATCTCAGCACGGAGAATTTAGATGGGCTCGAAAGTCATCGATGCCCAGATGTTTGCGTGAAGCCTTTGATCGTTGCAGGCACCCGTACTGCAATAATAACCAAACACCCACCATCTCCATAGGTCCGAAGGCAAAAAAAACAACACATGCTATTTTCAAAGAGGTTGCGCGGGGCGGAAAAACATACAGATGTATACTCTTAGAAAGGGTAGTTTTGTCCGTAGACGAAGTAACGGCCTCCGCAAACGAAGTAACGGACAAAGTAGGTTTTATTGGTATATATAGAGAATATGGCATGTATGTCTGTATCGGGAACTGGGATAGAGCAAGTTTGGTTTGGAAGGGAAGGCCTCGAACGCAGTCCTTGCAAGCAAGGCATCGAGCGTAGGTCAGCACCCCCACGCCGGGCACGAGCAAGCACGAGGTCCTGTGACGAGCACGGGCGGACGTGAGGTAGTCGCTGGTTTGTCGATTCAAGCCAGGAGTTGTGCCTTCTTTTCTGCCGCCCCACCCCCCCCTATTTTATGATGCTGTTTTTTCACGTCGCGATCACGGGACAGGCTCCAATACCTTTGGAGTGGAATAACACCTCAGGCATATGCCCCTGGAGGAAAACAAACGAAAACATATGGGAACAGCACACTACATATATATGCTGCTGTAAGGACTGAAACATTGAATCCTGCGTGCGTGCCTCGGACGAAACGAGCAAGAGAATGTGCAGACTTGTAGGCCCGCAAGCAGCGCGGGAGGGTGTTAGCACCGAGCTAAAAAAGACGAAATCCTCCACGAAGGAGGGTGCGGGAGATCGAGTAGCAAACGAAAACGAAAACGAAAAGACGTTGCAGGAAAAAACAGGAAAAAAAAAACAAAAAAGATTGGACAACGGCACCAAGGAAAAAGGGAAAAAGAAGAACAAAAACGAGAAAAAAATAGGGAAGTCAGTCTGTTGAGCAGCCCCCTCCCTCACCTCCTATTATATAGATTGGTTTGGCGTCGGTTGGCAACGGCACTGTAAAACCTGCCGCTCACTACGTGAGCTGGACACCCAGAGTACCATTTTTGTTGTTGTTTATTTTTGGCTGTCGGTCACAGCTGGTGGTCGAGTTAGATCATTTGTGCGAGGTGAAGAACCTAAATTCCGCACAACAAGGGGAATGGTCGTATGACGTTGGTTTTGGCTGTCGGTCCCTGCTGGTTGTCGAGTTAGATCATTTGTGCGAGGTGAACAACCTTTACTTCGTACAAGTGGGAATGCTCGTATCACGTAGTGTATATGGTAAGGCACTCAAGAGGCAGTTAGTTGCGTAGCACTTCCATTGCTGTCTCTGGAAGTGGCTACACCGAAAATTAAATTACCTCATTGATGCTGTCATCCATATATGTGCAAGTCTACCCCACAGGCGGTTCTTAGTAGGATGCAGCTCACCCTTCACGCGACTCGCCAGACACCTCACGGCGCTTCGCGCTTGGTGCAATAAATGTCTGCCTGGTCGGCGAAAACCCGACATGCTCCGTCCCGGCATTGTAGGGATGCGAGGGTCTGTGGCCATACGACAACGGCCATGCATGAGAACACCTCTCCTATCGAGTACACAACCCCCCTCCACCCCCTCCTCCCGCACGCTTGTATTGGCGCCAACAGTTATAGCTGTGGCTGCAACTGTCCTGCTATCGCTCTCCCGTTGCGTCCTCCTTGATTTTGTGCCACTTTGATATGAACGCCTCCGCCCCTTCTTCCGCCCGATGCAAGCATCTGCCGACCTTACGTGCTGCTTCGCGCCACCCTTCGAAGTTCATGCCGAACCCCTCGAGGTCATCCTCAACGTCATTCGTCCGGTCCGGCTCCTGTCCCCCGAAAAGCTCTTACCCCTGATCATCTCCCCTAACGTCACCTTCCTCGGGGGGCGCTTCTCTTCCGGGCGAGCCACGAAGCCCGCAAACCGTATCCTTCGTCTGCGTACCGTCGTTCCAGCCCCCTCAGAATCTGTCCTTGAGAAGCGCGTTGGCGTAGGATAGGATGTGATGCTCGCGCGTTTGTTTCCGCCAGCCGGGACATCGCCGGCGGATAGTCCGTAGCCTGTCGTGATCAACCCTGCTCGGGGTCCACGTCGCACACCCGTAGAGTAGCGTCTCGTGCATTGCCATGGGTTTCAGCATCCGCACCTTCAGGCGCGAGCACACACTATAGGGTGGTTATATATTTCCTCACTATACCGCCCGAAGCACGCCCATGCCCTCTGGAGTGGAGTCGACGCGCTCTCTTGACACCTCTGAGGTCCCAGCCTGTGCTGATAGCCTCGCCAGAGTGCACGAGCTCGATCGTTTGTTTGAACACTTGGCCGGCTGCATTGACGGAGAGCCCGCCCCCCCCCCCCATCGTTTGTTTGCAGGCACGTGATCTCCGTCTTGGCCTCCGAGACCGTCAGCCTAAATACCCCCACAAGCAGTCACGACCACCGTCTTCATCCTCTCCAAACCTCCTGGTGATCGTGATACAAATGTTCGCATCATCAGCGTGCAGCATTCCCCCGAAATGTGTAGATGCCCGCCTTTCCCCCCTCTTCCTCCTCTTCCTCCTCCTCCTCCTCCCCCGACCGTCCGCTTCGTTTGCCCATGCCTCCCCCCTCTCCCCCTCACTATATTCTTCCGTTCGTAGGAGTTGCACCGTGCTGTCCATGGTGGGCTGCACAGGCGGTGAAGCAGCGTTTCTCCGCCACGCGCAGCACCACCGTGAAAATGGTTTTGACCAGCAATGGCGCGAGCACACAACCTTGCGGAAGAGCCTGCTCCACGTCGAACATGTCCGAGCACTCGCCAACATCCACCCACACGCGTGCCCGCATGCCATCCTGGGATCGGGGCGACAACGGTGGGCACTCTCGGTGGAACACGAACGCGAGCCGATACATACAGTCGACAGGAACTCGGCGCGGTCGAAGGAGTCACGGGCTTTGGTAATGTCGATGAAGCGCACCAAACGCGGGGTGTCCTTACTCGCCGTCAGTTCTCGCAGGCGTCGTTCCACGAACATCATGCCGACGGTCGAGCGCTGGGGTGTGAAGCCACGCTGCTCCCCCGACAGGGTGCCTTCCCGTTCGACGCAGCCACACAGATGGCCCGCTGAGCGTGTGTCTAGCCGTGCGCTGTTCGTTTACGGCACAGAAGGAAATCCGCCGCCACAGCAGTAGCTACTACATGACAGACACGTGCTAAGTTTAAAAGAGGTGCACCGCTTTTTTCCCCCGAGGTCCCTGACCTGAGAAGCTATATGTGCATGCATACCAGTAACACCCAAATACTGATTTATGAAACAAGTTCGTTCTTTTTTTTTTCAAAGGGGAAGTGTAATGATTCATCAACCATCGCATGGCATATAGAGGATTACGAATACCGATACCGTGCCGTAAAGTAACTGAAAAGCGTTTCGACGACTTTTCAACCCTGTTAGCACCGCAGTCCCGTTTTGGGGACAGCCTACTTGGAATTTCGGTGGTTTGTTCCAAGAAGGGGATTGCAGTTTTCGGAAAAAAATAATTCAGCCGGAAAAGAGCGGTCTTGCTCCTATAGTACTACTGTAGCAAGCAGTGAAATCTGCTACTTATACTTACCATGTGTACTATTATACATCCCAACCCTTTTGCCTTGTGTTGGGTTTGTGCCGGGGGGCGCACACAGCGACATTACCCCCCGCGCCGCAGTCGATGAAGTAGTATATTTTCATGGCCGTGCGACATAGACCTGTTTTCCGTGCTCTTCCACCTTTGATTAAGCGTTTCCGCCCCACCCCCATACATAATATATGTGAAGCGTATATATAATAGACATATATATAGACATATATATATACATAAATGTATAGGGTTGGTGTCGGTTGGTCATGGGAGCGTAAAACACGCCTCTCAGCGCGTGAGCTAGCCAACGAGGGTACCGTTTTTTTTTTTTTGGCGGGCACTACGTCTGGCGGTCAACTTAGATCGATTTGTGTGGGGTTGAGCTTCTCCACTCCACACAAGGGGGATGATCGTATCACGTAGTGTGTATATGGTAAGAGTCCCCGGGAGATAGTCATATAGTGAAGTTTATCGATTGACTGTTTTTGGAAGCGGCCACGATGGAAAACAAATCAATTCATTGAACCTGTCATGCATAATAAGCAAAAAAAAGTGCGCCTCAACATGCAGTTCTGAGTAGGATGCAGCTGACACCTTCATGCACCTCGCCCAGCACCTGACGGCGCTTCGCGCTTGATTCAAGCAGTGTCTGCCTGGTCGGCAAAAGCCCGACGTGCTCCGTCTCGGTATCGTAGGGATACGAGGGTCTAAGGCCATATGACTGCGGCCACGCATGATACGAATACACCCCTCCCCGGGGATGTCGCGATAGCTCTTTCGTTTTATTCCGTACGATGGTTACATTTTCGCCCACACCCGTTGTCACCCGTCCCCCCACCCCTCGTTAATGAGCTGGGGGCGGCAGCTTCTGCGTCTGCCAACTCCGCTGTTACGGCTCAGTCTCTCTCCATTCCCGTTGTATGTCGTATCATCAGCTGGGGCTTCGCATCCCTGCAGGGTAGAGGTGTGGGAGTGGGTTTTGAGGAACTACGTATCTCTTCTATTCGTGTTCTAGTTCGTTGCACCGTTGTTCCCCCAGATCTTCTATGTGTTTTTTCATATATATGGCTCGTCAGGGTGGGCTAGTGTTATGGTATTTTCATG
Organism: Nereocystis luetkeana; assembly: GCA_031213475.1. Classification (NCBI taxonomy): domain Eukaryota; class Phaeophyceae; order Laminariales; family Laminariaceae; genus Nereocystis; species Nereocystis luetkeana. The sequence goes on from JARUPZ010000032.1 coordinate 1,859,931, forward strand.
GGAGCCAGAAACGTTCAAGGTTCCAGGAATTGGACAAACGAGGAGGGGGTGCCGAGCTACTTGGATGGCATTTAGATACAGGGAAAGCACGGGACGAGTCGAGAGAGGGAAGCCTATTTTTTGTTTTTTCCTCATCCGCCCGCCTCGAATTTGACTGATAATGCAACAGGGCTCCACGAGGAAACACAAGCACGTCACACTGCAGAGATATACGGTACAGATAGGCAAACGTATAATGGGGGGGGGGGTACGTGTGTGCCACGGGCATAGCGATTTACGAGGCTTGCAGGCTATATTACTGTTTTTTCTGCTTCTCCTGCAACGTTTCTGTTTCGCTGGCTAGCGCAGGCTACATGTATCTGCTTTTCGTATCAAAAACACGTTTGGCATCGAATTCCCAAGTCCCCCCACCATGAAACCTGCCGTGTACCGCAGTACATATGTCCGGTAGAGTGTGACCACAGAGCTTGCACACGATACGAGTGCGCGTACAGGAGACATAAAAATAATAGCAAGCCTTTCGCGTACAGCACGAGCCCCTTATTGCAGCACCGTTATCTTGAACAACCTTGACCATAGCCTAATATTATCTGCCAGCAGGATATACCTGGTAGTGTATTATTAGCGGTCGTCGCTTGGACGCGCTTTTGGGAGTCGAAATTTCTTCGCGCCCTCCAGAAGGGGGAGGCGCGTGCGATTACTTGGCTCTTGGTTCTTCGTGGGCGTACGATTTGCCCCTCCATCACAGGAGTACGAAAAAACGGACAACAACTCCAGGTGTACTAGAAAGGCCGGACGGCAAAGGGTCGTACGTACATAGAAATACACCTAGAGAACGAAATAAAATGTGTCCAAGAACGCCGGCAGCGGAAGGAAACCCACCTCAACCGGCGCCCCTTTTATTGTCACCGCTTTTGCCGGAGGTCGAGGCACCGCTCGCTGCGCCTTCGACGGACGGCGAACGGAGGAGGCAGTCCAACAGCCTCGTCGCAGAACGCTACGCTCTCTCTCTCTCTCTCTCTCTCTCTCTCTCTCTCTCTCTCTCTCTCTCTCTCTCTCTCTTCCTCTCTCTCTCTCTGAGCGAGCGGTATCACGGGGGAATGCGCACCCCATAAACATCGAAGCCTCGCATAAACAAGGAAACCCGAGAGAGAGAGAGAGAGAGAGAGAGAGAGAGAGAGAGTGGGGTGCGTCTTGATTAGAGGGGCGTCGTCCGATGCGCTAATACAGCAGTAGCTCTCTCGACATCTAGGACGATAGAGGGTGGGGATCACTACCGCATACAGCAGCAGCAGCAGCAGCAGTAGCACTACAGGTTAACTGTAGGGCGAAAACAGAGGGCGCCGCCTCCGACTATTTCGGGCGGCGTCGGCGGCGCCAGCACACAGAAGAACTGGGTAATCCAAGTGAATCGTGTACCAGGCACAAAAACTCACTACACAACCAATTGACATATTTGTGTGCGTAGTTGTTCAAAGCACACACTGTTTTGAAAGTTGTGTACGTTAGACCGCGCCCAATCGGTCGGGGGAGAGCAGCCCCCCCCCCCCCCCCACCCCCCTCCCCCAGAAAAAAGGCGGCGGAAATGCTAGAGCAATATGACCGCGTTACGGGGGTAGACCGCCGTATTCAGTCCAGGTTGTACTGTGGGGGCAACTCTCCGGTTGCGTCAAGCGAGTTTGACCGCCTTGTATGAAGGTACCACCTTACTCAGTCCGCCTCAGGGTTGAGGGGGGGGGGGGGGGCTCGTTGTTCATTCCAGCGTTGTAGTGCAGCTCTCCAGTCGTGCCAATCGGTTCGATCCGCCTTGCTTTGGAATGCCGCCTTTTTTCGTACCACTTCGAGAGGGTAACCTCTCCTGTACCACTTTGTGGCTCTCAACATCTCATTTGATTTCCTCAGGTTAGTGTACGAGTATGATGACCTCTACCGCCGTTCACAAGTTCGAAAATAAATGTAACGGATGCGAACAGACAGACAGACGAACAGACGGACGTATCTGCAACTGCCAAAGCAGAGACTCAGTTTTACAAACTGATAACTGTACGTATTGTGGGGGACCACAGTTACTACTGTAGAACCTATGGTAGACACAAAAACGTACCAGTATGTATTTATCCATTTCTACTAGTAATGTTGGGTCCAATATACTATGATTCCCCCGCAATAGTAGTATGTTCTACTATAATAATACTTGTAGGACTGATGCTGGTTGCCTGCTCCAAAAAAAAAACAAAAAATCGTAGTAGTCTTGTTTCGGGTGAGATGTTGAGCTACATAATGCAGTCATACGCGAAGCTCAGAAAGTTAAGCACCAGCCCCCACCACGGGATCGCTAGTAAAAAGTAGCTGTTTTTTTTTTCAATTTGGAAGATATAAGCCCCTCGTACAGCAGTATGTGAGTCCCCTTGCCTGCCTACAAAAAAAATAAAACCGTCGAACTTTTCTGCGCCTTTACCAGATACCACGAAATACGGTACCAGGTGTCCGTTTCTTTCGGGAGGCGGCTGGCCTTAAGGTAAAGCCACTGCAGCAATGGTTGGGGTTGTGACACGCGGGGTGGACCAGGCCTGAACAACCGTACAGGATGGCCGCTATGCGCGTGTGTCTTGTCTTGTTCACATCAAGCCGTCCTTTATATGCCTGTCGACATCCAGCACACCCAGTATCCGTGCCGTCTTTTCATCCTCGATGGTGGGCACCACAAGGTCTGAGGCCACCACGCCACGGCGCAGAGACACTCGCACGGCATTATTGTACGTGATGCGGTAAGGAATATAATATAGACTCCTACGGGGGGACCATAGTAAACAGGACCAAATATTGTCAGTAAAAATAGCGATTTATTATATAGGTTCTTGTGTTACCGTAGGTCCTATTTAATGTGGGCCCCCCGTAATACGCAACGCCACGTTCATCGTACCGAGTACGTCAGAGGCACGAGGTACACACGCCAGCATCCCGGGCACATCGAAACAGAAAACAAAACGATTCGTACACACAAAAAAAAAACAACAACGAGGAAACAAAAGTTCGGTTTCGAGGCGACGACAAGAAAGTGACGAGGCCCGCCTGACATTGCGAGCCGTTGGGCTTAGCGGAGCAACTTTCCAAGCGTCAACCAACGGAACCAACCATTTTGAAAAAAAAAAAAAAAAAAGAGAGAGAGAGAGGCGGAAGATGCCAGCGAAACGATGCTGCTAACGAAGTCGGAACATCCGGCGGTTGCTTGCCCTCTCTTCCCGAGCGGTCCCCAGCCCAGAGGAGGAGTTTGCTGGCCATGTGATCACGACGGTGCCCGTGGCATAACTTGCTGCATACATAGAAGCGACTACAAAGTTTTATGCCTTCGTCCCTAGGAAAACAAAAACCAGAGACACAGACGCGGCGGCCCCTGCTTGAAAGGTGACATCAGGCAACACGAAGCGGACACAGGAACCGAAACAAACACAGAAACAAACACAGAAATAAACACAGAAACAAACACACGAAACAAACACGCAAAACAAACACACAACATAGAAGCGCGCACCCAATTTGGAAACAGCCTTCCGAAAGAGGACGGAACCCCGCCCCCGGCGGCTCTCGCCATATCCCTGGTGCCACAGCAGTAACCGCCCAAACGCAAACATATCCCTGGCATCTATCGTATTATATAGCTACAAACATACATACACGGACGCCCCTCCAACACATTAAAAAAAAGTGATGTAATGCGATGCAATGCAATGCAATGCAATGCAATGCAATGCAATCCAATTCAATCCAATGCAAAGCAATGCGATACACCCCCCCTTAAAACAGCAAATTCACCGGACACACACCCAGTCCAAAACTTCCAGCCGCAAGGGCAGGCAGGCAGGCAGGCAGGTAGGCAGACAGACACGTGCGTAGGCAGGCACGCAGGCAGGCAGACAGGCAGGCAGGCAGGCAGGCAGGCAGACAGGCCTTGTCAGCCCTGTAAGCTCTCCGTCGCCCGTGATACAGTAAGGGTCTTGTCACTTTTCAGCCAGCTCAAAAAAGAAAAAAAAAAAAAAACTTTTTTTTCCTGGCGGGCAGGCTCCTTATCTGAGGGACTTCACCCAATTTTGTTGGAATATCACTATTAGTAGTGTCCCCACCTTAAAAACAAAACATGGCAATCACCTATAACAAAAAAAGCCCAAAAGGACTGTTGGTCGGGTCGCACGTTTTCAGTTACTCTTGGCCCTTTCAGAACAAACCAGCCAAATTCTAAAGAGTTTGTCCCCCAAAACGGGACTGCGACCCTACACAAGTAAAAGGGTTTCAAGCTCGTTTTTCTTTTTTTTTTTTTTTTTGGGGGGGGGGGTACAAAGTTCCTATACTATAATCGAGTGAGCCGAGCCTCGGAAAACTATAGGAGGTGCGCTTTTTTTTCGCGGTGGCGTGCGTCCCTCCCCTGTATACGTAATTTTATTTTTAGTCTGCGTGTTTGGCGATGAAGGCTGCGATCTTGGGCTCTCCGACGACCCTGCCGTGAAGGGCGACCAGGCTAGGGTAAGGGTCGACGATTGTGGCGGGCACCCCGTCCAACGTGCCGTCCTTCAGCACCTTCAACAGGTACGCGATAATGATGTCAGCCACGGTCATCCCCTGGTTCGCAGGGCGGTGCCGTGCGTGCGTGCGTGCGTGCGTGCGTGTGTATGTGGGTGGGTTTTGAAAAAAAAAGCGAATGAAACAACAGCGGATGGGGTGGGGGAGGGGGGGTTGGTGTACTCAGTAAGAGAGGTGTACTCGATCTCATCCATAGCCGTAGTCGTATGCACATGACCATAGGCGGGGGGGGGGGGGGGGGGGGGGGACGAGAGCGGGTCTGAAGACTGAAGACGGCGACAGCTCAATAAACGTTGTGTATTCCTAGCGGGAGCTAGTGCGAGCGGAGTGGTCATCGTCACGGTAGCGCTATACTGAGCAGTGGGGGGGAGGTGTACTCGATATCATGCATGGTCCTAGTTGTATTACCATAGACCCTCGCACCCCTACAATGCCGGGGCGGAGAACAGGAGGGGGCGGTGTACTCGATAGGAGAGATGCACTCGTTCTCATGCTTGGCCGTAGTCGTATGGCTATAGACCCCCGCATCCCTACAATGCCGGGACGGGGCATGTCGGGTTTTCACCGACCAGGCAGACATTGCTTGCACCAAGCGCGAAGCGAAACGTGAGGTGTCCGGCGAGTCGTATGAAGGGTGAGCTGCATCCTACTAAGAACCGCTTGTGAGGCGGACTTTGCGTATGGATGACAGCTTCAATGAGTTACTTTAATTTCCGGTGTAGGCATTTCCAGAGACAGCAATGGGAGTACTAGGGGGGGGGGGGGGCGTACTCGTTCGTTGGTTTCCTTTGCCATTCGACAATTGACCACGCGTACCTTTCGAGACGGAGCACCGTTCCTACTCCCGTCAGGGACAACTCCAACATTTGGGGCGCTCGGTACGTTGTTTTCACCCTATACATTACACGAAAAAAAAGAGTGGCCTATATGCATACGTTATCGGGCGGTCTACATGTATATCTGTGTTCCAGCCGTCTCGCACGGCACGCAAAAGGTTGCATGAAGCTCGGGACGTTTCAGCCAGGAAAAAAAAAAATAATAATAATAATTTTCCCGTCTTGCGATCGCAAACCATGGTCTCACCCGGGCACATGTTATTGATACCAGAAATCAGAACCAAAACTAATCGGTAAACATGCTGCAATATAAAGATTTTTGTGTGCATGATGGGTCCTGAATAGTAGGTTCCCCCGCACTAATACTAATAGCGCTAAGCTAAAAACAACGAGCGGGAGCGGGTGCGATCGCATCGGAGCGGCTAAAACGGGGGACCATAGTAAACAGGACCTAGGGTACACACAGAAAAACATATACCAGTAATTATCTCTTGGTGCTTACGGCGGGCCCTAGTAAATAGAACCAAATAATGTGAGCAAACCATAGCGCATTATATGGGTTTTCGTGCGTACCGTAGGCCCTACTTGATATGCTTTGGTTCCGTTCACTAGGGCCCGTCACCTTGCCGCCGAAGTAAACGCCTTCGGTTGCCGCCAGCTGGTTCTCGATCAATGGGAGCCACCTGCCGGACACACACGTGGCATAGCCGTGCCGCCGGGGAACACGGCGGTAACATATTTCATAAATATCCCAAGAAAAGGGAAAATATGTGTTACGGAGCTTACGCCATTGTTGCAGCAGAGCATGGCCCGATCAAAGATAGACAAGTGAACCGTGGAGGTGACGGGGGAGGAGAGCTTGCTTTGTTCCCCCCGGACCTACGTTATGGCGATCGATAGGGGGGATAAAGAAAGACAACGGCGAACACAATGTATGGGAAGGAAAATTGGGGGTGGGGGGGGGGGGGGGGGGGGGGGATGGTTTATTGCCCACCGAGCTGTGCGATGACTGCAGGCGTACAGGCATGCCCCATGAAGAGAGCACGCAGGCGGAAAAAACTTGTCGGAAGGAATGCCCCTTTGTGCAGCAAAGCAAGTGGCTGAACTCGGCGTCAGTTCAAGGCGCCGGGACAAAGAGAGAGAGAGAGAGAGAGAGAGAGAAAGAGAGAGAGAGAGAGAGAGAGAGAGAGAGAGAGAGAGAGAGAGAGAGAGAGAGAGAGAGAGAGAGAGAGAGAGAGAGAGAGAGAGAGAGAGAGCAGGCTGCGTCGAAAGGATACATACCCGAATCCAAGCAGAGACATACCTGGCAGAGCTCTAGGGCTATCGATATACCAAGTTGATGAATAGGCACGGGGGTAGGGTCGTTAACACCTGTATCTTAATAGTTCGTGTGCCTACCGAGCGTGCGTTCTTCGACAGATGGCAGCACAGCTCACCGCGTGGACGAATCGACGTGCCGAAACTAGTACCGACCCTCAACGGGATAATGGGAGTGTTGGGCATCGGCAACGAAAATTTCCGTGAATCCAAACAACAAATTTTCTATCTATGGGATCGAACGTGTTTTTCCCCCCGCTCCCTGGTATCCCCGGAAAATTCATGCTGGTACCGGACGAAAGCTTCGACGTACCACGCCACGTGGCTGTGTGCGGCAAATATCAGGCCCAATCGGGGTATAAATAGAAATATCAAGCGTTGTATACGTTTCCGTCCCGAAATGGAATCGCATACAGTCATGGGTGGGAACGGATTCGTTTTCAGTACGTAAAAAAAAAAACAAAGAACGTCGCATGTTCAACATCCGGGGGGGGGGGGGGGGGATATTTTGGAAGTTAACCAATCCGTGCTTAAGAAAAAAAGTTTGCCACCGAAAAAGTCCGTGTGATGATGCTGCTTCTCAAAAATAATACTCGTATACAAAAAGCAGTGCCGGCCTCGACGTTGCGGCGTTGATCTATGTGCGAGCTGAGAAAAAGTTAGCCTTGCTTTTTGCACGAACGTCGAGCAGGACAGCGCGCAACCAAGGGCCGAGCGTAGAGCAGCATGTGCAGACACGGACGCGCGAGCGTGAACGAATCGCACCTTCCTGGCAGACTTATGTTAAAAATCATGTTCTTGGGATTTTCTTTCAAAACGGTTTCTCGAATACCTGGTAGACTGGACATTTTTAGACGTCTAACTCGAATCCATTCCCACCCCCAACCTGTGTGTCCCCCAACCTGTGTCGGAACCGTATCGATCTACACACCGTGCGAAATGGTTTCACCTGCGTATCGGTATCAGTCCTGCTGACAACCAATACGTTCATACGCCCAACTGTGACAACTGCAAAATATGAGTATGAATACCTGTTCGCCGCGATGATCACCCTTCTTGATGCACGAGATTTACACACAGCCCAACCTCTGACCCGGCCGAAACCTAGGGCAGTAGTCCAACCGAATCGAAAGGCCCACTACGTGCTACGCACGGGTAACAGCAGCCCGGACTCCACGCACAAACGAAGACCCCACGTCGAGGCTCACTTGGGGAAGAAGTTCTCCGCCAGATCTTCGCCCATCTCCAGCTGGGTTTTCCCACAAGATCATCACGATCATCGTAGAAACAGGCGAAGGGCAAATAGGTTGTAAGAGGCATGACGGCAGGGGGAATCCAACATCGACGAGCCCGGCAACAGGGAACAACAGCAGTGGGGGTCCCCGGCAAGCGCACACACAAGTCAGATTTGGAAAAAAAAAAACAATATTCGTTGAAATCGTGAGGTTAGAAACTATCTATCCATCATAAGATTGCCTTATTTGTTTTTTTCGTTTTTTTTTTAATAGCACATTGATTGTCTCCTGAAGAAAAACAAATAAATACGAAGCATTTTTTTATATATATATACCAGGTACCTGGTATATAATATATATAAATATAATTATATATATATTATATATATACCTGGTATATGTTAATGCCACAAGTTGGAAAATGCCTTGCTTCACCCTGTTTAGTATTTCAACCCGACGCCTGGCACTGCCACCACGTCCGAGGACACAACACTCGATTGTTTTTCACGTCGAAAAATACCAAGAGGAGTACACAACCAATAGTACCGGATAGCAGGCTGTTTTTTTTCGCCGCCACCCACCATGTTTTTGGGCTCCCAAAAAGCGGTTAACCATGTATATAGTAGTCGATACTGCAGGCTTAATATTAATAGCGTATATATTATGCGTTTATTCCGAACGCGTTTCGAAGCAGGTAGGATCGAACCACAGCGGGCTACGCAATGACTGCTGCGCGGCCGGCAACGTGTGCTGGAGTGGGGGCGGGGTGCGCATAATTTCCCCCGTTTTGTTTTCTTTTCACGTTTGACACAAAAAAAGCAGCAC
>JARUPZ010000032.1:1873718-2054122 GCA_031213475.1 Nereocystis luetkeana
ATGTTGTTGTTTCCTCGAAATGAACGCGCGTCCGTGTGGCGTGTGTGTCTCTGAAGGCGTTCGACTGTCTCCCTGATGCCCCACCCCGATATTGAATCGAAGCCGGTGGGTCCACGCACGGCGCTATCCCAAGCATGCGGCGAGCGCGATTGCTCCAGCAACGGATCTTGGGGTGCCGGGTAAGTTTTACAGCAGCAACAGCAAACGCAGTAGCGGCAGTCCTCTCGCTCGTACAGGCATAAATGAAATCGACGAGTTTTTTATTTTTATCTGTGTATACTTTGTACCAGCTATTGCCCACAGAGATATTGATGCACATATTTGGTCTAATAGGTCGCCGGAAACAGAATTCAGGTCCCATACCGACTATATTACGGGGGGCCATAGTAAACAGGACCAAATATTGCTAAGCGTAAAAACAGGGAAAAATATACGTTTTTGTGTGCACCAATAGTCCTATATACTATGGTTTCCCGTAATAGCATCTACTGATAACACACCAAAATATACACAACAGACTACGCAAAAAAAAAACAGGGAAAAAAACTACCAGGTCAGCATGAACGTCGACGGCGAAAAGGAGAGGAGCGCTTGTCGAGCGAGGTTCGAACTTCGGTCGTCTCCGGTTTTCGCGGCGAGGAAGTTTGGTCCGTTTTACAACAGCAACGGCAGGGCTCTCACAGACCCCAACACGTAGACAACTCCTTCCGCAGCTGTTGTAGTAACGTTAAAATCTTGTACTTTTTGTCAGACTTATTCTTAGATCGGCGAGAATAGGATCGAGATTCTAGAAAACATTATTATTTCTTTTTCGCCGTTTCTGTGCCTGACGCGTTCTACGATAATTAGAGGTAGCACGTTTCACTTTTTTTTTTCTGTTTCTGAATGACGGGCCTCCTTAACCCGAAATCGTCGGAACGTCAATCTTGTTTCGAAAACTGACGTTTTCGCATACTTGCGCCATGGGAGTTTTCATCGGGAAGCAACCTGATTTTCGCTGAGGTCGTTTTTCGGATGAGGTGATGGAGCTCCCTTAAGAGCGGGAAGCCTATTACGGGGGACCATAGTTAATAGGACCAAATTTTGTTAGTAAAAATGGTTAAATATATAGGTTTTTATGTATACCATAGGTCCTGTTAACTATAGCCCCCCGTAGTAGCAAAAATTAGGGTGAACCCCCGCCGTAGAACGCCTTATCTCGCGAGGAGTTTTGAAATGAGACTTTCAGTCATCACTATTTTTTATTGTTTTTGCGAGAGTTTTCCTATCCAGGAGGTGGTCCATGCGGGGATCCGGGTTCGAAGCGACAATCCCAAACTTTTTTTTTCATGAGATCTCGTTCGTCCCCATTGCCATCGGTCCTTTTAAGAACCGCCCGTTGCGATTAATACTTGTAAGTATGCGTATACTTGCTCTAAATCGACGATTTCAGGTCCGAGAGTTGTACTACTCCTGTTGATGACAGACTTAAGCCAGACCGACGCAGAAAAAAACAAATGAGCAAACAAATGCGCGGCAAACAAAAAATAAAAAGATGCACGGGAGCGCTTGCTGGGGCTCGAACTCCGGTCCTCGATTTTCCCCGCAAGGAGTTTTGGCGGGTTGCCACAGAAACAGCAGCCGCAACAGCAGCAGGAGCAGCAGGGCTCGTACAAGATAACGGAGAGATTTCGAGATTGTTCTACAACTATTTGATTGGACTCGGTCAAATGATACCATATACCCGGTATACTTTTAGTTTGAGTCATCTCAATAACTGCCTGTTGTGACGTCACAGTCTCACCCAATCTACTCGTATTTACCAGTATACAATAAGTACATTTGGATCGGAGCGAGGGTGGCCAGGGATTATAATATCGTGCGGTTAACTACCCCCCATCCTCCTCCCCCCCCCCCCTCATACGACTACCGCCATGCATGTAATGTGTAAACCCCCTTAGACGGGCCGAAAAAAGAAAACGGGCGTGGTGTGTGTGGTGTGTGTGGCAGTAAACGAGAGACGTATACTATCATACCCTCACACCGAGTCGATATTGCAAATGCACATCAAATCCATCGTGCCACACAACATTGTCTGATACCATGGTAATGAGGCGTTCTGTTTTGCTGCTTGGTTGTATGTACACTGCATGGTCACGTGGTTAACGGGCATACAATACTGGCACGCCCTCGTCGTTCAGGGCAGCCCCAACGTTCCGCGGCGTAGCCGGGCGTCCCATGACGAAATACGCAAGTGTCGGAGACTGTTCACAACGTTTCCGGCAGTGGCGTACAGGGCATGTATAGAAGCAGCATGTAGGCGGGCGAGGTGTCAATGGTACCAGTTGCTGTCGGCGGTTGGTTCCTCTGATGGTCTGTCGTTACAAGGGTATACATACATACGCAGCAGTGGAGGTTTCTGGGGGTCTATCGATCACCTATACTCGTTGAAAAGGGTAAAATACGTTGTGGAGGACTGACTCCTGGGGTCTGTCGATATTCATGCCCTAGTGCCCACCCAGCCAACGCTGCCGATCTCACGGCCCTCCGGGGCCTTCTGATCCACCTTCGAGCGAGCTCGTACTCGTAGCTCCTTCATTACCGCTGCAGTCGCCTATAGACCGCCACCCAATACAGCAGTAGAATTATCGTCCTAAGAAGGAAGGATTTGTGTAAGGCAGGAGGGGGGGAGGGGTCTCTACCGTCCCCTCCTCTTCGGTTCCATACAGTCATTGTTCAGGCGCGCGGGGGGGGGGGGGGGGGGGGTCAGGTACCCCCCCCCCCCCCCCCCCCCCCCCCCCGCTGTCGGGAGGGTCGAAGTTGAATAATTTCGACGTGAAGTGTCGAAAAACAAACATTTTCGGCCACGCCTGGCGGGAGCCCTGTTTCTTTGTTATATTCTTAGAAATGTATACATATCGCAATACACGCCGCGCGAAGCACGCGTGGAACACGGCACACGGCACGCAGCCCGCAACCCGCCCGAACTTGGATGACAATATGCCCCAAACAAACCTGTCCCTTCACAGGGAATCCCAAGTTAAGGCCAGCCGTGCTGTTCCCAGATACTTATTTTACGTATATACGAGTAAAAAACGCCAACAATTCGAATACAAAAAAAAACTGCTACCTGGTACGTATTAATAATACCAGGCACTCGTATGTGTACTGTATTCATAGTAGCTGCGCAATTAGGCGCGGGAATGGACTCGTTTCACACGTAGATGTAAACAAGTGTCCAGCCTATTCGACAAACCGTTAAAAAAACGTTTAGTTTAGTTTTTTAATATAGCATGCCACCACCCTAAGCGCTTGGTTTTAGACCACATTCACGACTGCTCGACACAGGAAACGAATAGGACTAATCCGTTCGACAGAAACATGCAATCGATGGAGAAAGAGGGGATGGCCGGTTATGGATTGATCTGCAGATTATTCTGTCGCTACCCGATTGGAAATATGCGGGGAAATGTTTTTTTTCCAGGTTATCTTTGTATTTTCCCGAGGGAAGATCTACTAATAGTTTACATTACCAAAAACCTGGTAATCGATAAGTGTCATCCCCCTAGGATTCTGTGGTGGCAGCAATGCAACCCTGACAAGTAGCCGACGAGATATTCGCTCCAAAAGTGCACCCTCTTTCGACGAATCAACAATCGGTGAGAAATTCGAGAAAAAATATCCCGAGAGGAAAAATAACAAAACAAGGATGTCCATCAAGTCTTCATTGCATCGGGCAAACGGTGCCAGACATGAACGCGGCCGCACGCCGAGCGATTGCCATCACACCCGGTGCCATCGCCGCAGCGGATACCATCGGTGATCGGTCCTTGATGCAGCGGGAATCCCTCCTAGCGTTCAGATGCGAGCGATCGAGTGGAAATACTCCACCGTACCTCTCCGTCCGGAAATATGGGGACGGTTCCAAGTATAAATATGAAAATGAACGGTTCCTTACATTTTCAGACAGAGTGGTAGGTACGTACACGATTGTACACAGCTTCACCATGCAGAACTTCAGGCGCGTAGTTAGTGAATGCAGCCTTGCTGCAAGACTCAAGCCCAGCTGCACGCACAGGAACACCTTGCCCGTGAGCTAGATTCGGGGCGCGCTACCATGGAGCGCGGGCAGCGCCGCCGAAGTCCCGGTCTCGGCGGAGTGCAGTACAGCAACACGCAGCCGACTGTCGGTGGCTGTGTGCGGGTATGTTCGGTCTTCTTGTTGTATACACGTGCCCAAGAACAGTAACCTAGGACCAACGCCCCAACGGGTAGGGTGGACCGTAACTGGTCCGAGTCCGGCGGGAAGGCCTCATAGCCTTGGTTTTTGTTGGTGGGTGAGCAAACGCAAGTCCCACACTACCCGGGAGAGATGACTCTCCCGGGTGGCTATCTCCACCGCACCTGCTCCTCTCGGGGGTCAGGTCGGGTCAACGTGCCCAACTGGGCTAAATTGACACAAGACACGAACGTGGAAGTGTGGTGAGCTTAAGCTTTATTTTTACCAATCCGCCGGAGGATAAAAAAAAAAAAAAAAAAAAAGTAACCTAGGACCACATAGCCTGCGACTTGATCTGTACAATACATGTTTCACAGGGGTGGGTGCGGGGGGGGGGGGGGTGTACTCGATAGGAGAGATGTGCTCGATCTCATGCATGGCCGTAGTCGTATGACCATAGGCCCTCGCATCCCCACAATGCCGGGACGGAGCATGTCGGGTTTTCACCGACCAGGCAGTTTCGCAGGGGGGGCAGAAATATCGTGCCGCCAGCCGCCAATCCCAATGGGCCACCAAAAAAGTGAGATTCGTTCACGCTCGCGCGTCCGTGTCTACGCTGCTGCTCTACGCTCTGGGTTTGGTTGGGTGCTGTCCAGCAGCACGTTTTGTGCTAAAAAGCAGGGCCGACTTTTTTCAGCTCGTAGCTCAACGCCGCGGCGTCGCACGACCCCCGCACGGCTTTTTTTGTTCTTATTTTTGAGAGGCGGCATCATCGAACAGTTTTTTCTGGTGGCAAAGGTTTTGTTTCGCTAATCACGGATAGGTTTATCCTAAAGACACTTTCCCCAGATCTCGACCATGCGACATTTTATTTATTTTTTCCGTACCAAAACGAGTCCATTCCCGGGCGCAACAGTTGCGTATACCTATTACCGGGGACCATACGTAAATAGGACCAAATATTGTTCGAAAATACAGCTAAATATATATGTTCTTGTGTCTACCGTAGATTTTACCAGTATTTAATATGGTCCCCCGTAATAGTACAGTGGTACAGTAGTAGGAGGATGTGCATCAGAAGTGTTCGTTGTGCATAGGCCAATGCCGACAGCAACGAACGGAAGTGATCGTAGGTACGTGCTGCTGCTGTGCGTGTTTGCCTCGCTGCGAGAATGGCACTGCTGTTCTGCTTCATCACTGCTGATGCCTAAAAACAGGAGCAGAAAATAGCACAGCAGTAGCAGCAGCAGCAGCAGCAGCAGCAGCAGCAGCAGCAGCAGCAGCGGCGTGGACGGGCGATCGATCGATCGCAGGCTCCGATAAAGTAACTACCCACAGTACAGCGCGGACCTACCATGCGTGCATGGTGCTGTCTGCTGCTACTGCTGCTGCTGCTGCCGTTGTTGTAGTCTACGAGTACATATCCACGGAGAGGTGCGCGCCGAGTTCGCTTGTTTTGATCTCTAAGCCCGAGCTCGCGCCTGCCGACTGTAGTCTGGCCACGGAGAGACGCGCCGCCCGCCGACTGCGCGTCGGGCGCGACGCAACGTCACGGTACAGCTGTGTTACGATCCGCATCATCGATTGTTCTGCTGCTGCTTGCTGCTGTGGCAAACGCTCTGAATTTCGAGCTCATTTCCATTTTCATATTTGAATATCTAATGGCCCAAGTCGTCCGATTCTGACCAAAATCTGACGAATTGGGCCATCAGATTCTCAAATCGAAACACACTCCGGTCATATTTTGCATGTTCGGACTGCATAAGCAGATGCTTGATTTTTTTAGATCGAAAAGTACAAATCTGACGCCTGAAATCGAACCGGTTCTGTCGAACCGGTTCAGCCGAACCGGTTCAGATTTCGAACTTCAGATTTCAACCCATGCTTTCACTTTTGGGATTGGAAAATACAAATCTGAAGCTCGAAGTCGAACCGCATAGGCAACAGCCATAAAACCGAAAAAATATATCCTGGTATCCTGGTCCGTATGATTTGAAAAATCCTGGAAATTCCGATTGGAAGGGTGGAAGCAAGGTTTCGATTTGATGTTGAACAGAGGGAGAAAGCGTTGGTTTGACAACGTGATGTCCCTTTGGCAAGATGTGGTACTCGTATCTTACTGCTGTTGTGGTTACTCGTACTAATAGTCGTTTCCGATGTACATCCGACACCAGGCATGACAGGCGCGACTATGATGGAAGATCAGAAACCTGGTGTTTTACGAGTATACAGAGAGGGCATTGAGGCCATGCGACCATTTTTCGAATGTTAAAACGTTTGTTTGAGGTCCCATTCCTTTAACGCGGCGGACTTCAGCTGTCTGAAGAAAAGGGTGTCGTCGAAAGAACCGATTATGGTTGGGCCGAGAATCACAGGCTATTCACAAAAACCAAAACATAATCGGGTTTGAAACTGCTTGCGATAACGCAAGCCGACCCTTTCGGTCTTAAACTGGAAAGAAAACTCGATTAACCCTTTTAGGACTGCAGTCCCGTTTTGGGGACGGATTACTTATAATGTGACTGGTTTGTCCCCAAAACGGGACTGCGGTTCTAAAAGGGTTAATAGGAAAAATGGAATACAGCAACAAATGACAAATAACGAAATGGAACTACGAAAAATGGAACACCACCGGCTTCGTGCGAGATGTTGCTCGCTGCTGCTGCTGCAGCGTGGCTCGCTGCGTGTGTGTGTGCGTTTGCTCTGTGCTCTATGGCAATCATGAGTGTCAATCGGTGCAACCAAAGCCCGTTGTGCAGTGCGTGCGTAGGAGTGCTGTGGGTGTGCGCGTGGTGCGGTAGTACGCCCCAGAGCCCAGAGTAGTACCGCTACTTTATTGCCGCAGCAACAACAAGCAGCACTGCAGAGCAACAATTTCAGCAGCAGTCCACAACGCACACGGCGCCGTCAACGACGTTGAAGCTGCACCCTGCCAGTCCTCTGCCACATATGGCCGCATGCCTTTGCTGGCCTCCGCGGGGGCCTCGCGCTGACACGGGCTCGACAAATGGGCTGTGCGCTTGGGTAGATAGCTTTTGTGGTGTGAGGCAACCCATGTATTATGCCTCCCTCCTTCTGGCTGATGGGGTACGCTGTGCATACGTGTGAGTACGTGACGTGGACGTGGACGATTATGATTTCTTGCTCAACACGATGCTTCCATTCGCCTGGGGCAACACGGAGCTATCCTGGCCAAAAAAAATATGATCCTAATTGAAACCCAAGGAGCCAAACACAATCCGATTTTTTTGTGGAGATATGGGCCATATCAGCCGATTTTGGGTCCTTATTTTGGGAAGTTGATTGTCTTCTGGGATCGGCAGAACGGAAATACGAGGGCCAAACCAAACCGTAATCTGAACTTCGCAAACGCCACATTGAAGATTTACATGTTTCGCTACCAGAACCATAAACCACAAAAACCCTCTCGCATGCTATCCTGGCTGACATAAGGCAACCTAGACAGTGCCAACCACTCGCGTACCTCGGACATCCAACTGGAGCTCACCTAACAGAGCAAGCTGCACCCCAACTCCACTCCCTTTCATGAAAAAACAGGCGGGGTTCCTCCTGTTTCAAATTCCGCCACGACATCGTACGAGAACATCAAACCATGCTTCCAAACCACAGGCCCACGCCGCCCTGTTCTCAAAACCGAACTCCTCTCCCCCCACATAATATCATCAAGATGACCCTTCTCGTGCGAATGCAAGCTAAGAGAGCCCATGTCTACCGCTCAGCTGTCTTAGGTGGCAGCAACAAGAAAAAAATCTGCCCACTTTGGCTGTCGTCGATGTGCTTCGTACCCCTTGCAAATAATTCTGGTAACATATTATGGAAACCCCTTCTCAACGGTTTCTACATGTTTTTGCCTCGTATGAAATTTCTGATCAATGAGATCCTGGGGCCGCTTTGAGTCGTCCACGCCCGGTTCTAGGGGTTGAACCCCTGGGCACAGCTAGGAATCGCCGACGAAGTATTCAGCAAACGACCGTGCTCGAGATTTGATTGCAGTAGCGATGATTCTCGAACCGGAAGAACGGCTTGAAGGTGATGTGGGTATACGTGTACGTATCATACAATACATAAGTGTACGTATACGAGTACCTACCTCTATTACGGGGGTTTTTCGCGGGTCATCGGACCACGTGGTGTTAGCCCCTTTAGAACCGCAGTCCCGTTTTGGGGACAAACTACTTGAAATTAGAGTTATTTGTCCCCAAAACGGGACTGCGGTTCTAAAAGGGTTAAAAGTATCACGGGTCGGGTCGGGTCGGGTCGGGTCGGGTCGGGTCGGGTCGGGTCGGGTCGGGTCGGGTTGGGTCGGGTCGGGTCGGGTCGGGTCGGGTCGGGTCGGGTCGGGTCGGGTCAGGAAATGTTCAAAATCTCGCGGGTCGGGTCGGGTCGGGTCAAGACGTGATGGAAAGCTCACAGGCCGGTCGGATCATGACCCGCGAGAAGCGGGTCACTCGTGGATCGGACCAGCATGACCCGCGAGTTGTTCCCTACTGACCCGCGGATCGGACCCGCGCATTCGGCTCGCGGATACGACACTTGAATCTCTTGCCGCTCTCTTACCCAAAGGCTTCTCTCGTACCAATACCCAATAAAACTCCTTTGGTATCATATTCTAATAAAACACAGCCAAATATATATATGCATGCCCGCAGCCATTCATGCCCACTACAGGCATGTCATGTATCGCCGCGGGGCTCTCAAAAGGTCATTAAATTGTTAATGAAGTGCTGACCCACGGGCCAGATCCGCGGGTCGATTCTTCGAGTCAAGATGAATGACCTCGCGGGCCAAGGTGACCCGAATCGCATGAAAGCCGTGTCTCACGGGTCAATCGGAAGGTGGCGGGTCGGGTCGGGTCAGGAGATTTTTAAATCTCGCGGGTCGGGTCGGGTCGGGTCAGGAGGTTTTCAAATCTCACGGGTCGGGTCGGGTCGGGTCGGATCGGGTCAAGAGGCTTTCAAAATCTCGTGGGTCGGGTCGGGTTAAGTCAGCATACCTCAAATTTTTCGCGGGTTGAGTCGGGTCAGCTGACCCGACCCGACCCGACCCGACCCGACCCGACCCGACCCGACCCGACCCGACCCGTCCCGACCCGACCCGACCCGACCCGACCCGACCCGACCCGACCCGACCCGACCCGACCCGACCCGACCCGACCCGACCCGACCCGACCCGACCCGACCCGACCCGACCCGACCCGACCCGACCCGACCCGACCCGACCCGACCCGACCCGACCCGACCCGACCCGACCCGACCCGACCCGACCCGACCCGACCCGACCCGACCCGACCCGACCCGACCCGACCCGACCCGACCCGACCCGACCCGACCCGACCCGACTCGACCCGATCCGACCCGTGAGGTTTGACGTGACTCGCGAAAAGCCCTGCTTTTAACAAGATAAATTCCGACGAAGTCCTTGATCTATTCACGGCTGTTGTTTTAATTTTCAAACTCCCAAAGACGAAATTCGGCCAAGTTTCTGGCCGTCGTGGCCGTGACTATCGTAGAAGTTACCATAATACGTCCGGAAATGTAAGGAAGGGCTAACAATGTTACTGACCAAACGGCCGTTGAATTGCCGGGCAGTTGGGGATGTATCCCTAATCGCGGGGTTACAAATAGTTGAAATAATAGTAGACCGAGCTACGTACGGTGCAGCAGAACCAGTTACGTATTATTACTCTCCTTCGTATGTGCATCCTACTCCACAGCCTACACCCTGGGTGTATCAGTTGCTATGTGTGATGGTCGTGAGGCGTCGAAGCTTCACGACGAGGTATGGGGTAGATCTATCGCCTGATTTATGTGTTGAATAGCAGCATCTCCGACCCCTCTTCCTTATTTTGGGATGATATGGTCATCATTCTTATATCGCCGTGTGATCTGCATCTCATCTACGACCATTCAGGGTGTGGGCTAATGTGATGGAGTAGCACGTCCTTTGTATCGGAACGCATATACCCCTAAGCGGATCCTTGCATGGTTGTACATAGCTCTTGCAGATACCAGACATACCTGTAGAGGAATAATATACTTGTATGGTTGTATGCAGACATGCAGGAGTATATTTGCAGTCGAGCATGTTATGGTTATACAATGCTCTTCCGGAATATTCAGCGGAGCGGTCGAGAGCATTTATGTTATAGTTGGGAATCTTCTGTACGGTAACGTCCCGATAGACTGTGTCTGCACACGTACAGGTTGGTTTTGGTCGACGTCTGGGTTGAGTTGTGTTCCTGACGAAACCCACTATCGATCACCTGACTGAGTCATCTCCCCTTCTCTCAACTCACTTGAGGGTTATCAGTAACAAGTTCGTGATCTACAAGCAGCTTGCTCTGCCCAGCACCGACATCCCTGTGCCGCTTGTTGCCAGCTTACATCTCTGCTCCCCTCTTCAGATATAGGTACAGCACCCGGTATACTGGTCGTATGCGCGTGTGCGATTGTTTTCCAAGCATGCGAAACACGCGAAGTTAATCTGTAGCGGGGGCACGTACGTACGCAGCCCGCCAAAAGGCTTGCTTGGCAGCCACCGGCGTGCGGCGCAAGCATGCCTTCCGGTATTGTGTACTGCACCTGGTATATAACGTGGACGAGGCCACGAAAAAAAAAAAATGGAATTCTCTAAATGTTCGGATGCGAAGTAAGAGCTTGGTGTGCGTCGTGCTTGCTCCAGATTGAGAGTTGCGTGTGCACGGACGCAATGGCCATGGGTCCGCGTCGACGGATGCTCGGTTCCGTTTGAGAGTCGCGGTGTCAAGCATGCTCGATTCCGTGTGAGTCTCTGACCTGAGATTTTTGCACCGCCGCCCGACATACCGTACATAAAGACGTGCCTCTTCCCCTTCTTGCGACGCACCAGGTGAAAATTCGGAGCTCGTAGCTGTTCGTTCTCCAAATGGGTCTGTGTGCGCGGACGTCACAAACACGGTAACGATACACGAACTGATGCAGAAATGTACGGAAGTGGGATGCGGCAGTGTAGGATGTCTGCTACTGTGCATGAGAAACAGGAAAGCTGGTCCAGACTGGGTTTCAATTTTGAGAGTGCATGCGTCTTGCCGAGGGCACACGTGGGAAAAAAACCCGATACCCAACTCTTTTTGTTTGAGTCGCAGGTTAGAGTGGGCGGGGGGGGGAGGGGGTTACCAAAATAAAATGAAAATAAAACCTGTCTTACTATATTTCTGACAAGAATCTTAACCCGCTTCGTATTTAGTTTTCATTTTCGACCTGATGGCGAGTGTGGCTCCGTTTGCTCTTTTCTTCGTGTAAGCAACCCTGATCCTACACTGCACTAAGTTGAGTCGACCGACTCGCGAATGTCACATCTTCCTGTAGTTCGCAGCCGGGCTTAACCCCTTTTAGAACTGCAGTTCCGTTTTGGGGACAAATCGCTTGGAAATAGAGTGATTTATCCCCACCAAAACGGGACTGCGGTCCTGAAAGGGCTAATGTCACTCGTTTTCTCCTAATGATAAAATGTGTCTTGGGACGTACACGTGGTCTCGGCGTAGAAGAGTACCGCGGAGTAAAACGACTCACCGCCCGCCGCACTCGACGGTAGTACCATAGCGTTGACACACACGCCAGCACTTGGTGACATCCGCAACACAATACGAGCGAGCATGTCCGCCACGGGGATCTGCAGACAGGTGCCGAAAGCAGGCAGTGTAGGGCTTCGATGGTCAACAGCAAACCCCCCACGCCACTTCGGAAACTATCGGTTGTCCTTCCCGTTCCAGGATTTTCGGCCGCTGCACGGTATCCTGTCGCTCCACGGCAGAAAGAAGGCAACAGCATGGACTTGTCTCGTGTGCGGTACTAGCCTGACGCTTACCCAAAAGGTGTGTTGTTTCCTTTCGTTCTCCGTCTACACGACTCGAGGTTTTTTTCTCTTCTCCCAAGATGAACGACGACCCACTATATGGACTGAATACGAGGGGTGGGAAGCGACGAGACACAGCAGACCGCGCTCTAACTCGACGGTTATACCTGAGCGATTTGTGGCGAGGCAGAGGCTGTACCAACCAGCACCCGTTGATGGTACCTACGGTACCTGCGCCACTCAGCATTGCGACGGCATTGCTGCCTGTTTTTGTTCGCAGCCTTCACGCTCCATAGTCTCGCCTGTCTCAAGCTCCGCCGCCGCCACCGACCTACTGCGTATATATATATATATACTTCTTATATATACATTCCCTTTCTCCTCCAGGTATGTTCCGTCTGCAATCGCGACCGTATACCATCTTGGCTTCTAGACGTCGATGGTCGCGCCATGCTCCCAGGGTCGATCGTCCGATGCCCCAGGGGGGCCGCGGGGTACGCCCCCTCGCCGCCCCCCGTGGACCCCGCAGACCTTCTGACCCCACCTCGGAGCAGAGGCCGGTCACCTTCCCCCCGGCCCGTCACTCCTCGGGGGGCATCACGAGCGAACCCAAGCTCAAGCTCGGCGGCGGCGGCGGCGACACCCGCACGACGCAAAAAATCACCCGGCACTCCTACCGGTGATCATCATCATCATCATCATCATCATGATCATCGTCCTCAACCGTCCCCGCGTCGCTCGGGGGAAGGGGAAGCGGGAAAGCCGCGGTTTTCGCCGAACGCGAGGAGTCCTTCTCGTGGGAGCGCCGCGGCGCTTGAAAGGCCGGCGGCGCCCCCCCCTAAGCGCGGCGGCGTCCAGCAGCTGGCGCTTCTAGGAAGCGACGGCACCCCCGCTGCTGGCGAGGTTTCTCCCGGAGTCGCGAAAAATGGCGGCCCTCCCCTCGTGGGGACGGCAACCGGTCCTCGGCGGGACGGCAAGAAAGGGAGAAGACAACCGACCGCGTTCGAGGTCGCATCGGCGGCGATGAAGGCCGATTTCGAGGCCGAACCCGGTGACTGCGTGGTGATGGTGGTGGCGGTGAACGGGCTCAGACCGCAGCCGCCGCGTCTTGCTCGAAGCCTGGAGGGTTTCTGCGTCGCGGTGAGCCACAGCGAGCGAAAATTGTCACCGGTCTGGGGTGCGGGGACGATACCCGGCGTATAGCTCATTTTTGTATTTTAAGGCAGGTCGTGAGTGTCTACAACCGTGCGCCGTGCATGTATGTGTCGTTCGGAACTTTGAGTTTCGTGTTCAGCATCCGACCGCGTGGTTTGTGCTCATGAACGAGCCCCACCACCAGCAGCCGTTACATAATCACCTCCCTAAATATATAAGGAGCTACTAAGTTAAGTTTCGTGTTCAGCATCCGACCGCGTGGTTTGTGCTCATGAACGAGCCCCACCACCAGCAGCCGTTACATAATCACCTCCCTAAATATATGAGGAGCTACTTGTGCGCTTGCCATCGCTGTTTCTTATCCCAAAAAAGGCTCATTCATTCAGCACTTTTTCGCCACTCTCTCGTCGATAATTGACCCGCACTTGTGACCTTCGGAATACATTCCGGCGGACATTGTTTGCATCCGAGTGCCTTCTCTTTGGTTCTCTCGTTCGGCCGGCGGTGGAGTTGAGGCCTAGCTGATTTTGTAAGGGGACGGATACTACCTGGTATACGGTAGAGTGAAGCACCAATTTTTGTGTGAGGCTCTTCTCTTTTGTGGCGCTTGATACTGCTCTTGGCATTTTTTCTGCTTAGTACCTCGCCAAATAAAAAGGGTTTCTGGAAAAATTAATGAAGGAAAGCTTAACCCGATGACCCCCCAAAAGCTGATTCGTTAGCAAATCAAAGAAAAAGCGAAGCCCGATGACCACCCTGAGAAGTGGATTAGAAATAAAACGCAAGGCTATCCCCGATATCCACCCAAAAATATCGTTTATGAAAACTTGGAACAGATAATCACGGCACAAAACTTGTTACGTAAAAAACCGCAAGCGATAAATCACCCAAGAAATAATTTTGGAGAGAAAAAAAATATATAGTTCAAATAAATGAACAATCCCGTAGTTGTAGCCTGTGTGAAGAAACATAAAAACCGAAACTGTGAGACCGAAAAATCACTCGAAACTCATTTTTGAAAGACCGGCGTGATAGTTCGATCGCGCATTCTACCTAGCCTACATAGCCTACCAGGTACACAGGTACACCGTGGATAACATTCCCCAACACTGAGCAACGGTACCCCAACGATATTACCGTCGTAGCACGCAAGACAAGACACCACCCCCTGTGGGACCAGTTTTAGGACCTGGTGTCCTCCAAAAACATGAGGGGGACCACGGCAACGAAACTACTTGTTACGGGGGACCATAGTTGATAGGACCAAATATTATTGGTAAAAATGGTTAAATATGTAGGTTTTTGTGTATACCATGGGTCCTGTTAACTATGGCCCCCCGTAACAGTGGTGGCCCCCCTTCGGAGACACCTCTCCATACTATAACGGGGGACTAAATTAAATAGGACCTACGGTACACACAAAAACCTGGTATGCGTTTGCCTATTTTTACTGACAATGTTTGGTCTTGTTTACTATGGTCCCCCGTATTAATGTACACGCACCGCTCGGCGTTTACGCTTTTTCTCCTGTTTGTCGAGAGAAAGCCGGCTTCGGGAAATTCCCCCGAGGGGAGCGCGTTGGGTATACGACAGGTAGTTCTTGTTAGTCGAGGGGCTTCATTGCCAGTCACGAAACGTTCTAGCCAAAACACGCTATAAAACATGCACTATGAGGCATGCATGTCCTATAAGGCATGCCCTGTGGTAGTTATAAGGCATGCGTAGGCACGCCCCATCGTAGTTATAGGCCATACGCCATACAAGACATGCCCTTTAACCCCTCTAGAACCGCAGTCCCGTTTTGGGGACAAACCAGTCAAACTCCAACTAGTTTGCCCCCAAAACGGGACTGCGGTCTCCTAAGAAGGTCAAGCCGCATGCCCTACAAGGCAAGCCCTATCGTAGCACGCTATCCCCGACAGATAGATGGTGAATCGAGAGCGGGCATACGCTACACACGCGCGCTTCGAGAACAGTTGCCTTTTTTTATCTTTGTTTGGCGTATTCTTTCGCCATATTTCGAGTCGTCTGTTTCAATCCCCACCCGCCCTCCCCCCCCCCCCCTGGCTTTCCATCTGCAACCCTCCGCGGGGGTGATGGGCCTGCCAGAACCAGGCAGGGAAGGACGGCTCAAAAGCAAAGGCAGCTGGCTTGGTGAAGGCGGTCATTGACACGACCAAGGTGTGTTAAGGGGGGGGGAGCGGGGTAGGGCCGTGACTTCGGCTGACTACGAGTCGCCGTTTCTGAGATGAGGCTCCAGTAGATAGACTACTGTAGTTGGCCACCACAGTTATAACGGGGGACCCTATTACGGGGGACCATAGTTAACAGGACCTATGGTACACATAAAAACCTATATGTTTAACCATTTTTACTAACAATATTTGGTCCTGTTAACTATGGTCCCCCCCGTAATAGTTAACAGGACCTATGGCGTCCATAAAAGCCTATATGTTTAACCATTTTTACTAACAATATTTGGTCCTGTTAACTATGGTCCCCCCCGTAATAGTTAACAGGACCTATGGCGTACATAAAAACCTATATATTTACCCATTTTTACTATTGCGGGGGGTCATAGTTAACAGGACCAAATATTGTTAGTAAAAATGGTTAAACATATACCTGGTAGGTTTTTATGTTTACCATAGGTCCTGTTAACCCCCCGTTATAGGTACTTCCGGATAATTGTGAACGCATAGTGTACTTGTTTGCGGTAGAAACATTGCGGGAAATATGGGTTTCCCCTATGACTTTCTAGGCTGGAGCGTGTGTAGGTCGACCCCTTCTGTTTGCTTCTTCGGCAATACTATTTATTGAGGCCAGTTTAGTCGACTTTCCCTCGCCGCCTCGACAAGCCCAGCCAAGGCATGCCTCGTTCACGGCCTTGCTGTAGTTGCGGGAGAGTAAGCGCTATCGCATTCAGACGAGATCGAGAGCGCTTGATGCGCATCCATAGCTCTCGCCCCCGCCGTTGTCGAAAAACCCATCTCCCTTTGAGAATCGCTCGAAGGGGTGTGCTATCTTATCACCCTAGGGTGATAGCTTTGTACGATACCCCCGCGTGATTAATAATTGCAACCAGTAAAAACTTGTTTTCATGAATGCGGGCACCTCTCAGGCGAAATCGGTTCTCGTTCCGCCCCCTTTGCAGGCTCCGGTCCCCCTCCCGCACTCAATTTTCGGTGTGGTCACTTCGAATCGTTCGACGCTGGCATCCATATACGCAAGGAAGCACACGCGCCACGTGCACCCAAGTCTATACCCTTTGTGCGACTCGCCGAAACGCACCTCACGTTTCGCTTCGCGCTTTGTTGCAAGCAGCGTCTGACTGATCAGCGAACGCCCAAGGTGCTCCGTCTCGACATTGTAGTGATGCGAGGGTCTATGGCCGCGCGACAGCTGCCATGCATGACAATCAGCACCCGCCCCCCCCCCCCCCCCCCCCCACCAATTTCTCCAGGCGGTCAAACAGGAAGGGGATAAGATCGGCGAAAAGTTTATGTGTAACATATACGGAAACAACGGAATGAGCGCCCAATTGTTGGAGGTGTCTCTATTAGCAAGCAGGAACGGTGCTCCGTCTCGAAACGGATGCGTGGTCAGTCGTCGAACGACCAAGGCAAGCAACATGTGGGTACCTCCCCCCCCCCCCCCCCCCATCTTCTTCCCCCCTATCCCCCACCCTGTTTCACCCTTTCTCGCGGTTTCTCCAGCAGGCGTTCTCGCTCCGGGTAGTCGACCCGAACCTTGAGCAGGAGGAGTACGCCAAATTCCTTGAGTTCGGGTGAGAGGCACGGTAAACGAAACAGGGTGTCGTCAAGGGGGCCCAACCCCTGTGCTCGTGTTTCGCACGAAGGCGCCTAGGGCAAGCATCAAGCATCAGTCTATGATCGTAACTATGTACCTGGTAGGGGGCATTGGGAAAAAATTCGGTGTACACCCGGAAAAAATATATTTATTTTTTTGCACGATCCGACAGCTGCTCTGCCTGGTAGGCTCGGTCACACTGAGTGTCTCTCGTTCGAGGGTGTAGTAAATAGGACCAAATACCGTGAGTAAAAATGGGAAAAAAAAATATACCTGGTAGTTTTTTAGGTATACCATACGTCCTACCTGGTATTAATTATGGCCCCCCGTAATAGAGGTACCATGCGATTATATCGCACACCGACGCTTACACCCGCCCCCTACCCCCCCCCCCCCCCTCCCTCCCACTTTATTTTTTGGAACTCCCGCCTCCCCACATTTGCGGCGTATACATCGCGCCACAACGACCGACCCACTGCTGTACGTACGTACGTGCCTACGTACGTACAGGCTATGCGGACGATGTGACAGAACCTACCGAATTGTTGAAGGATGGAAACATGTTCTACCTAAGGTGCGAAATGCCCGTGGCAGTCGTCCTTCCGCGGATATATATATATATAGAGAGAGAGAGAGCTTTAGAGCGGGGGAGGGGGGGGGGGGGGTGGGGGGGGGGGGGGGGGGGGGGGGGGGGGGGGGGGTTGTTTGTTGCTTGCCTTAGCCATTCGACCATTGACCACGCACCCGTTCCGAGTAGGAGCAGGGCATATTGTACCCCGACGTGGGAAACATCTCAGTTGGGTTGTCCCTCTGCCCTTCCGTGGTTACAGGCTTACCTTCAGAGCCTCAGAGCGGGGGGGACAGGGAGAAGAGGGGGGGGCTTACGTACGTGGCTATTTTTGTTTCCCCACATGATGGGTGCCTCCCACGGCATACAGGAGGTTCTCGCCTGCAATCTTGACATAAAACAGCATCCGACACACACAAACATGTATGTAAGCCACGCGCCATGCACCCCTTGACCTTTAAGGGGATTTGCCAAGTGAGTGCCGAGATGCGTCCAACTTCCACCCCCCCCCCCCCCCCCCCCCCCCCCCCCCCCCCATTCCTATGGAAATAAGCCTACGGCCGTGCACGATATCGAGTACCCCCCCCCCCTCAAACCTAACGTTTTGCTTCGCGCTTGGTGCAAGCAATGTCTGCCTGGTCGTCGGTGAAAACCCGACGTGCTTCGTTCCGGCATTGTAGGGATGCGAGGGTCTATGGCCATACGACTACGGCTATGCATGATATCGAGTACAACCCCCCCCCCCCACCCCCCCTTTATGCATGGTCGAGTACATGCTGTCTCTGGAAGTGACCACACCAGGAAAAAAACAACTATTTGACGCTGTCAACCATTTGTAAGAAACACTGCCTCATAAGAGGTCCTTTGCAGGATGCAGCTCACCGACTCGCCGGACACCTCACACCTCTCGGGGCTTGGTGCAAGCAATGCCTGCCTGGTCGTTAAAAACCCGACGTGCTCCGTCCCGGCATTGTAGGGATGCGAGGGTCTATGGCCATACGACTACGCCCATGCATCATGATGAGTACACCTCCCCCCCCTCCCCCCCCTCGGTGCTCCGTCTCGAAAGGGACGCGTGGTTAAGGCAAGCAACAAATGAGTACACCCCCCCCCCCCCGACCCGAACGATACACTTCAACCCTGATCTCCGAGAGAGAAAGCTGATGATCATTTGGCAAGAATAGAAAATAAGTAATACCTGCCGACAACCGCAATTGTTGCGTGGGTGAGGACACTTAGGCACTAGTCTACGAGGCAAAACAAATATTGAACCCTGCTCGCGATGACTTCTCGAGGCACGTACCATAGGGAGGGAAGGGGGGGGGGGGAAGCTTACTATCTTACCCCGGATCTGAGCTATCACTGAATAGGACCAGCGGTACACATAGAAACCCATCTATTTCGGTATTTGTTTCTGACACTATTTGGTCCTATTTACTATGGTCCCCCATAATAGGGAGGGGGCAGAAGAAAGGAGAGGGGAGACAATAAACGGGGTGAAAAAATATACCGTATATATATAAAAGACCCGTTCTACGATAGAGGTAGCACATTTCAGCTATTTTGTTTCCGAAAGACGGGGTTCCTTGGCTACAAATCATCGGAATATCAATCTTGATTTCGGAAAAAAAAAAACGTTTTGAAGACTTGGGTCATGGGATTATTCGACGCGATGCATTTTGATTTTCGTTGAGGTTAGTTTTCGCGTGAGGTATTGAGCTCCCCAAGTGAGGAGCCTCTGAAAAATTAGGGTAAACCTCTATCGTAGAACGCCTCAAAAGGGGGAAAAGCGGCAGGGCAGCCACCTTTCGGTCCGACCACACTCACACTTGCCGAAAGTAAAAGCGCCCGCGACGCCGGTACCTGTCAATACGTCTGCACAGTGCGATCCACGAGCCACGACATGAAACCCCGTTCTTTTCCGCCTGTTGTCCACAACTAACAATGGTTAGTTTTGCGTGCGTGCGTGCGTGCGTGCGTGCGTCGGTGCGACTGGGTACGACAAAAAAAAAAGCCGCCCAAGAGCGCCGGGTCGAGGACGGAGGAGGAGGAGGAGCTAGCTCGGCTCACGGAGCTCGTGTCTAGGACGGAGGATCGAAAAAAGGCGTTTCGCGCAATGCGGGACTACAAGTCGACCGTGGAGGCCACCGAAACTCTGAGAGGGCTGGGAGCCGAGATGGCGGCCGCGCGACAGGCCCTCGAACCCGTGCAGATGGAGTGCCCCTTTTGCCTCTGGGGATGCTCGGCGCTGTTCGCTGCCGCCTGAGCTGGGGGGGGAGAGGTTGTGTTTGTTGTTTGTTCAAACGCTTTTAGCTTTATAGTGGTACGACGAGTCCAGAGAAGATGCAGCTACGCTCGTGTAAAAATAATAACAGTGTTTGTTTGCGCTCCGACGACTTGCACCATTTGTCAGTCGCGCATAAAAAAAAACCAACAGGACCCGAAAAAAACAACTACGATATCCATAAACCGATTGAACGCACGAGAATACTCCTAGACCAACCGCCTCCCCCCCCTCCCGCTCCCCCTGCATGCCATCTGTCAAACGGCATCTGAGCCCCCCCCCCCCTCCCCACCCTCCCATTGAAGCTGTCATCCAACATATGCAAGTCCACCTCACAAGCGGTTCCTAGTAGGATGCAGCTCACCTTTCATGCGACTCGCCCTCCACCTCACGGCGCTTCGCGCTTGGTGCAAGCAGTGCCTGCCTGGTCGGTGAAAACCCGACATACTCCGTCCCGGCGTTGTAGGGATGTGAGGGTCTATGGCTATACGATTATGGCCATGCATGATATCTATAAAGTACACATCTACTATCGAGTACCCCCCCACCCACCCTCCCATATTATGTACCTGGTATGTATATGGGTTGGGTTGGCGTCGGTTGGCAACGAAGCTGTACAACACGCCTCGCACTGCGTGAGATACACAACCAGGGCAACGTCTTCCACTCGGCGGTCAGCACGGCTGGCGGTGGAGTTAGATCAGTTTGGGCGAGAAGAACCTTAACTCCGCACGAAGGGAATGATCAGAACACGCGGTGTGTATACGGTAAGGCACCTGCGAGGCAGTTACATAGTCAACGCATTGCTGCCTCTAGAAGCGGCCACACCAGGAAACAAAAAACAATTATTTGACGCCGTCAACCATTGGTAAGAACCACTGCCTCAGAAGCTGTCCGTAGTAGGATGCAGCTCACCCGTCATGCGACTCGCCCTCCACCTCACGGCGCTTCGCGCTTGGTGCAAGCAATGTCTGCCTGGTCGGTGAAAACCCGACGTGCTCCGTCCCGGCATTGTAGGGATGCGAGGATCTATGATCATACGACTATACGGCCATGCATGATATCGAGTACATATCTCCTATCGAGTACCCCCGCCCCGCCCCATCCCTTGACCCGATGTAGCATAGCTGTCCATCGAAATAATTGAAATGTGTCTGCCCTAGTATTACGGGGGACTAAATTACATAAGACCTACGGTACACACGAAAACCCATGTATTTCGGTATTTTTTCACCAACAATATTAGGTTATATTGACCATGGTCCACCGCAATATAAGGTATCGTGCACATGCTCCACATTTCGACACAGATCAACCATTCGTAGTCGGCCCCGTGGGTGCTCGTGTGGGGTGCTGTATATCATGTGTGCTTGTGTGCTCTTTCACATTAAACAGATGATGTATACCTACGTATGGAACCACAGGCACCATAAACTCGGTTGGGCTGACCCGTGCCGAGTCGCCCGGATGCTAGCCTCGGTGGCCACTCGGTAGCTTTTCTTTCGAAATAGTTTTTTCTTCTTCTTTTCTTCGTTCTTGCCGAGTGTGGCTGGGTACAGGAAGCTGTATACATGGAACGAAAAGGCCACCTCCTGCTACTGTCTTCTCCCCTTTTTTAGCTTGCGACACCCCCGCGGGCTTGCAAGTCGTGTAACCGACGTCCCGAAGAGAAACCTTGTACACGGTTATTTATATTGGTGTCGCGGGGCATTTATGACAGTAGATGTTGCAGTATCGACATGTCGTTCCCCTAGGAGCGGGAGGGGCGGGCGTCACAGTGTCTCAGGGTTACGACACAAGTTGTCTTGTCCCTTTTCGTGAGCTCGCT
This sequence comes from Nereocystis luetkeana, assembly GCA_031213475.1. NCBI lineage: Eukaryota > Phaeophyceae > Laminariales > Laminariaceae > Nereocystis > Nereocystis luetkeana. The sequence goes on from JARUPZ010000032.1 coordinate 1,895,416, forward strand.
TGCTCCGTCTCCCTCCAGGCTCCAAAAACGGGCGCACTTATTATTACAACATACCCGTACCTGGGTACAATACACAATCGACTACGAAGCAGTTCAAAATGTCAAAAGCCCGCAGCGCTTTTTTGTTGTGGTAGATCTAGCTGTGAATCGCAGCCGGAAACGCACTCCCCGTTTGCACTTTTGCTATTGATGTCGAAAGATGATTATTTTCCGGCCAGAGCGCAATCCACTCGATATCATAGGAACGCTCAATTAATTGGCTTACCGATGCACTCAAATCGGTTTTGTTCGCCGGCTGAAGAAGGATACTCCCACCCCTCCCCCCCCCCCGCGCCACTCACTCGCGGGGATTACACTCATTTTCACCTTCGTGACTACTGCAGCAATGTGATGTATGGAGATCATTCGTGGTTCGAGTGATATTTCTTGATCAGCGGGACCGGTTTGAGTTTTCCTCCGTACTGGAAATAACTTCTTGAGTTACCAAACCACTTTCTCGCCGCTTCGTTCGGGTATACGGGCGCGTACTCATTATCGTGCATGGCCGTATAGTCGTATGACCATAGACCCTCACATCCCTGCAATGCCGGGACGGAGCACGTCGGGTTTGCACCGACCAGGCAGAAATTGCTAGCACCAAGCGCGAAGCGCCGTGAGGTGAAGGGCAGTTCGCATGAAGGGTGAGCTGCATTCCACCAAGAACCGCTTTAGAGGCGGATTTTCTTGCTTATTTGATGACAGCACCAATGAAGTGGTTTAATTTCTGGTGATGTCAGTTTCCAGAGACAGCACCGGGTTACGGGGGGTGCCTTTTTTTACGTTTTCCAGCTGATTGTTTTTTTTTCAACCGATGCTGCATGCACACATCACACGAATGGGTCGTACTACGGCTGGCTGCAGCGTCGTACCTGAGAAGTAGGGCATCAAGTAGTAGCGCACCACCACCGCAGCAGAGTAGTGCCTGCCGGTGGCCTCTTCAGCGCCTGTGCGCGCTAGCCGGCACTACCGCCGCTACTCCGCACACTGGTGCACCATCGGTGCCAAGCGATTTCTCACGGACTATGGTGGGCATCCCCGGCACTATAGAGGGACTACGACTATTACGGAGGACCATACTCGTATTGATAGTAAAACATAGGACCAAATATTGTTGGTAAAGATACGTAAATATATAGGTTTTTGTGTTTACCGCAGGTCCTATTTACTATGGCCCCCCGTAACCCTGCCGTATGAACACACCTCGGCTGTTTCCAGAGGCGGCGTGTGATAAATTGAATAACGTATTGTCACAAGGTGGCACCGGCCCCCAGCCAGTGCCCATAAGGTAAAAAAATGCACTGCTGTGAACGGCGACATGTTCAGCCGGCACAATGCTTGCCCCCCCCGGGCTCAAATCCTGTTCAGTATATATCTGCCTGCCTGTTAATAGAACACACGGCAGTTGCTTGTATTACGAAGATCTTTTTTTTTTTTTTGCCTACGTATATTCAACGCTCGCTCCAAACCATTTACCTGGAATCTAATATTAAATAAACAGCGCAGTGAACCGAACGCCCAAAAACGAATGTTCAGAACTTGAGCCAAAAAATCGAAAGAGCAGTCAACACCAACCAACCCACTTGTAAACAGCAGTACTCGCCCCCTCGCTTATGAATAAAATTAGTACGACAACCTTTTTTTTTGCGTAATCGCAAAAAAAAAACTGGCCCTACGAAAGGCGACGGCAGAGACGGTATCGTCGATCGAGTCCTTTCGTCTCTAGTCCGAGTGTGTGGCGACAGGGACGTCTATTACGGGGGACCATAGTTAATAGGACCTATGGTATACATAAAACCCTATATATTTAAACAATTTTACCAACGATATTTGGTCCTATTAACTATGGTCCCCCGTAATAGCTGGTTCGTCGCTTACGGAGCTGTGCTTCTTCCAACAGCAGGGGCGGGCTTCCCTCGCCTGGTGAAAACACCGCGGCGTGAGGTCGGGAAGAGGGTACGAGTTGCAGGAATTGGGACGGTACTTGGGTGGTGGTGGCGCCGTGTATAGACGTGGAGGACAACGGCGGTGCATCCCCAAAAGCTTGTGCTTGTGCTCCAAGCGCCACGACATGCTCCAGGCGACGCTTGACGAGCGATAAGAGTCCACAGATTTCATGAGGGCTTCTATCACGGCGCTCCCTCGTAAAATGAGTCCCACAAGCTCTTCTCGTGGCATCGGTCATCACACAAAAAAATGGTGGCGAAAGATGGACCAATAAAGGAGGATGATGTCGTCGTCTCCTGCCAGAGCCCGCTATACTATTCGAGGGTGGGATCAGGGAGAGCAGCGCTCGAGGATTCATAAAACGCCTGCCTGCCTGCCTGTCTCGGCTGCCGGGTTATAGTTACGCAACCGGAGTAATGTGAGTACAACAAAATGCAATCTGCAATCGATGAAAGTTGAAACTCGTCGAAGTATCCGTGTAAAACAAGCAACGAACAAAAAAATCAGGCCACGACGTAACGAAGTGAAAGCGTCGTGGCAATTTGCGTCATTATCGTCGCAGGAAGCCCCTGCCAACTAACCATAATCGAGTTCAGACACATCATTGTTTGACGCAGATTCTACGGGAAATCTTTACAACATAAAAACTAACAGTCGTACCAGGCACGAAGTTTCACATATGCAGCGAATGCAACAATGCAGCGAGCATACACTAGCTACACTCGGTGCAGTCAACGAAAAGCCTGAACTCTATTCGACGCTCGTGCATCCACGCAAACGTGCGGGATCGATCAACCTACGGCAACCAATCGATCCGCGCGCTCACCCCCGTCGACCTCCGCAGGGCTAATAAAGGGCCACCGACCTCGCCCAACAAGAAGAAAAAGACAAGGCTAAGCCTGTGTGCTACATGCATCATAGAGCTACGAACACCCTACGCGCGAACGTCCTTAAGGTCGCGTCTAAGCTCTCGTCACGCCTGACTGAAACAATGAAATGGAAAATCCTTACCATTTTTCCCGCCTAACTTGAAAACGGCAGTTCACATCTCACCCCGTCCCACACGCACACCCCCCCCACGCCACCTACCACCCTCCTCACGGTGTGGGTGTTTCGAGGAAGCGCAATCACGTACTGCAGCGCTCCTCCGAACCCCCCCCCCCCCCGAAATTGATACAGTGCCTGTATTTACGACAGCAATTTTGCACGGTTACTTTCAACCGAACAACGCTCCGGCAGCACAGTTTCAACTGGGTATTTCCCAACCCCCAATACTACCGTGCCCGCGGAACAGGACTTCCACCAGGTTTTCCATCCCAACGACAGGGGCACGAGAGCAGGCGGCCCCCTGAATCCCCGCCGCGTTCTTCTATTTCGCGTGCTTCGCGATGAATGCCGCGATCTTGGGCTCCCCGACGATGCTGTCGTGGAGGGCCATGAGGTTGGGGTAGGAGTCGGCAATGGTGGTGGGGACGCCATCGAGAACGCCTCCTTTGAGCCCCTTCACCCGGAGGGCGATCATGATGTCCGCCACTGTCATCTGGTTTGATGAACGTAGCGTGTGTACATATTTCCGGCAAGAAAAAAAAAAAAAAACGGAGAGCGACAGAAAACGAAAGAAACATGGGCGAGGGGAGGGGAGGGGAGGGGAGGGGGGGGGGGGGGGGGGTGGGGGGGGGGGGGTGATGACGATGATGATGACCATGAGGATCATCCTCTCATACGAAGTACCTGGTATACAAATAACGATAAAAAACTCGGAATTGAGACTACTATTAATAGAAGAGATAATTCCCCCTCAAGAAGGAAGAAACATCTATTAATAATATGGGGGGGGCATAGTAAATAGGACCTATGCTACACACAAAAACCTACCAGGTACTATACATTTACTTTTTTCGACGGATAATATTTCGTCCTATTTACCAAGGTCCCCCTTGATACCGTATGCTCCATACCAGTACAGGATACGTGCAGGTTCATGCAAAAACAATAACGACAACAACGTCTTTGGCCATACACACTACGCAAGAAAACTGCAATACGGGCTGGGCTGTCATATGCCAGTGGGTATATATATCTATCAGCCGGACACCCACAAAAAACAACAACAACAACAACAACAACAAGAGCACGTACGGTATTAATAGTGGTGCCACACAACCCCCATCATATGTGCTACAGTTCAAGGGACACAGCATATTACACGAAACGAGGGCAAGTGCTACTACTGTAATAGCAAAAGTTGAGCACCCTGTCCGGACAAAATGGGACCCGTCCAACCACAGTCGAGACATGACATGCGATAGAGCAGGAGTTGCAAGGCGCAGTATATATACTACCTAGGCCGCTCAAACCCCGACAAGGTCGAAAAACACACACAGGCAGACAGACGCGCGTTCCCTGCCTCCAAGGGCCAGCCCGAAAGAAAGAAAGTACAGCGATTACGGAGGGACCATAGAAAATAGGACCTACGGTACAAACAAAAAACCTATACACTTCTCTATTTTTACCAACAATATTTAGGCCTAGATGATATTGTCCCCGTGATGCTAACAAAACAAAAAAACCCCGCAAGAGTGCGTGCGCGAGCGAGTTACCCCGGCAGCCTAACGGTAAGACCCCTCGTTACATGCATACAGCCCTTCGACACATCTGTAAGGACGAAAACCGACACAAATTGCAAGCAATATTGTCCCCCAAAATGTGCCGAGCGCAGTCCCGGGTGGTGCACGTAAAAAAAACGGTATCGACATCCCACGATCACGAGGGACCATAGTAAACAGGGCCAGATAATGTTGGTAAAAATAGGTAAATATCTAGGTTTTTGTACTACCTTAGGTCCTATTAAATATGCCCCCCCCCCGTAACAGCATCCTTTTGCAAGACCCAGGCACAAGGGGTATACTAAATCCAAGCAAACCAAACATTCAGAGAAGTAAAGACAATGAAAAAAAACATTTTCGTGAATTCGTCCCGAAATCCCACAACGCTCTCTTGACTGCTGACGTAGTGTGGTTTCTTTTCAGCATCACCATTTCTAGATAAATACACAAGTGACGTTTGTACATAAATACGAAAGAGTGAGCGCGCGCCTCCTTCCTGCTACAACTCCTGGGAAAAACAGTTGACCGAGATTCCAAGTTTGTACGTATTCGCCCCCAGACACGGAGAGTGCGGAGGCGTCGCTCTCTCTCTTTTATGGAATTGAGGGGGTGACTTTTTTTTTCTTTCTTTTTTTCGGGTTTTCGCGCCTTTTCCCCGTAGTACATCCCTCCAGTCGACGCAAGCTGCTTCTCCATGCTGGCGAGCCACCTGCCGCAGATCGGTACGAAAAGTTGCCGGACAAAGACGTGGCGCGGCGGCGAACATAAAAAAGCGCGCAAACAAACTACACCGACGGGAGTCATCACGATGCTCTTCTTCATAGGGCGCGCTGAATCGGAGGCCACAGCGACAGCTTGGGTAGAATCAAAGGAAATAAATGATGGAACCGGTTCACCACACGCTACACACCTCCTCCCGGTTCTTGGTTTCTTTGGGTATTACACAATTCATCTGGTATATATATATATGAGGCGGTGAATCGGAGGGAAAGCCCGAGCATACTCGTGTTCGGTCGTAGACTGGACTCCCGTACTCAAAAGCCCTACATATACGTGGAAATCTACGGCCACGCACTTCAATGTTCATCCTCCTGAGTAGGCGTAACCTCTCTGCGTGCTGCTGTACGCAGAGAATCAAAACATTCGGGCGTCAACCGAAGTGATCTGTCCCCGAATTATCCTCAGGATAAGAGTGCGGTTCAAAGACCATTCCAACAGCTCGGGAGACTCACGTCCAAGGCGTGGAATATACCTCGTACCAGGTATGTTGAATGAGAACGCCAGAGCGAGGCTTACCTGGGAATGAAGTTCACCGACAGATCCTCGCGCATTTCCAGCTGAGTTTCCCACAAAGGTTCACCACCATCACAATGGTCACACGCAATCGTCCCCAGCACCGTCACCATCATGATCACGATCACCAATACCATCGATCGCAGAAGAGGCGACGGGCACAAATTGCGCCGGGGGAGGCGGCAGTCCGCGGCAGGGCAGCGGGCACCGGCAGGCAGCACACGGGGCACGGCAGCCGAGTAAGACCACGAGGCAAAAGGTGCAACTCAAATGTTTTGATCGAGCCAACACGCCCCTCACGTCATTGCCAGGATAAGTTCGGAGAGCAAGAAAAGCCAAAAGGGGATGGGGGGGGGGACATGTCGCCTCGTACACACCACTGGTACACGTTATCGAACATTGCGCCATCGGCCTACTACACCAACACAGAAACCCGGGCTGCTCAATAGCAATATTTACCAGGTAGAAAACTAGAAGAAAAAAAAACCAACACAGCCGTGAGATCGAGGATTCAGTCGAAACTCGTTTGTTTTCAAGCTGTGTGTGATTTTTCGATCGCGCGTACTACGGGTAACAGTTTATTCAGTCTCACGCAGGAGGTCGTAGACCGTGTATGAGGAAGATAAGTCTGAAGCTGCAGGATTCGAGGAGTGGGTTTGTCTATATTTTGAGAAATAAAGAACCGAAAACATACAAGGGGGTGCCTGCCGTGCGCGCCTGAATTGCAAGGAAAATACTATGAATAGGAGCAGTACAAAAAACCAAACGATTAACCTTGAGAGATAGAGGATGCCGTCCCAACTATTCGTCCCAAACCGCGCGTGATAAAAAATACCTCGATCGCTCGTCCACACATACCTTTGTGCGGGATGCGTAGCGCCTACGAAAATAAGTCCTGTGCCTCAGAAGGTGGAAATGACTCAACTCGCACTAGCTCCAGTCATGTTGACGTATAGTAGCTACATCCACCCAGACCCTACATATACCTGGCAGCGTTTCCCCGCTGTTACCCTACCAGCAAGCGTTACCGTGTAAGGCTGGGCGGAGGCAACACGAGAGGTACAGCTATAGAACAGGCCTGGTGCAGTTCGTACCACCTTTATGCGCGCGTGTACCATGACCGTCGTTATGGGCGCTGGCAGATGTCAAAGCATACACAGAACGGTGACTAACTTGGGTGATCTTCATACTAACTACCAGGTACGTAGCAGCAGGGTCAACGGCTTGCGTAAGGGCGGGGCAAGGCGGGACGCCCTTCCGCACCTTCTTGGCCTGGTCCTTCTCCATGAACGATGGTCGGATGTTGACGCCGAAGTCGGTGGCGCAGTCCAGCACGGAGTCGCACTTCGCCGCCTCGAGGTCGTCGGAAGGGTACAGTCCTGCAAAAAAAAAGGAGGGGGGGGGGGCGGGGGGGAGGGAACAATGAATTTCGTACGTGAGCAAAAAACGCCTTTTCGAACGACACCTGACGCAAAAAAGAAAAATGATAAGAGTGGAGGAGGCGTCAACCTTTCACGGTCCATACAATGTATGTAGTTCGCGACACTACTATTACGGGGGACCATAGTTAACAGGACCTATGGTATACATAAAAACCTATATGTTTAACCATTTTCACTAACAATATTTGGTCCTGTTAACTATGGCCCCCCGTAATAGCCATAGTTCCTGGCACCAGCAGCAATAAACAAGAATGCCGTCCATACCCGCCAAAAATGTAGGGCATGCGTTGGGTATGCCGTTCTACTTTTTGAGCTCGGTGAAGCCGTAGTTCTGAAGCCATAGATTCTCGCCATCAGGCAGAACATCCCCGTTGGCTTGTTAGGTGGTCCGCGTGCCTAGGGGGCAGCCCTCAACCGGCACTGCTACTGCTGTAGAGGGACCCCCAAGTGATGTACAGGTGCTCCTTTTTCTCGCCGTCCGACATCGAGTCTCCGTTCGTGCGAGTACTATTAATATTACTACTATATTATAACGATGATAGAGTGTCTGCGCATGAAATTTTCGTGTATCAAGGATTTCCGTCGGAAAACCTCTAAAACCACTGCATATATCAAAATCTTCGAGGAAACTTGCTGTAGTAATTATTTATTTTCCGGTTTGGAAATGCTATCTGACCAAAACAATTAAAAAAATTGACCACCTCGGTTTCAGTTTAATTATTTCGTACTGGAAATAGAGGTAATTATTTATTTTCCGTCTTCGAGCACACGAAAAATCATAATCGGAAGCCTTCCGGCATGCGCATAATCGGGGACGAAAAATAGCAAAATATTGGATTCTTGTTGTTTGAAAAAAAAAACACACTTGCAACAGCGGCAGCACTTTTGCATGACCCAACGAGCAGGACATAAGTCGTGCAAGGAGCAGTGCGTATACCTATAGCAGCAGCCGTAGCAGCAAGCCGCAGAATCAGTAAGCAGCACAGCAAGCACCAACAGGCAGCAGTGCGACCAAGCTTGCGCTCGTCGGCACACGCTGTGCAAGCAACGCCGCCACGACGAGAAGATCGCCCTTCTTCTTCTTCTTCGTTGTCCTCGAAGCCCAGAAGGGGTCGTATAGCGGCAAAGATCAGGAGCGTGGCGGCAAGGGTGCGCGCGCTTGCAGCAGCAGCAGCAGCAGCAGCAGCAGCAACCGCAAGCAGCAGCAAGCAGCGCCTGCAACAGCGCTTGCAGCAGCAACCGCAAGCAGCAGCAAGCAGCGCCTGCAACAGCGCTTGCAGCAGCGCTTGCTTGTGCAGCAGCGCTTGCTTGTGCAGCAGCGCTTGCTTGTGCAGCAGCGTTCGCTTGCAGCAACCTTTATTCGCAGCAACGCTTGCTTACCGCAGTGCTTGCTTGCCGCAGCGCTTACAGCAACAGCACTGCACAGCCAGCTGCATTCCTACTGGCAGCAGCAGCACACTATACCTGGTATGCCGTAGTAGCAGTAGTGCACGCCCAGCTGCAGCAGCACCATCTGCTGCAGCAGCAGGCAGCAGATAAGGGCATGCAGCAACAGCGGCAGCAAATCTCGCGAACACCCGCCGGTAGCAGACATGGCCCAAGGCCACTCTCGGGTCAAGCTTGGCCAATCCAAAGCGTCCGGAGAGCATTCGGCCAAACAGAATGCAGCGGTCGAATCTCACATCTTACAAATATGACTCTATTAAATAGTAACATATCCTATCCAAAAATGCGTAACTTCGTCATTTATATGGCAAACTTGATGACGATATTTGAATAGTCGTCGGTAACGGGGGAATAGATGAGCAAAATTCCCGATGTATTTTTCTTTTGCGCACACAGACAGGGGCAGTGGGCTGGGTAGGACTACGGGAAAATACACACAAGAAACACGAAACAACTAAAACGCGCATAACAGCAACAACAACAGCAGCAACAGCAGCAGCAACAGCAACAACAACAACAACAGCAGAAGCAACAACAGCAGCAGCAACAACAGCAACAACCACAACACCAACAACAGCAGCAGCAACAACAGCAACATCAGCAGCAACAACAACAACAACAATGGCAACAACAGCAGCAACAACTGCAGCAGCAACAGCAACAACAGCAACAACAAACAACAACAAACAACAACAGCAACAACAACAACAACAACAACAACAACAACAACAACAACAACAGCAGCAGCAACAGCAACAACAACAACAACAACAACAACAACAACAACAACAGCAACATCAACAACAGCAACAACAACAACAACAACAACAACAACACAACAACAACAACAACAACAACAACAACAACAACAACGAAAGGAACGCTTCCCTCACCGCCGAGCTTGCCGACGTAGCGAAGGATGGCCAAGCTCTGCGCGAGCAGGTAGCCGTCGACCTCGAGAATGGGCACCTGCCCGTTCGGTAGGCCTGCAACGACAACAGCATGCACAGCAAAAATTCAGGTTTAAGTTTTTAATACGATCCCAAGAGCAGCAGCAGCAACATGCACAGGAAAAATTCAAGTTTAAACCTTTTTAGAACTCCAGTCCCGTTTTGGGGACAAACCACTCAGATTCCAAGTAATTTGTCCTCAATTGTCCCCAGAACGAGACTGCGGCCCTAAAAGGGTTAAGTTTTTAATACGATACCAAGAGCAGCAGCAGCAACATGCACAGGAAAAATTCAAGTTTAAACCTTTTTAGAACTCCAGTCCCGTTTTGGGGACATCCCACTCAAATTCCAAGTAATTTGTCCTCAATTGTCCCCAAAACGAGACTGCGGCCTTAAAAGGGTTAAGTTTTTAATACGATACCAAGAGCAGCAGCAGCAGCAGCACGCACAGGAAAAAATCAAGTTTAAACCTTTTTAGAACTCCAGTCCCGTTTTGGGGACAAACCACTCAAATTCCAAGTAATTTGTCCTCAATTGTCCCAAGAATGAGACTGCGGCCCAAAAAACGGGTGAAGTTTTTAATACGATCCCAAGAGCAGCAGCAGCAGCAGCACGCACAGGGAAAATTCAAGTTTAAACATTTTTAGAACTCCAGTCCCGTTTTGGGGACAAACCTCAAATTCCAAGTAATTTGTCCTCAATTGTCCCCAGAACGAGACTGCGGCCCTAATAGAAGGGTTGAGTTTTTAATACGATACCAAGAGCAGCAGCAGCAGCAGTGGAGAGCGACAAAAAAAAAAGCATGTTCGTGCCAAAAACAAAATTCGACCACCTTGGTCTCATCTCCAGAATATGCTACCAGGTATGTTATAACTACTATTAATAGAGCATTTTCATGATATATGCCAGGGTACCGGGTACCTGGTACCATTAGAGGATGAGTGGCGGGAACAAGGTACAACCGCGGCAGCAGCGCTGCAGTCCGACGCATTGTACGGCTGGTGCCGACCATCGTGCTTGCACGCGGCGAGGCCATCCGATCCTCTCGATACATGCACGCCTTCGAAGGGATACATCCGTTATCACCACATGCATACCGGGGTGTCTACAGTAGTAGCGGCACTATTTAATATTAATGTACCAGGTACGCAGGAGGCAGACGAGGAGTAAGAACATCCGAGCACCAGAGCAGGGGACAGGGGAAGCGAGCCACCAAGGCACGGCAAAGCTTGGTGTCCACCATCCCGTGCTTGCACTGGCACACAGCGGGTAGGCAGGCGGAGATGCAAGGCACTGTTTGCGTCTACAGGGGCGCATGATACGACATGTATGTACTCACTGGGCTTGAGAGCGCCAAATTCGTCCCTAGTGAGCCTCTTGTCCTCCCACTCGAGACCAGCTTGTTCCAGCGCCCAGCGCACTGGCTCGGCAGCACCGGCGATATCGAAGTACGTGAGGACCAGCTTGGGAGCCATGCTGCTGAGTGCTATGCGGATATTGCGAGTGTGGTGCTAGGGTAGGTTTTGCTGGTGCGTTGCTGCGTGCTGGTGTGGTATGCCAGCTGTGCAATGCGCGGGGTCTACGAGAAGAGCCGGACCGATAGCGGGAGGATCAGCGGGAGGAAAAAAAACCCGAACGGGGAGTTACGGGAACAGAGAGGCGGCGGAATCTCGGGAACAGGGGGCCGAAACGGTCACCACAATGCCAACGGGTAGATAGATACGTACACGGGGTAGGAAGGGGGTAGAGGGCAGAGGGAAAGGCGTGAAGCGCAAAGCGGCGCCAACTGTATGCGATAAGTCGGTAATCGACCAGGCAAGCGTGGTCTACCGCATGATACGCCAACATATAAGGTGCTGCTGCTGTGCACGTATTGCCTACCAGTTATCTACTGCCCAACCCAGCATAGAGTCCTTGTAACACTCTCGCCACCTCTGAAGGGCGGGATCTTTGGGGCGTCGGTACGACCGTATACGGTCGTACGCTGATGTACCCGCTGCGTTTCAATACCTGGGGAACCAGGGAGATAAACATGATAATTTTGGGACCCCTGTCCCGTTTTGGGGACAAACTACTTGTAATTAGAGTGTTTCGTCCCCACATATATATGGGAGTGCGGTTCTAAAAGGGTTAAGGGACGCGCGGACAAGCGCTCCTTCTATCGTACTGTCAAAGAAACGATCGCAGTGAGATTCGCACCGTGTCCTCGACGACGTCAAATGTAAAGGTAACACCTACATGGTATTGTATAGGAGTCAAACGAAGATCGATTATGCAGTCCAGGGAAAGGGTCGATCCTTGTACCAGTACCTTGTCACTTTTTTTTACTAAACCAGTTACGCACTACTCTACTGTAAATACAAACCATACGCCAGGAGCTTTGCCAGTGGCCAGCCTCACACCGTACCTGTTTGGCTTGTAATTGGCGACGGCTACATCTGGATTTGTCTGCTTTGTCTCAAGGTATATTAATAGCTTGCACCTGTTATCGCCTGACTTTCAGCTAATCAGAGAGGCCATACGTACACAGCTGTTTTTTGCGTATGTATGCGGTTTGCGGCCCCTTGGTTGCAATTCTTACGTGTAAACTTTGTATCTCGCCCCACCGCTCGTCATCGCAGCAGCATGCCAGAGGTATAAATATACGGCGCCGTTCTTCGAAAAAAATGTCGAAAATATGCAAAAACAAGCTCTCCCTTAGAAATGACCGTACACCCAGGAGCATCGTCCACGAAAACGCCGACCGCTCGCTCGAGATCGACCGACGGATCCGTCTCATGCGGGCATGCTTCAAACGGTTCGGTCCGGAGTTGTATGATAGGACGACCGCCTGTGCCCCCTAAGGCTAGTGGGGGTCCCGCAAGCCGAAAGAGGATCCCGCAAGGATGTTGGGGGTACCGTAAGGCAAAAGGGACCCCTAGGAAGTACCCCCTAACTCGCAACACCGCCCCGCTTACAGTTTGTTGCTTGAAAGCCCTAATACTGAAGGCCGAGGTGACTGAATCCCTGTTGGACGGGTGTGTGACGTGGACCCTAAGAGCGGAACACTTTGCCAAGCTTCGAACGGCTCATCACGAGTCCTCTTGCGAGTCATTGGCTTCCAGTGCCGAATTCGTACAGACCACACCACCCTTTCGTACGCGAAGGCCCTCAAGATGACACGATGCAAGAGCATCGAAACGACCATCCGTAAACGGCAGCTCTTTTTGCGCGGGCCGTGGCACGGCAAATCAAGCCGCGATTACCCAGTCGGGGAGTGTTCGGGACGATGGCTGGCGTGGAGAACCCGAGACCTGGCGGAAAGTTTTTTTTTGTCATAGATGCATAGTCGAAGATCTTAGGGGGTTCCGAGCCACCGGAAGATAAACGGACACTCCCCCTTCGTGTTTGGAGTTGATACCGCGCTGTGGTCCACTGCAGCAAAACAGGCGGGGAAGCGGTGCCGGGGGGTCCTTAAAGCAGCCGAATGACTCATGGTGAGGTTGCACGAGGACGAGGCACAGCTGAGTAGGCGGCTCCGCGCATCCGCCGTGGGTGGTGCCCAAGGGAATAAGGGGAGGGGGGGAAGCAGGAAAAGTGGTAGGAAACCCGACCAAGGTGATGGGGGGAGGGGGGCAACAAGAGGAGGCGTATGCGGGAAACCACGGTGGACGAAAGTAGGAAGGAGACGGCAGTCAGGGTAGCAAGGCACTAGGCCGACTATTAACAGTAGTAGGTGGAACATGTCTATGATACTCGTGCCGCCAACTGCTGCAGTTGGTTCGAACTTAGTCCTCCTTTGTTTTATTGTTTTTTTTTTCTGTTTGATCCTCCGTTTGTTTCTTCTGTACCAGGTATGTGTGTTTTCCCCTATATTTCTTCCGTTTTGTTCTTATGACACGGGTCTTGTGGCGTGGGTGGATGACGAGCCTGCTTCCCTTGTTTTTGTATTGTCTGACGCATCCTCCCCGGGGATGGGACATAGTTGACGAAAACAGGACGGACAGGGCAGACATGCTAGCAAGGTACCGGGCAGACTGGTAGGTAGAATTTGGCTGTGCTACTCGTGCCACAAACTGCTGCGGCTATCTGGAGGGTGTTGGGATTCGGTTTGCCTGTTGTTTCCTTTGATTCCCAGTCTTTATCATGTTTACATGTAGTGCTATTGTTTCCTTGGCTCATTCTATACGTCGACCGAAAGTAGTTGTGGGTGGTGCTCGCACGCTTCTCTCGGCGTACCAGAGAAGATGCTAACCGATATCCCCCAGTTTCACGAAGTTTTACCGGGGGGTTGATGAAGCGTCGGAATGTTCCAATGCAAGGTGGCACAGGGACGAGGCGCAGAGAAGCCGAGGACTCCAAGAAGAGCGGCTGAAAAGGGGGGGGGCAGCCGTACGGTACAGCTGTGAACGAATGCAGAAACGAAAAGACAGATCGGGTGGCTAAGTATCGGTTCAACTATAGCTCTTGAATTATCGCAGTTTTTGTTCGTTTCTTGTTGAGTTTTTCTATGGGGGGAGGAAACAGCGGCAGTGGTGACACTTGACACCGTTATTGAAGAGAATAGGAAGGGAACGGCAAATAATGAGGTTAGGTTCCCGGATCGATTTTCTAGCAGAGCCGGGCACCCATGTTACTGTCACCGCCTGGAGTACGATCTAATCTTTTCCACCCTTCTCTCTTTCTTCCTGCTTTTTGCGTTGTCTCTCCCATTGTTTCCTTTCCCCTCCCCACCGTCCTCATGCCGGCACATCTTCCTCTCCTTCGTGTCGCTTCGTCCGTGTAGCAGCTAACTGCTCTTCTTGAGTACGAATGCTTTTCTTTTATCAGCCTTTCTGATCTCCTTGCGTCGTTTGTATTCTGTTTCGTTTCAGGATGTTCTTCTTTTCGTTCTTATTTTATGGTCTTGCTTGTGTAGTTTTGTTCTCGTACTCGGTACGCTCGCATTTCACTCGTGGGACCCGGCTAGTTTCGATTGTTCGTTTCTGGTATTTCTCTATCTCACAGTTTGTGACCACAAAATCAGTACCTGGTATCCTTCTAGGATAGGGAATCAGGACGGACACTGAGTGTACTGATGAAACCGGGTAGAAAGGCCTGCTTAATGTGAAGACAAACACACACAGCAGTGTCGGCCACATCCCCTGCGCGAGGCCACGATAGTTTTTTCGTTTTTTTTTTCCTTTTGCTTCTTCGATTTTTTTTCACATATATTTTGTCTTTGTTTTTTTAGAATGTGTATTTCGTGCCTGTCATATCCAGGATGATGTCATTGCATTACCTACCATGCATGCTACATACGAGTAGCTTGTATCTCTCTTTTTTTTCTTTTTTTCCTCATCCCATTTATTATCTTCGCACATCTTCTTCTCTCTCTCCTTCCAACTCGTAACTCAGATCCGGGGTCACATCGCAGGGTCTTCTCCCCCCTTCCCGCTACCGTACGTGCCTTCATTTTTATCGCGAGAAGATTTCAGCCTTTTCTCCCCTTGTCGACTCGCATCGAAATGTGCCTACCCACGCTGCAAGGCGCTCTCAACAATTGAATCCTTTTTATTTTTATTTTTGCAAATAAAGTCAAATTCCGACCCACCTGGGGCTCGAACCCAAGTCTCAAACAAGTAGAATTCGAGGTTAACCACTGGAACCACCGGGGCGACCGGCTCTAGGATTGAAGAATCGGCACGGACACTGGTTGTTGTGCTGGATGTCGGTGGGTAGAAAGGACGGTTTTTAATGTGAAGAACACACACACTCGTACGTATCCGGGAGGGATACACATATACGTACGCTGATTCACTTTTCCTTCTCTTTGGGGTGTACGATATCGAGTTGCACCCCGGCCTCAAAACTTTGGACCGGGTGCCCGACCGGGGGGGGGTTGAGCCGGAACCGGAACCAGGTACCCGGGTCCCGGCAGACACGGGTACCCGGGTTACCATACACTACTTACTTGCTCCCCCTATAGCTTTTGAGCAGCGCCGTGGTAAGGCGGAAGGTGGAAGGCATGATTTCGTTTCGCCTCTCTCGACGACCCATGCCAAAGAAAGAAGGCGGAAGGCAAGTGTCCTACCGTAGGTATAGATATATTCTCTGTGGAATCGACTTTGATATAAAAACAGTCATGAGATGTAATTTTCCTTGTACCCCTACATTTATTTCGGTCGTCGTTTCATCAGGAAGATCGCAACACGTTTTGATTAATCTTATTCCCGTTTGATCCACACAGAAAAATACTGTTGAGATGGCCAGGCTATGACCGGTCGCCTCGATGGTCTAGTGGTTAACTTCGAAATGCTCGCGTATGAGGGCTTGGGGTCTAGTCCATGGGCAGCCGAACGAGACTAGCCACACCGATCACATAACTTCATGTATCTTTCATTTATCGCTTAAAAAGTATACCAGGTATATATAATATATACCATGGTATATATATATATACCCAGACCGATATATATACCCAGATCGAGCACTCAATGTCAACCCCACGGAAAACGAACCACGAGACTAACAATGAATACTCCTAGCGTTTTATGTACAGGTGGCGCAGAAAAAAGACTGAAGGCCTGACGAGCGAAGATGCGCCATGCTAATGCAGCAGAGAGCAGAGATAATCAGAGAGCGCCGAGGGTGGAGACCAATGGAAGAGCGTGGCAGCATCATCGATTGATTGATTATAGCGGGTTGATTGATCGATTGACTGATCGATTGATTGGTTCTTGGTAGCGCTGCCGACGAAATTAAGACGAAGGGCATGACGTATTGTGTATTGAGAGGTTATATATAAGTATTGGCCATTAACTAGTTAGTGTCAAGCCTCCGTTGGAATTAGCAGTGACCAAAATTGAAGATGGTAGATCGTGTGGGACAAACTCCCAGTGTGACGATGTATGGCGTAATCTGCACATCCTCTTGTTGACACCGCTATCTCACAGAGCTCTGAGTTGTTTTGTTAAATCTTGTATATCCCGAACATGTGCCGTGCCTACTACCGCGCACCCCACCGTAAAAAACCCAACTTGTCGGCGGCGCCTCAAAACAAATCAAGGCCGTCGATAAATAAAAAACAGATAGTGCGACATCCCACCGCACCTCCGATCCCACCGCGTTGAAAGTATTACCCTGGGCTGGGAAATCGATCCTTCTTCTACCCCTATCTAGCTCTCGGTAGGTAAAACCTTCATATTTGACGTAGTCGGCACAGCACGTGTTCGAATCTCGCTTCGGACGTGTCTCCTCGACAAAGTCGTGCGCGTGCGTCCCTTAAACCCATCTCCCTGGTTCCCCAGGCATTGAAACGAAGCGGGTCGGTCAGCGTACGGCCGTATGCGGTATCGACGTCCCGAAACCTCCGCCGGTCAGAGGAGGAGAGGGTGCTACGAGGATTACCTTGGGTTCGGTAGTCGATCGCTATTTTACCCCTGTAGGTGAGCGAATGATACCTCCGCAACCACACGGCGAGCGTCAACGGATTGACGGAAATCAACTCTTCGCTAAGGAACATCGATAGCTTCATCGCCGTCGCTGCCCCCGCGCGTGGGGCTTTAGGGCTTCTTGCGCCCTCCCGAGATACCCCGAGGGTCCACCCGAGATACCCCGAGGGTCCACCCGAGATACCCCGAGGGTGATGGTCGATGACCTCCTCCTCTGTGCCGCCCAAACCAAGCCAGGCGTTGGCTGGGGCGCGCCCACGGCGACGCATGCATACCGTAGCTCGCCTCGGAGGTTGCGGACTAGGTACTTGCTGACCTTTTGCGTGACTAGCAATTTGCTTGCCGTCTAACGATACAATCTAACACACTAGCGATAACATACACACGCTCGGACTATATCCCATACTGATTTCTCGACAACAGAAACAGCGCAAACGTCGAGCGATGCGTCTATCGAACCAGCTCGACTTTGGCTTTCCAAAACAAACAATCGAATTCATGTTGCGTCTCCGCCTGGTTTTGGAGAAAAACTCGTCTCGACAAATCACCCCTGGGCGAGTCAGTGTGCGTGTTACGCAATATTCCATAATCCGGTGGAGGACCCAAAACCGTTGTTGCTTTTCAATATATATCGGATTACGGAATTTTGGCACGAATGTAAGACCAACTATCATGGGAGGGGGGGGGGGGGGGGTTATCTTTAGGCTCTCAGAACTGATATTTCGGTCGGATATACGCGACTACTCGGCTAGACCGTTGAAAACACGTCTTCTCCGAATATAGGGCTTTCTGGGGCGCCTCTCCATTTTTCTAGGGGCCCAGGTCTCTTTCGGATGCAGCCAGTCAGTTTTCTGCGGAGGGTCTTCTTTGTCAGAACTGGGACCTGAAATAATACGTTTTTTTTTGCTAAATTTGAGTTAACGCGCATCGTGTCCTCTGGAGTCGAAGCATGGACCAACAATCGAGCTACGGCGGTGGAGAAATGCCAATCGACTCCAAAAAGCTCCCGAAACATCTCCGGGGAGCATCTTGAGGAGTCTACCGGTGCCTTTGACAGCCCGATCGAATTGCGTATTTTCGTCCACAACCCTCAGTGCTTACAGCCTGTGAATGGTTTCTCCTAGTAGTCGGTCTAAGAACAGAAGAGAGTGATCCGCGGAGTGTAGGTGGGATTATAACGGGTCGGCCGATGGTTGACAACAACAACAACCACAACCCTAACGGGTCAGTATAAGAGTCGTGTTGGCCCGGCTCGCGACAAACCCGTATCTCACGGGTTTCTGCCCCGCCCTGCCCGCGGGACTATCAGATCACGGGCCTCGGCCGAACACGTGTGCGTTTCGTCTTTTCAAACTCGGCCCGACCTGGCCCGTGCTATGTTCAGTGTTTCAAACCCGGCCCTGTCTCGCTCGTGATATTTATGTATTTTGAACCTCGTGTCGCCCCGTCCGCAAGATTGCAATTTTTCAACCCCGCCCGTGCTCGGCCCATGACGGTTTTCCACTCTCGGGCCTCCTCGGGAAAAAACGCGTGGTTATCGTATATAGGGAACTACAGCATCACGGAGGCCCACATGATATACTAGCCGAAAAATATGCCCAAGTCACCCCCCTTTGGTGCGCTGCATTTTCTGCGTGAATCGAAAATGTTGTCCGTTTCTAACAATCGGCTGACCATAGGCTATCATCGATGCGACATTCGTTTTTCTTCGTGAATACATTGGGAAGCCTCTATGCCCCCGTTTTTGGTCCATATGTCAGGGACCACCGTGATACTGTTATGACGGTATCATCCCTCTCCCGGAATTAACAAACTTGTGGGAATTCCTTGTCCGCTCACGCTGTGACCGCCTCGCTAGACGGTCACAACGTTTTCCCCAGCTGGAAGTTAAAGATCAATCCTGTACGCAACCTCCGGGAGGTGCAGGACCTGTGGTCCTTTCGTCGTGTGGGGGGTCCTACCCCACTGCCTGGAGGCAAAGACTAGCGGACATAACATGGTACGCCTAGCGATGGTATTACGCCGAACAGCAAACAAACTGTAAAGCAGCTGCGCACGCGGTCGTATATGTCTTCTAGCAAGTCGGTGAACACCCGCGCCAACATAACGTCTGCTTGGCTGTTCGGGGCTCCTCCACGCTCCTGATCTATATGAATATACGTGCACCGAATTGCCGCAATGTATTGCATAGGGCTGGCATCTCCTTCTTGCTTAAATACCCCCCCCCCCCCTCCGGTTGTGTTTCTTCCTAGATGTGCAGAAGGCCTACGGCACAGTATGGAGAAATGGATTGTGGGAAAAAACTATCGGAGACTGGAATCAGAGGAAATATATGGAGAATGATGAAAATAAATGACGGAATGTGCGAGAAGTGCTGTGATGCTGGACGGGGAAATAAATATCGAAGTACGTTGATATATAACAAGGAGTTGCACTGGGATGTACGTTGTCAACCAACCTATTCAAGATATGTATGAACGACCTGATAGTAGCAGTCGAAGCAGGAAGGTAGGGAGTCAAGGTCGGGGAAGATACGCTGTTGGGATTGATGTTTGCGGATGACTTCGTGACGATATCAGAAACACCTGAAGGATTGCAGAAACAATTAGAGAAGGCGCTGGAATACACTAGGAAATGGAGGGTGACGGCGAACGTCAAGAAATGCTCAGTAGCTGTTTGTAACGAAGATAAGATGAACCCGATAAATTTCAGTTGGAAGTGGGGAGAAGATGAACTGCCGATCGTAGGCCAGTATACGTACCTTGGCGTAGATAGCTCAAAAGGCTGCTCTTGGGATACACATATAGCAAAAATACTAGGAAAGGGCAAAACACACATACGCAAGATAGATGGATGCGATCCTAACAGACTCGCACCTTGACACAAGCATTAAATTAGGAATCTGGATGAATGTGATAGTACCAAAGCTATATTATGCAGGAGAAGTATGGGAAGGGGACGCGAAACTCGTAAAACAGTTGGAAACGGCACGTATGACAGCAGCTAGAAAAACCCTAAGATGCTCAAGTACGACTAGTAAAACAGTATTAAGAGCAGAGTTGGGAATGCACCCACTCAAGACAAACAGAAATATGAGAAAGTTGAAATGGCAATATCAAGTAAGGAACATACCAAAAAGAGGTTGCCAGCCATAGCTGATAGAGCTGTATGGGAGACAGTAACAAAAGGGCGAGCTGGAATAAGGTGGGATAGCGTAGTTGAGAAGATATGAAAGGATCTAGGGGGAAACTAGGAAGAGGTGATGTCCGCCGGAAAGTTTGGGAAGTACTAGGCAGAAGTAGAAGAAAGGATAGAAAGAAGGGAAAGGCTAGCGCTACGTAACAAAAGTGGAATCGGAAAAACACCTAGAGATATACGGGGGACTGAGGGAAGGGATAGGAATGAAAACGTATCTGCACGGCCCAATGGACTTCGCGAAAACGCTGATACTGCGCTTTCGTGTAGGTGACCTGGACCTGCCAGGAAGAAGAAAAAGGTATTATACCAGTAGCCGGGAGGAGGAGGAAATAGATGCACATATGTGCCCGTGGCGAAGTAATAGAGAGTAGAACTCACATTGTAGGAGATTATGAAATATGCAAGGAGGAACGGGATGTGTTAGACAAGGGAATGAGGGAAATGGACGAATGTGACATGGAGGGGTTTGATACACTATTACGGGGGACCATAGTTAATAGGACCAAATATTGTGAGTAAAAATGGTTAAATATATAGGTTTTTATGTGTACCATAGGTCCTATTAACTATGGTCCCCCGTAATAGATCGCTATCTAAGGAGAGAGATGGTGGCCACAGGCGGCCAAACAGGAACGGGCTAAGATTAGCAAACATTTTTTATGTAATATATAGAGACAACGTAATGAGCACCCAATTTGTTGGAGGTGTCTCTCTTAGGAGTAGGAACGGCGCTCCGTCTCGGAAGGGATTCGTGGTCAATGGTCAAATGACTAAGGCACGCAATAAATGAGTACGCCCCCCCCCCCCCCCCCCCCCCCCCCCCCCCCCCCTCCGGTTGTGAAGTGACCCGCGAACGACGTTCCGAAACCTCCCATCTAAAGGCAGACGCTCCAGGTGCCCTTCCGGTGAGAGCAGCCTTGAATTGGAGTGCGCGCTTCCATGGCCCCACGTGCGAAGTAGAGCGAAGTACACGGGACGTTAATCCACTGTATACTGTACCCGTTCATGGATGAGGTCCCCGCTCTTGTCCAGAGTCAAGGCGGTCCTGCTCGGGCCGAACGTCTCCCAACATGCGAGTGACGAGAACAATCGCATGCTCCACACAAACGCTGGCCGGTTGCCGACTGCTGAACTCATCCACGCATTTAGCCCCTATGCGCTGTAGTAGTGCCCAGAGGGAGATTTATCCCGCGGCGAAAGCCGCTTCCACATTCCGGTGCAACGCACCCGGCCTCCCCTACGGGACTCGGAACTTGGCCGTGTCCGAGCCGCCCAGCATGCCGAGGCACAGTTGTATCCGCGTAGGTACAGCTTACCGGGCTATGAATGCCCGCACACGAAGGACGTGATAAACGCCACGTGGGTAGCCTCTCCCCGCTATAAGCCACTGCTCTCGCGCTTGCAAGCCGTGTGTCGCGGCGACTTTGATCCACCACGAACTTGCCGAGAGGTGAGCACCCTCCTCCCCCGGGAGGATTTCAAATCTGATTTTCTCGAGAGAGAGAGAGAGAGAGAGAGAGAGAGAGAGAGAGAGTACACGCCCAGCGACGCGTTCATGAGAATACATCGACGACGTACTTCCAAAGTAAACGCTATCGTTGTGCGCGCTCTAGGCCTTCAAGGGTGTATTTTGGGAGGCAACCGTCTCTGAAATTCGTTCGCTCCAGGAGGTGCGCTTTCTTTACACCCCTGTGATACGGTAGGAGGGTGTAAATATCCTGCTACACATACCGTATTAATGCCTCAGATTTCCCTACTTGGAAAAAACTTAGCCTTAAGAAAGGCCAGCTGAAATTTCTAAGAATACCCCCAGCTCGCACAGGCTACGGTCTACATACACACTTTGCAGCAGCGGTAGACGACCGGCCGTTGTGAGATATTGAGCAGGATCTGCACACAGTAGTGCAGGTCTATCGGACTAAACTCCTGGATCTTGCAGAGTATACGGCTTCCACCCGGCAACATGAATGAACTCTATATCCTACCGATCAGGAGCAGATGGTGTATCTGCCCTGAAGGACCTAGATCATTAAGCTCTGCTGCCGTAGGTACCCGGGATGCACGTATCCCAGCGGTGCGGTCGTCACCTGCGTCCAGAACGGGCGATTCCAAGACTCGACGGCCGTGTACATACGACCTCGAGGCCGGCACCAAAATATAGAAGGAGAGGCGATCTACAGTAGGACAAGATTCTTACGGTCGTAACACCGAAAAACCGCCCCAGCCCGTGAGTAGGAATGAAGCCCGAGCTCGCGTAAGCGCCTACGCATCCCACCCAACGGGGTGTGCGGGTGGAAGCAACGAGCAAGAGCCGCGCTTGTTTTACCATTAATCAAGGGTACATCTATCCACGAACCTAACTCTCTACGCGGTGCGTATACAGTACCGGCGGCCCTCGAACATAAAAATCGAGATACTGCCCCAGTCTAGAGTAAACATCTGAGGAAAGGACGTCAAACATCAAACCGAGATGCTGGCGGAAGGTTAGAGTGCTTGTGCTGGGGGCCAAATGTGTTCCATACTCATTTCAGTTTGGCTTTATTGCTTTTGCGTTTACCATTCGCCAATGTGCAGTCAGCATGAGCTTCAACGTTGAACACAAAGCAAATATCCGCGAACATTCCCCGCAAAGAAAACAAAAACACGGGGAAAACTAAACAAAACGGATAACCTACAGTAGTAGGCACGAAGTCGATTAATAACTACATTATTTACCTGCGTTCGGCTTAACTCCTCTATCTTTCTTCACTTGGTGTCCCTGCTCCTTCCTTCTCAATACAGGATCCTCTGCGGTCTGCTCTTGAACCCTAAGCCGCACCCAGGCTTGGCAGTGTAACCGCTCCAGTTCTTCTTGGTTGCTTTTTCGGGAAAAATCTACACGAATACAGGCAGGGCTTCTTATGAGGGAGCTAATGGTGGCGAGAGCGCCGATAACGTGCATGAGGTTGACATAACATTCACCCCCCCCCCCCCCCCCGCCTCACCCTCAGAGCTCTAACAATATATATACACATACATATATATATATATACAATGTATATATATATACAGTGAAGGGTTCCACAGGGCTATCTTGTAGGGAGGGGCATTACCTTGCCATCGGTGTGACACAGGGGCTGACCCCATATCACCCCCTGATGATACATTCTTCGCTTGGGGTTTAGTGTGACCGACACTCTTCCTCCCTTCCCGATCCGGAGGACCCAGCAAGCTGAGTGAGATGTGGTGTGGCGTCGCATCGAAATGCGCAAGGTTTTCCCGAGGGGCTTGGGTTAGGGCATTGCTTATATCCGGTGTGACATACGTAGGGGCCGGCTTCTATAGCCCCCATAAGATGATGCAGTCTACTCGGGTTTAGTTGGACAGACCCACCCCTCCTACTACCCCCTCCCCCCGCCCGTCCCCCGGCTGGCTAGCCCCAAGTTGATCGTTTGTGGTGATACGATATAAAAAATTAACGAAGGGCTTCCGAAGGAGTTTGAGTCGGACATGGCTGGTCTCC
Source organism: Nereocystis luetkeana (assembly GCA_031213475.1). Lineage (NCBI taxonomy): Eukaryota > Phaeophyceae > Laminariales > Laminariaceae > Nereocystis > Nereocystis luetkeana. The sequence goes on from JARUPZ010000032.1 coordinate 1,919,248, forward strand.
GGTGTTACTATATACAGGGGCTGGCCCCTATCTCTCCCCCCCCCCCCCGATGATACATTCGTTAGGTTTCATTATTGCTGTCCCTGGCCTTGCCTCCCCTCCCCCCTCTCGGTCCGAAGGGTCAAAGCTGAATGGGTTGTACTGGTGTTTTCGTCAAAGGCACTTCACTGGTTGTTGTGTGACACCGGCGCTGGACCAGATCACTCCCTGATGAGAGTCTTGGCGCTAAGGTTCAGGGTGATGGACCCTTCCCTTCCCCCTTCCCGGCTAGGAGGGGCCAAGCTGAATGGGTTGTTGTGTGGTGTGTCGGATAAATAAATGGTGCTCGGCGCCCCTACAGATACATAAATCTGTGCCGGGTACCAAGTACGTTGTGGCATATACATTGTTGCTGCGCTTTATCTCCGTGTACGTTGAAAACGGCCGCTTGCTGGCAAAAACATCTCGAACGTCCGTGACAGCACGGTACTGTTCGTTGTGAGTGACCATAGTTAATAGGACCGAATATTGTTAGTAAAAATAGTTAAATATATAGGTTTTATGTATACCATAGGTCCTATTAACTATGGCCCCCCGTAATAATAGCTGTAGTGTGAGGGCATCATCATCACGGTACGCAAGACACTGAAGAGCGGAGAGCACTCCACACCAGGCACACCATCTCCTTTCGGGCGAGGCTCATAATTCGTAAGGTGAGCGGGGTGTTGTCCAATACACAAATTAACCAATTTCACTACTAAAGCACACAATATACGTATAATAGTGCATACTGTTTCGTGCAACAACTTGAACGTGAAAATAAAAGGTCTTCACTACTAGAAATTTCAGGACTACTATCACTAGTCGCATACAGCAGTATTGGCTCGTTGTCACCATCGATCGCAGGATGAACGTACACAGAGCTAGTTTATGTTCCTCCTGTAGTAGTTTTTTCTGGGTGTACTCGAAAAGCGGCGTACTGAGACTGCGGCGAGGCAGTGAGCTGTATAGTCGCCGTTCGGGGGCATGGCATACTCTGAGGCAATGCGGTTCCTTCCTTCGAGTATAATACCCAGAAAATACTACCATAGAAATTCTGTGTACATTCTGAGATGGTGTCAGCAGGTACCTGGCACGCAATATTGCCCCGCAGGTTTCGTAGGTATACTGTCTGTGACGTAACTGAGGATTGCTACCGATGACGATTGAGATAACATTGGTGACGATAATGATGTTGCACAACACTTTACTTATGAGCTCGTTCCATGAAATGTGTGGCAGCTCGTTGACACCAAACAGTGGAAAAACGAAAAACGCCCCGATGGAAGGACGACAAGCAGGACGATACACATATATATATGTAACATGCACACACACCTGATCGTACATACTAAGCGCAGTTGCGTTAATGGTACGTTAGTATTGGTAAAGTATCGATATAATTCGTGAATTGTGAGTTTAGGCTGGGGGGCAGACACGGGCTACGACACACAAAGTGTGCAGTGCACACGGGGTACAGAGTAGTACCACTTATTTGGCCAAACATATCTGAGCGATGGGGCTCCTCAAAACTGCGGAGCTACTCACTCTGGTTGGAATCCCATTCGTTCACGATTTACAGTACTGGTTGCCCCGGTGGATTCAGTGGTATACATACCCTCGGATGCTGCTACTACGGGGGGCCATAGTAAATAGGACCAAATTTTGTTAGTAAATGCTGCGAAATATATAAGTTTCTGTGTTCGCCGTAGGTCCTGTTTACTATGGTCTCCCGTAATACGAATATTAATAGAATAGTTGCTTCGGTGAGTTGAAATCCCACCGCGTGGTGTAAAGTATCTTTATTCTTTATTTTGGAAGAACAACAAAATAGAACCAGCTGCTGAGAGCGCGTACGTAGCGTGTGTGTAGGCGCCATTAGGTGCGAGTCGGCGAGGGAATACACCGCTCAAAGGCAACGACCAGTAGTAGCGGGGAGGGGGGAGGAGACCCTGCTACGTGACCCCGAATCTGATTTATACGACCAATAACAGTAAAGCATGGAGAGGGAAAACCAAAGGACGAACATATTTAATGTATGTGCGGAGAAGCTAGATACGGATGCTATCCTGCCTGTATGTCACTTGGGGGCCGATCTACCCATTTTTTAGATATACATATGTACATAGGGACTCTGTGTTATCGGTACCAACCATAGTCCTGAGGGTAGAAGTCTGTCCGGTAACCCGACCAATCACCTGTTGGTTCAGGAAAGAGTTGTCTGTTGACACTCCATGTCTCCCCGCTATCCTCACTATTTTCCGGAAGGTTCCCCAACCCCCCCCCCCGCCGTGTCGCTTGTGACTATACGCCACGCATATGCCTCGCCCTCGTCCTTCCTTGTCTCGGTATGGTCGGCCTACCTTGTGCCTCCTGGCGTTCGCTCAACGTACAACACCCCGACGTCGTTGTGGCTCAAACGATTAGAGCAACCTGCTCGCTCAGCTGGAGGACAAGGTCTCGTACCCTCCGACGACACCGGAACACCTCAACCCTCGATGGCGTCAACTCCGGCGTAAACCACGAACCTGTACGTTTCGTAAGATGTCGGATGAAACCAAAGAACGTGACCCTCCCTCGGGAAAACAGCAAACTCCCACTGACCGGGAAGAAACATCAATTTTCTCCCCCCGACGACGACGAAACCAGCACGGTGTTGTTGTCCTCAGACCACCCCCACGACGCTGTCGACGTCGCCGTCGTGGGACCCCCTGGCTTAGACCGAGGAGCTTCTCGGGACTCCTATCGACACGCAGCTGGAGCTCCTGAACGGCGCACGTATCGAAGAGCTTTCAGCCCGAACGATGTGTCGATGTCAAAACTCTGGCAAGCATATCAAATCTGGTGACAGTCCGTCGAGAGGGGCTTGTCGTTTGTTTCCGCCCAAAATCCGCCCGTATCGAAGACGGGACGTATGCCGATGTGCTGATCAGCTTTTGCATTTGAACACCTACCTGTCGTTTTATGTTATGGGGTCTGTCTTGACGCTGAACTAGCAGCTGATGGATGGTCAAATTGACCGGCGCGCTGAAGCTGTCTCCGCTGAGACTCCTGAAGAGCCCGGCTCTTTTGAGCCTCCACAAACTTGGGCGGACGTATTTTATACAGTTCTCGATGCTGGACTGAGAAATCCGTGTTGTACCTCAAAGAGGTCACAGAGACGAAAATAACGACGAAAAACGCCTTGTATACTCGTACTTGTGCCCTAAAAGGCCACGCGAGCGGTCATCGGGTTAATTGAGCGGGCGTCCGCTTCCTACGGGCTCACACGTGGCATTATTCGACCAATTTTATACATCAAGTACCTGGTTTTAACGTTTTGATCGGGGGGGGGGGGGGGGGTCCGGATTTTGTCTCGGACATTTTACAGCGGTCACCACTACTACTACTACTACTACTACTACTGCTGTACGTACCCGTATAGTGAGGGGGGAAATTGTGGCCCGCAGATTCGGAATATACATATACTGCTGTATTAAAAAAAAATGCAGAAGCGGCGCCGCCGCGTTTCTCGCGCGGGTTTGAGCCGTTTTGTGCCCGGGTTGGGGTCAGAGGTCAGGGTTAGGGTCAGGGTCAGGGTCAGGGTTAGGGCTAGAGTTAGGGTTGGGGTTGGGGTCAGGGTCGGTCAAGGGTAGGGCTAGAATTAGGGTTGTGGATGTACGCCCGTGGTTTGATCTCACCAGGACTTACTTCCTGCTTAATAGTAGCGCGCGAACAACGGGTAGCCCGACCCTTGGAAGTGGAACCGGAAACAACGTGGACAGTCCTCGATCATACCATACCACCCCGTATCACTTGCAAACCTAAAATGATACCAGGGGGGGAACAGCTAAGGATTCGTAACTTGTAAGGGCCGGTGTACTTTGAGGTGCTTGAGCACTTGCACTCTGAAACTCTGAGATGTAGGTGTTGGTGACGTGTCGTAGGAAAAAAGCGGGTAGTACCTGGTACATACAATACGTCCTACTGATACTTGAAACCGTCCGTGGCGATGATTTTGATTGGCAACATTCCCACGAGAGTTATTCTTGCCGTCTGACGATGTGTACTATTTATAGCATGATGAGCTTCAACGTCAATTACTTGTAGGCACTCCAAAACAGGAAAACTATGGAGACAAAAGAAACCCCAAGCACAAAATTTAGCCCCCTTTTCTGTACATATAAGTTGACAGACAGCGTATTAGTTGACAGACAGGCATCATATTAGTTGACAGACAGACAGACAGAGAGACAGTCAGACAGACAGACAGCCGGACAGGCATACACACAGACAGACAGGCAGACAGTCAGTCAGACAGACAGACTGACAGACAGACAGACAGACAGACAGACAGACAGACAGACAGACAGACAGACAGACAGACAGACAGACAGACAGACAGACAGACAGACAGACAGACAGACAGACAGACAGACAGACATACAGACAGACAGACAGACAGACAGACAGACAGGCATACACACAGACAGACAGACAGACAGACAGACAGACAGACAGACAGACAGACAGACAGACAGACAGACAGAGAGACAGACAGACAGACAGACAGACAGACAGACAGACAGACAGACAGACAGACAGACAGACAGACAGACAGACAGACAGACAGACAGGCATACACACAGACAGACAGACAGACAGACAGACAGACAGACAGACAGACAGACAGACAGACAGACAGACAGACAGACAGACAGACAGACAGACAGACAGACAGACAGACAGACAGACAGAGAGACAGACAGACAGACAGGCAGACAGACAGGCAGTCGTGTTTTCCGAGTCTTCGGAGGCGTACACATTGTCTGTCTCAACAAATTATAAAGAGACAGCAAGCAGGGAGATGGTGGGATGGCGGACTTCAACTTGTTCGCCACCAAAGTATGTATGGTGAAAGCTTTCTGTGTGCGAGGCGAGTGACACTAACCTTACCAACCATAGCCGCATGAACCTACCGTCTCTCTCACCTTAACTCAATCAGCTACCTGGCAAAATGGTTTGCTATTTGATCTTATCCTATATTCCAGCCATTCATCCCCATAAATGAGGGGGTGTAGTACCGCGGGAAGTCTGTGACGCAAGAAAAGTTCATGCAGCTTGAGTAAAACATACGCACGTACGTGTCGTATGTGTCGGCAACTAAGACTCACCACAAGTATCCCCGATGGTGCTGTACTGGATAGACCTCGTCACTACTAACGCCAAGGCCGTGCTTTCGAGTCTAGCCCACAGCGGGCGTACTTGTTTCTTGAGGGTAAAAATAAATGCGAACATTGCCTACTTACTACGTAAAGCGAGTTTGCGCGATTCGGCGCGAGTCGACGGGGGAAGAAAACGGTGCTTTGGTTTTCCGCGATTAAAATTCAAGGCATGCACCGTCAAGGGGAGGGGGGAGCATAGACTACCTAACTAAGCGACTGCTGTGAGGGAGCGGGAGCGTGGGGTGAGGAGAAAACACGTGGGGTTGGAGAAAATCCTGGAGCAATCCAATATATAAACAGCGAGGTAGATTCGTATACTACCCCGGGCTCAAGGGAAGCCACCCTTGTACAAGTCGGGCGCTCATTACGGGGAACATCACATTTATATGCCCTAAGCATACATATATCCAGGTACATTCTGGTTGCGAAATTGACCCCACCACCATCGAGTCCAAAGTAGGGCTGCGGCATGAAAGGGATACTACGGAGACGTAGCCCTCTGAGACCACCCGGTTCAAGCACGTTTGATTTCAAGACCATAGTATTACGGGGAACCTTGGTAAATAGGGCCGCATATTGCTAGTAAAAATAGCGACTTATATAGGTTTTTGTGTGTACTGTAGGTCCTACTTAATATGTTCCCCCATAATAGATGTACGGCAACCCGGTAAATCGGCTTGTCACGAGGAAAATTTTGTTTGGAATTAGCGTAAGATTTTGTTTTTGCAGCAGCAGTAAACAGACAAGTAAGACAATAAATATTAAGAGAGGGAGGCCACGTTTTCAGGTTTTTTGGTCACGGGTTCGTCTTGCTTTGGGTACACACCAAGACACCAATTGAATGCACCCATGCAGCTTAGCCATTGGAAGGCTTTTCTGCGCCGTCGGGAGAGTTAAGATCCACCATGGCGGGGTATATATTATAGCCCGATCCCCATCAGCGGCCCCACCGGTGTATCAAAAGTCGCGCACCCATGGGGGACATCACCACATACATTCGAGACAAGAATTATAGCTAAAACGCCACCACCACCTACGTACATCGATCTGCCTTGTTCAAGTGCTGAGTGCTTCTTCTCTCCTCGTCGTCAGAGGAGGCCTGGCTGGCGGACACCTGTACGCAGTGGGTAAGTCTAACGGTACGGTACATACCTACCTGATGGGCTTGCTTCGTCGGTTACCTCCCCCCCCGCCTATTATGTATAGGATGGGTTGGCGTCGGTTGGCGACGGCACTGTGAAATATGCACTTCACTACGTGAGCCAGACTATCAGTGTACCGTTTGTTTGTTTGCTCGTTTGTTTGTTCGTTTATTTGCTTGTTTTTTAGGCGGTCGCCCACGGTTGGTCGTCGAGTTAGATCATTTGTGCGAGGTTACTAACCTTTCCTCCGCACAAGGGAATTGATCGTATCACGTAGTGTTCAAGGTAAGACACCCAAGAGGGAGTTACATAGTACTCCCATTGCTGTCTCTGGAAATAAATGCCTACACCGGAAATTAAATTAACTCATTGAAGCTGTCATCCTTATACAAGTCCACCTCACAAGCGGTTCTGAGAAGGATGCAGCTCACCCTTCGTGCAACTCGCCGGACACCTTCGGCGCTTCGCGCTTGGTGCAAGCAATGTATGCCTGGTCAGTCAAAACCAGACATGCTCCGTTCCGGCACTGTAGGGATGCGAGGGTCTATGGTCATACGACGACGGCCATGCATGAGATCGAGTGCATCTCTCCTATCGAGTACCTCGCCCCCCCCCCGAGCCCGGGAAGATGGGGGAAGAATACTCGAAATATAATTACCCCAGTTCGGTCTAATATACTCTAATTTTATATCGTTTTCGAGTCGTTTTTTGTTCCGCCATTATTACGGTGGTGGGTGCAAACAAGTCCTGCTCGAACACCAGGTTGTTTCCACGTAAGTAAGTGAAATTTGTTCCCCAAAGGCGGTGGAAGTTCTCCTCCTGCTCTGATCCCAAGCCGCCTTCGAGTCGTTCGCTCCCGAAACGGCGCGTGCTGGGTTGCAGCTTGATGTCTCTAACTTCAAGTCATTTTTCACACGTCCTTCGTTTCCAAAGCGTCGTGAATACTCCCACTCTAATATTAAGTCGTTTTCATTTTGCTTTGCCCCCAAAACTAGGATCGGTGCAGGAATTGTACTCTAAAATCGAGGAGGCGTTTTCACGTACTGTAGTATGCATGCATCTATCTATATAAACGGAGTTGAGGTTCCCCTACAGTAATTTCAAGTGGTTTTCACGTCCTCGTGGTCCCCAAAAACGTTTGTGCGTATGTATATAGACAGATGTGTATCAGCTCGCCAAGCCGAATGCCATTTTTTTTCTCAAGTTATCTCCCTCCAGCGGGTGCGGTTTTCCAAACCCAAGTCGTTTTACCCGTTTCGTCCCGAACAATCAACGCCTTCCAAACATATTGCGGGTGGGTGAAATTCTCCGACTCTATAAAACCAAGCCGGTTTTTGAAAGAAATCGTCTGTCACCAAAGACAGTACTATTCGTGGGTATGGCTAAACCGGAGGTGGGTGGGTGGGTGGGTGGGTGGGTTCAGGTTTGGTTGGAACCTTGTAACTGGGGGGGGGGGGGGGGGGGATATCAATACGTTGTCGCTGTGAACTGCCAGCCTGCCAGCTCTAGAACTGTTACTGATATTTTGATTGCAATAATGATGGTGGTAAATATATGTGGAGCCATCCCTCGGTAGGGGTGCACCAGAAGTTCCTGAGCTCCTCACATCAGGAGCTCAATATCTCACCCGATACAATACTTGGAAGAAATTTGTTCGCGCAACCCGACCGGCACTCCTACAGTAGTATGCGCTAGTCCTAAAACGAACACACGAGTAAAATGCTCATCCTAACACGTGGTTCCTCACTTGGGGAACTCAGTCGGTCAGAAACTTTGGCCCAAAAAGTGCAACCCCTACCGTGGGGTGACTCTGTGTATCATCATCATTATTCCAATCATCCTCATTGCTATCATTATTAGTCATATTATCTGTGTTATTATTACGGGGGACCATAGTTAATAGGACCTATGGCATACATAAAAACCTATAAATTTTACTATTTTTACCAACAATATTTGGTCCTATTAACTATGGTCCCCCGTAATAGTGAATTGTTACTAATAGCGTGGGTGCCCAAAACCTAGAGACACGAGGGAACGACAGAAAATCCAGACCAACAAAGCAGCAGCTGAACAGCGTGAAGCGTTGTTGCAAACGACAAAACTGTCACCACCCATTATCTTGTATGTGTTTTTGCCATCCGACAATGCGCAGCATAATACCTTGTGGTATGCAACATGGCCTTCTACGGGGATCATGCCCTCTTACGTGTAAGCACTCCCCCCGAAACAAGGGAAAAGTAAACGAGGGAAACCAAAAATGCTTCGTAGCCATTTTGTAACGAAGAAAGCTACGCCGTATTCGTTTGGTATTTTTTCATACATTTTTTCGCCTTCCCTTTCGGCGAGGCTCGATCCGATGCCTACCAAACCCGCACAAGAAATACGCATAATATCATGGCGCAAAACGTACACCGCTCTGTCTGAAAATGCAAGGGTCGCTCACGGGTATAACTATAGATAGATGTCCCCACCTGCATTTCCAGACGGGGAGTGTGTGTGTTCGTCCCATTGGACCGTTCATTCTACCCGTCGACACCATCCAGCACAACAACCATCGTCGTCCAGTCGGCAGCGAGACAGAGAGTGGTATTAGTTCCACGACAGCAGAGCTTATCATTGAGTACAACGGCAACAATATATATATAAAAGGCACGCATATATAGCGTACGTTTGTCCGATATATCGTATCAAAATGCTTGTGCAGTATCCGCTTGAAAGCTCAAAGTCGATACACTCGCTACCTCACTAATGTTAGTCGAAAGGAGGTATGGACCCAGGGACCGATTACTGCTATCAGCAGGTTGATGGCCTCTGGCTCAGCTCTGGTGGCTCTCCCAAGGTACTTGACGATGTTAGAAGCTCTAAGCTCTTGTGTTGATTGTTGCTTGCCTCAAAAATGTCTTCTAAACGAAGGGCCGCGGCGCTCATGAGAAAGGCAGGCGACGACGCCTGCCAGGTAGGACGAGGGGACGAATGCTACAAACCTTAATGTCGTAACAGCGGAGAGGGAACACCATAGCACTAGCCCACCCTGAAGGATCGTATAGGCAGATTCATAGAAAACTCAGCCACGAACCAAACCAATCTGGAGAATTCAGAGAATGGATCGAAGATGCGGCACTCCAAAACCCACACCTCTAACTTGCAGGGGTGTAGCCGATTCCACATAGACACTGTCTGCGTTGGATTTTTAGCCTGACGAACATCATTCACCTGAGAGATGCTCGGGTGGCTATACTGCTGCGCCCAAAACGGAACCGGTTGCCCGGAGTGCTCTTCTGGGACCAGCGCGCTTGTCGCCGTGTCCGAATTTGCAGCGGGCTGCAAAGTCGAACCAGCGGCAAGCGTGGGTGAAAGGAACGAGGGTCTACCTGTTGCAAGCAGTGACAGACGGGCTGTGGCACTACGCCGAAAACAGCAGCACTGACACATATGCTCGTGTCGCCAACAAGCGGATAACCAGGCGAACTGGGAGAGTACGAAACGTCCTCTACTTCGCGCGGACCAACATCGCATGAGCCTATAGCCGCTGTGTTGTATCTGTCTCAACGCGCGACTCGCCGAGGGAGCGGCGGAAATTGTGTTTCCGAACGCGATCTCCAAAAATGGAAGACATCAAATGAACAACAAAAAGCCGAAAAAAACAGGCTACTACAGCGAATGGACAAATTTGTCGGCGGCGGAAAAATAAAATTGACCTCGTACAGGTGCCAAAAGCGTCTAGTCGACGACGCCAGTGTTGTTGCCTATAAGGCAGTATGAACCTAGGGACCGATAACTGACTGCTATTAATGGCACGTTGATGCCTTTGGCTCCGCTCTGGTACTAGACGATGTTACAAGTTATAAGCTCTTGTACTAGTTGCTGCTTGCCTCGCCAGATGTCTTCAGATCAGAAAGGCGGACGATAACGCCTGCCAGGTATGATGAGGGGATTATTGTTACTAACCACAATGCCGCAACAGGGAAGAGGGGACACCATAAGACTCACCCATCAACGTTCACATCGTCGTTGCCGAAATCGCGCGCGGGTCTCTACGTATCGTACATGCAACACTTCTTATGTTTTTGTTTTGTTCCTCCTTACTGGCGCTTGTTCATGAGCATGGGTTCTATATGTATGAGCAAATATGCCAGGAGACATAATGTTTACACATTGACAGGCAGCAACGTTTTAGGTTTTTGTGTAAAACACTCGGCCCTACACCCCTGACAGCGCACGTTTTGCCATGTTTGACATATCTTCTGCTGACATGTGTGTATAAGATGATCCTATTACAGTATCATGCAGATGAGGAGCGATTCACCAGCCGGTTGGGAAATAGCCAACCTGTACTGTACACCGGATACCCGTACTTGTATTATAAGTATGCGTTTTCCGCGCTGTCGGCAGTCGGCATCAACCGGTGGGCTACATGCTACCTGGTACCTGGTAGACATATACACCGCTCTGGATGCAAGACATGAGGACCGTGTACCACCGTGTCCTGCTGCTGTACCTAGTGCCTCGTTTTCATTTATGTAGGTAAAAAAACCTAATCAGTGTCTTGCATAGGTACCAGCCATGAATTGATTAATGCTTTTGATATGATTGTAATGTACCAGGGTAGTATGCGTTGTAAGCTTTGAAAAAAAGGTAGAAGCCCCGGTCATGCCCACGTCTCAGTACACGCATTCCTCGGCCAACGCGCGTTCCTCAACGACCTACAATCAAACCAACACGACTACTGCCCGCTAGAGGACACATCGGGGGCTGGAACTACCTACCACCCTGTCCCGAAGCACCAAGGCCGTTTGGATAAAATATCAAAACGCGACGTGTCCTATTATTAATAGTCAGTTCTGAGACATTTTATGTGTGAACACCAAAACGTCCACCCAAAGAGGTGCATCGTGTGCACATAGACTACTAACTCGCTTATGTCACTTAAAGTCTTGCGTGGTGCTACGTACTGCTTGCTGTAGGCTTTGAAGGTCGTTCGTCAACACAAGGGTGTACCTACTCGGCGTCAAGGCCAAAACCGCGTGTGTGCCTAATTTCTCGAATAAACACGGCAGAATGTGTCTCTTTTTACTACAACAAACAGTAGAAGTACTGAAAACGAACCACCCATTGAACAACATATTCGCCTGATTGAGAGCGAAGTATCTGATTGAGAGCGAGAGCCAAATAAATTGAAATTTCGGGTCCAGACGCCTCTTTCTTGCCATTTCTTGGTAAGTAGGGGACGGGCTATTCCAAGAAGCGGCGCAAATTGAAGGTCTCGTCAGCAGCGTCGCGAGCATATGCGTGTCATCGTCATCGGATGCTGCAGGTAGGAGCTAGACAAGTTGCTAGATTTCCCCAGATTGGCTATTTATTCCTGCCTCAAACTGTTTCGCCTCGGGCGGTGGGCTCTACTGTAGCTTCTGCTCCCGGCTGTAGCTCCACAACGAGAGACTCCCACACGATGACCAGGGTAGCGGCTTGAAGCTACGGGCTAGCCCTTCAATTCAAGCTACACAGCAAGCTCCACCTCTCAGCGGTAGTCCGGCTACAGCGTATCGCGCAATCTCGCTCTCAATCAGATACTACGCTCTCAATCAGGCGAAAATGTTGTTCCCATGTTAATTCCAAGCAACTTTTTCATCGTGACAACAGCCGACTTGCCCGGTCTTATCCCTTCTACCGTTTTCGAAACAAAAGCTGAGCGGTTACACCACTGCTGCTGTATGCAGCTTGCTCGTGAGAGTGACGTAACATCTTGAGCTATTATTGTCACAGGGAGCACATCAGTAATCAGGACATTTTAGATTCACACAAACCTGTATATTACGGTATTTTCACTTGGTCCTGATTACCGTACTAAAACGAGGGGAAATATATGTTAATACTCATAACCGAATATATATGGTGTGTAAACAGAGCGACGTACGTTCTTTTCGGGCTCATCATGGGCTCTGGTTACAACATCAGCCCACCCCGTGCTATCAATACTCTCTATTATCCGTTATAGAACCGCAGTTAATATTAACCCTTATAGGACCGCAGCCACCATTCACCAGTTTGGGACTGCAGTCTCGTTTTGGGGACAAATCGGTCAAATTCTTGAGAAATTTGTCCCCAAAATGGGACTGCAGGCCTAAAATGGATCAGCAGTATCAAAACTTACGTTCTAGTCGGCGCTAAAAAAGAGGCACGTTATCCAATGGGGAAAGACGAACGCGAGATATTTCCATTCTGTTCATAGATAAAATCAAATTCTGTACACGGCGAATAGGATGCGAGCTTTCAGCTTTTAAATAACCAATCACGACCTACCTGGAAGTACACGGAAGTCGCCTTGCCCAACGGAAAACAAACAAATGGCACCTGGAACTCTGCGGCAGAGCGAACCCGAAGGCGGATTCTGCCTCAGGGTAAACGTAGAAAGTTCCACAAGATACATGCATACCATGGTGTCAATATAAAAATACACATACATTGCAAAGCCTATGGTCAGGTCTATACCCCGCAGTTAGTTGTCGTTGCGGCATTGTTAATACACCTACCTGGATTCTAGGTGTTATACCTAGCTCGTATCGCGGCCGGACATGGGGTCTGGTTCAGAGTCAGATGTTTAATGTTCGGCGGGGTGGGTGGGTGAGTGGGTGGGTGGGCGGATGATGGGTGTGGGTGGGTGGGTGGGTGGGTGGTTGGGTGGGTGGATGGATGGATAGGTTGATGGGTGGGTGGGTAGGATAATGTGAATGCCATCTGTTGTAGATATATCTGATGAGGAACATTGCGTAAAATAGCTCAGAAAGACGGCCCAGTCAGGCGATGAAGGTGGGCAAACATAGGAAGGCGCAGCAACAATACAGAATTGCCAGGTTTAGGTGTAGCTGAGCGAGTAAGGATCACTTCTGAGGAGAAAAAGCTATATATATATACCAGTAGTAGATAGAAATCGTTAGTACTATAGGTTACGCCGGAAGTAGGTAGGTACAACAAGAAGAGGGAATTAGGCTCAATTGCATGGGTTTCATTTCGTTTCCGGGATGCATGGTCAGCTAGCTGTCGAATGATTAAGGCGAGCAACAAACGAGTGCATACACCCCGCCACCACTTCTACCTCTCAGCGGTTTCCTTCTTTTTTTTCCGGGTGCTCATGACTGACCCACGTTGAAGCTCATGCTGCACATTGTCGTATGTATATACCTGGTATATGGCAAGCATAATTAAGAACGGCACAAGGGGCCACGCCCCCCCCCCCTCATCGCAGGGTGTGCCATCCGACCACACCATGACATCATGCCCATCCTTCTCTCCCCGGTACGTTGATTTCTATCGCCCACAGGGTCCGACATTTTCGCGATAGATGTTGCCCGACTATGAAAATGTTCGAAAGGTAATCGCTGGGGTTACGGTGTTGGGCAAGTAAGTCAAGTCCGGTTGCGGGCTTCAGCTCAGACGAACTCCGTTCGCGATGTTAAAAATGTGCTGTCTACCCGATCAAGCGAAGGGAAACACGAGATGGAACGGATGGATGGGCGTGCCGGTATCTGTGAGCCCTCGGCAACATGCACGCTCTACGGTCAGTACCGGGTCGTTGCACTGCCCGACCTATTATAGCAATGCTCCTTCATGGTTTTCTCGTGGAGGTCGACACTCTCTTAATGTAGGACAGTTATCCGACGAAAACTCTTGCAACAACGTGTTGTTATGTACGAGTACAAACATCATAAGTCGACGTCCGAAAATAAGCCGGTTACATCGCATAGTTACGCCGCATTTTGAACAACAGACAATACCCACTACCATTATTGTATCAAGTCAAGTATACAGTACGTGGGTGTACTCAGCTACTACTGAGCACTGTCAAAGGAGAGCGATATTACCGATCAGCGATTCGGGAAAAAGCTGTTGGCTACTGGTGTAGCGGAGTACTTATTAACAAAACGACCCCTCGATCGATGCAGATGACATCTTCAAAATTTGACCGTCAACATCGAAGAAATTAGGGCCATTCTTCATCGGAGAGTTTTTTTCCCAATTTTTCGACATTTATTTGTTTCGCCCAATTTTTCAATCATCCATATTTTCCTGTTTTTTTTTTTTCCAAGTGTATGTGCGAAATTTAACGAACTTGTTATTTTGCTTCTGGAGATTTTCACGAATAGTGACCGAACGCCTCCGTATATTGATACATATCTCCAATTATTTCCAGACTTTGGAAATTATAGAAAAAACGACGCGTTCTACGATAAAGGTAGCACATTTCCGCTATTTAGTTTCTGAATGACGGGGCACATTAACCCAAAATCGTCGGAAGGCCAATCTCCTTTCGAAAAATGACACTTTTGAGTATTTGGACCATGGGAATATCTATCGGGATGCAAATTGATTTCTGCTAAAGTGAGTTTTCGGGTGGGGTATGGAGCTCCTAAAGTTCGGAGCTTCAGAAAAATGAGGGTGGACCTCACTCACTCGTAGAACGCCTCAATACGCTCTCCGATAAGAATGAGCCTTTAGTTCCTGGATGTGCTCGGTACTTGCTTGTGTGATAATAAGCCAACTCGACACTGTCCGTATCAACTGTCTGCAAGCTGAAACGTCTGCGTAACGACCTGTTTCGCCGCAGGGAAGGTGCCCTCACTAACGCGCAACAACGGAGCAACGTAGCCACAGCCTCATGTATGTATGTATGTATAAAAGGCGGCAACATGGGAGAGGTCTTGTGTCACATGCCCTTCCCCTCGTGGCTCACGCACGATAATAACAAACCAGAGGATAGAACAACACCCAGTGATCAGTTAGTTTGTTGAACTGTTTTCGGGGGGGGGGCATAGTGAACAGGGCCGAGTACTGCTATTATTAGTAGTAACAATAGGGAAACATCTAAGTTTTTGTGTGTAACGTAGGTCCTACTCACTATGGTCCCCCGTCACAGAGATGAAAAAAGAACGACCTACAATATTATAGCAGTCTGTTGCGTTGCTGCCCGCCCCGCACACGTTGTGAGTTATATAAAGGCCACACTATTGCAATAGCCTAGAAGACTACTGAAATGTAAACCGTATTATATTCAGTCAACCAACCAATTCAAGAACACGTTGATATTACTATTATTTATAATAGCCTGCAACAACAGTAAAATAGCGAGGACAGACCCGAACGATCACACAACGCGTTCCTGACGCTTTCTACGATGGAGGTAGCCCATTTCCGTTTTTTTTTTTGTTTCTGAATGACGGGCCTCCTTAACCCAAAATCGTCGGAACGTCAATCTTGTTGTGCAAAATGATGTTTTTGTATGCTTGGGCCATGGGATTGTTCATCGGGAAGCAATTTGTTTTTTGCTGAGGTCAGTTCACGGGCGAGGTATGGAGCTCCTCAAGTGAGGAGCCTCAGAAATTTTAGGGTGAACCTCTACCGTAGAACGCCTCTCCTGCTGCCCGCAAGCAAAGTAATGAAAAGGTCCCGCCAGCAACTCTGCAGCTGTTTAACACTACGAACACTATGTATGTGTGAGAGAGACACCACTCATCGAGTACACCAACCTCATAGACGTTGACGCTCGATCTCCTTCGTTCGACGAATCATTGCCCATCACAAGAAGTTCTTTATATCTTACGGGATCGAGCCGAAATGTTTCAATCGAGGTGCTTGATCGCGCAATCATAAAAAAAAAATTGTTGTGTCGGCGTGTGATGGATCGCCATCCTGCCTCTCTTATGGAATAACCGTAAATCAATACATTTCGTCCTCGACCTGTACGTCGATAATCTGGCAAAACGTGCAACGCACCCGGGCTGCCGTACTCGATGGGCGGGAGTTGTAGAGGCAGATAGCTACTTCTCTCCCTGCCCCCGACGCTAATTGCCAAGTGTCCCGTCTCCACTGTTGATTGCGTACTCAGTGTCTGCGTCTTGCCCCGGGAGCTCGTAGACCCTCCGCTCAGAAAATGAAAGGAAGACTGAAGTTGGCTTGCGGTTATCCGCATTATGCACGAGCGACGCGCCTGCGGAGCCGGTCGTCCGAACTTTCCCTCTCTTGTAAATGTATGGCCAGATCGGGATGTCTCTTCGGACAGCGGCGTAGATATCTGGCCGCAGTCAGGTGTACTCCCGCCGGCTCACTGCACGCCCTTTTTAGTTGGTTGACCGCGTAGTACATGCCGTAGGAGGTGACCCGAGTGACGCACAGCACCACGCCCACAATAGCTTGATATCGGTAGCTCTTCACGGCCTTCGCGCTGAGCGGCTTCTCCTCCGGCTGTCGGTTTGACAACTCCCGCCCGTAGCCCGGAGTATGTACGGGGTTGCAGACCAACCGGAGTGCGTACGGGGTTGCAATCCAGCATACCGAAACTCCCCACGATGGTCTTGGTAGTATTTTTGGGTGATCGTCCGCGCCCCCGTGTTGCAGTCCCGGGTGGCGGCCATGCCAATGATGAGGTTGATCTCTCCCATGTTGGTCATTGGCGAAGCGGTTTTATGATAACTTCCTTCAGCTGCTTCACAATTGTCTCGCCCCTCCCGGGTGGTGGGGAGGCCATCGCCGTACAGAGTCAGACAGGATCGCGAAGGCCTCGTCGTTCTCCTGGGTGTAAGAGCAAGTGTCTGGCAACGTAGGCGTTTACTTTATACCCAGCAGCGCCGCATCGATGGTACTGTACCAAAGGACCGATGACTATGATAGGCCGTACAGGCGGTGCTTCAGCTTTACCCTCAAAGGTGCGCTGATTTCGCTATCCGTAGCTTATTGCCCCAGAGCTAGCTTGATGTATACCTCAGAGTCGATCTCGCTCCTGTAGAAAAGCTCCGGGGACATAAAGCTGGTGGACGGATCATCCATGTCCACTTATGACATTGCCATCAATACGCGCTGGCCTATGAAGATGCACACTAGTGAAAACGACCTTCTGTAGCCAATGCCGGGCTCCTGGACATGGCCTTGGGCAACTAGTCGAGCCTTGAGCTGGTTGTTCGTTTTCCGCCTAAAACTATAGCGGGAGCCGATGTGCGCCTTCCCCTTCGGCAGGTTAGTGGTAAAACCCAAGTCGGTAGATCTTATGCTTCTGCATGCACTTCATGTTCTCGTTGGTTGCTCTTGGCCACTGCTTGCTCTGCCGGAAACTCATGGCACCCCCGTACGTGATGGGGATGATGGCACGCTTCTAATTCCTATGGTCCGATTGTGGTTTGTCGCTAGAGCTTCCAGTGATGACAACTTGCCGTCGACGGTAAATATGAGGGCGCGGTAGGAGATGCCCTTAGCGTTTCGGCTAGCTCGTGTCCAGAAGCGCGAATCACGCGCGGCTCACTAGCAACCGGTGCGACTTCAGGTGAAGTAGGCGGTGTCGATCCGTCGACTTCCGGTGATGATCGTGCGTCAGTCCCAGGCGATGATGCTCTGATTGCCCCAGTCGACGACCCTTCGATGACTCCAGGTGATGTACAATCAGCCCCAGGCGATTGTACTCAGTCCGCCAGTCGGCATATTGTTTCTCGTTTATGAGTGTCATATTTTTAATCCTGGCAAGCAGGCGCGCCAGTTGTGCTGGAGTAGGCTCCTCCCTGCAGTAGAAACCGATGGCGTCGAGGCAGGGGATGCTATCGATGACGTCTCGTGCGTAGGCCTCTTCGTCGTCGTTGGGGCAGTCGAGCCTTTCCGTTGGCGGGTTGGAACACGGCGGCGAAGTTTCCAGGAGAGTTTTTACGTTCCGTCTTTCCACAGCGGTGCCCTTGACCGGGTTATAGATGCGACCACCCGTGCTGTTTCCTGGCTATACCCGCAGAGCTTGCCTTCGCACGGCTTGTCTGCCAGGATCGTCGTGTATAGTTCGATGTGTACGAACACCCTGGCCCCGATCGTTTGTAGATCGGACGCCACCGCTTCCTTGGCTGTTTTGAGAAGGGCTTAGCTCTTCTCAGGTGCCGCGTGCGGCGATCTGCTGGACAACATACCCAGCCGTGAAAAACGGCTCGTCCCACAGCTTGCGAGAGCCGTTGCCGATGTTGGTTAGTCACCTGATTGTGGCCTAGATCGTGCCCCCATTCAGCTCGGACACCTCCTTCTGCTGGGGCGTTAACGTGGCAGTGTACTCCGTAGGTATGCCGGAGAGTACGCTGAGCTTCTTAAAAATCATTGGAGATATACTCGCCGCCCTTGTCTTCTAGTGGACGTTAGATGCGGATTATAAGCTTAAGGGCAACGACCATATAGTAAAGACGGGGCGAATTGATGGCCCCCACCTGGGATGTCAGGAAGAAGATTTCTTCCATTCGTGAAACGTCATTGGTGAACTTGACGGTGTAACCGTAGGCGCCGTTAGTTGCTGGCCTAACGAGTCTGTTTATGAGGGGCCTATCGGTTTTATGTTTGGTGGTCTTGGCTGCGCGCCTTCTGCTGGCTCTTGCCCAAGGCACACATGCAATAGCTAAACACGGCGCCGATGTAGTTGACGCCGTTGCCGCCCGCCCCCTCCGAAGCAGCTCCATGTCGCGGGGATTCATGTGGCCCGACCGTGTGTGCCAGACGTCCGCGCTTGCTTGCGCAGGTGAGAGAAATGGCGGGGTTATAGTGATATCTGGTCGCTTCAACACAACACACACCTGTGTCTCCCTTCTCTTACTGCAGAGGCACCACGACTTTGCCCTTCCGCGGGGGGGGGGGGGGGGGGGGTTGCCTTCTTCGAAGGTGGTATACGTAGTGACCCCCCGTTTCACTGCTGCGTGGGGAGAAAATATGTAGCGTCCCAGACCCGAAGTGATCGAGGCGGGAAACCGTACTACTACTGTAGACTATCTTTGCCATCCTGATCGACGTTGGTGCCACAAAGGATGCCACTTGTAGCACCGCGTAGCTCCCTGTTGCCGGTGGCCACGATCGTCCTGGGCGTATCCAACCCACATCATACGGTCCGTCAAACCGAGGGTCGGCTTGTCCTCTAATCAGCGCTCCGTCACTCCGTTGTCCACCAGGGTCGTCATTCCACATACGCGGGGCAGAAAAGTCCGTCCTTTTGTAGGAGCCATATTACAAAACAAACCGCCATCAAAGTCGTCACTGGATCTAACGGCCGGCTTCTCGCCGCCAATAAGTAGAGCATTTGTTTGTGTGTTGAGGGAAGCACCGGTGGTGCAGTCGGCATCGTTGTGAGGGGTTGGGCGGAGCAACACGTTTGATCAGCGCCGCCGCCCTCCGCCCTCCGCCCCCAGATCCAGCCTTGGCTCCGGGAGGTTTCTTCGTTCAGATCTTCTTGCGCTTGCCTCGCTTGGGGTGTCTTCCAATCAGGTTTCATCTTGGGGTGGCGTTACCATTCTTGGCGGGAATAAATTGCGCGATGATTGGTCCACTTTGTCACGGTTACAGCAGCTGGCTCCGCTGACATGGAAACACCGCGTCCGGCAACCCTACCCTTCGCTTCAGTGCTGCGGGACAGGTTATATTGCTGAGGATGACGCATAGTCATCCGGGTCTACGTAGTCGACGTCGAAGGCCGGATCACGACACGTCAGCATCTCAATGCTCTCGTACCCCCGGCGGAAATCCTTGAACGAGGGTGCGCCCTTGAAACTCCGGTCGGTCATGGGCTCGCCCATCGCCTCCGCGCTTGATAATCGCCTCGGTGAAGTAGTCGTCTTGGTTGCGCCCGGGCTTCACGACTTTTTCTTGACAGTTTATGCTGTCTTGGCGGGGATAGTCCCGTCGGCAACCCTGGAGGGCCTATCTTGAAGCTCCTCCCAGGCCGTTCGCCTTACGGCAATGGTGCCGGTTGCATCGCCATGTCTGAGAACGAGGGGAGCCGCCAGTTTATGTCCATAGGTACAATCGCTTAGAGGTCGTCAGACGCTTCCTGCTGCAAAAGGGATCTACCGCTTCTCGCAGCAGGTAGGTCTGGGCGCGTCTCCTAGCCCCTGTAGAGGTACTCGTAGTAGCTCGGACTTGGGGTGTATGTCGGCGTATCTGCAGTTGTAGCGCTTGCGGAGAGTCGAGGCTAATCATAGGTTGGGAACGTGTGTGGTCGGCTGTGATGCCGGTTGAAAGATACGCGGTTGAACTGCTGTTTTAGGCAAGTCCGGTTTTGTGAGCTCTGGCTCAGAAGAAATCTGTTGATGGTGTTGAAACGGCGCTCTTTGATCGATTACGAGGGAGAATAAGCGAGAGTGAAAAGGATGAAATAATAAGCATACTACCATCAGCCCGATCTCGGCCAGCATGTACGCTCTACGGCTAGTACCGGGTGATTGCACTGTCCGATCTACAGCAATGCTCCTTTAAACTTTCTTCGTGGGGTGATCGATATTTCCCCAGGGTAGGATGGCTACTTCGTGGTATTCTAAGCATCATAAAAAAGGTATCGTAACGTTCTGCTGTTTAAGAGCACGAATGTAATGGGCCGACTTCCGAAGATGAAACGGTTACGCTGAACACTCCCCACGAATTTTGAGATCCAGAAAATGGAGCCTGTGTATCAAGTAAATATTGCAGCGCGTAGATAGCCCGTGATACTGGTCCCTCGCTGAAGAGGGAATTGTGTTTCCAGTGGTTGACTCGGTAGGCTACTGGCTACTGCTGTATCTATCACCAACACGACCCCTCGATGGAGGTGATTTCGTCGGATGCGATATTTAACATCGAATAAAATCATTTTTCAACGAACACAACCTGCGAAAGATACGGAGCTCCAAATATTCCTCAAAAACGGGCTTTACTATGCGGTTCTATTTCGAGCTTCATATTCGTAGTCTTCGATCTCGAAAACAAAAAAAATATGCATATATATGCAGTCCGAATATGCAAAATCCGGCCAGTTTGTTTTTCGATTTGAGAATCCGATGGCCCAGGTCGTCAGATTTAGGACAAAAACCCGACGACTTGTGCCATCAGATTTTCAAATCGAAAAATTGCATGGTCTCAAAATTCAAGTTGTTGTCAACGGCAGTAGTAAGCAGCAGCAGAATTATCGATGAGCTGAATGGTGACACAGCTGGATAGCGACGTTGCGTCGCGCCCGACGCGCAGTTCGCGGGCGCGTCTCTCTGTGGCCAGCCTAAAGTCGGCTGGCGCGGGCTCGGGTCTAGATACCAAGAGAAGCGCACACGGCGCACACCTCTCCGTGGGTACGTGCTCGTAGACTACAGCAGCAGCAGTCAGTCGCACTGTGTCACAATACAAAAGACGAAGACATGTTGACTCTACGTAGCGCACTCGGCACGCCTCTTCGCTGCTAGACCAGAGGCAGTCAGCGTGGGCTCGGACGCTTGGATCCTACGCGCAGAGCAGCTCCTCGGCGCGTCTCTTCACGGCGCCAGACCACAACACCAGTAGTTGGTTTCGGTATTTGCTCGAATCTCTGCACGCGTATAAGCCTATTTTTTTCGCGTAGGAAAACTGCTTTGATGGGCCAAGTTTACACGTGAAAATTCGACCGGGTCGGAATCTCAATCTCAAAAATCGAGCCGCACAGAAAACAACCCAACGAATAATCTGCGGGCCCAACGTAAAAACCACCCGTCCTCCACATGACATTGCACATGACACCGGAGGGCAACAAAAGAGATTTCGACTGCAGGTAGCAACTCGCGCGAGTGGCTTTGAGGAGCCTACCACCGTAGCCTCTAGGAGTGAACCCCCCACCGTAGCCCCCCCCTAGATATTTCATATACATAGATATATAGGTTGGGTTGGCGTCGGTCGGCAACAACACTGTAAAACATGCCGCGCATTACATGAGCTAGACAACAAGGGCACCGTTTTTTCTTTTCTGCTTTTGGACGGTCGGCCACGGCTGACGATCGAGATCATTTGTGCGGGGTGTGGAATGTTTACTCTGCACAAGGTGGATGATCGTTCCGCGCAGTGTTTATATGCTAAGGCACCCACGAGGCAGTTATATAGTACCCCTATTCCTGTCTGCGGAAGTGGCAACACCGAAACACAAATTGACTCATTGAAGCTGTCATCCATGTAAACAAGCCCGCCTCACAAAGCGGTTCTTAGGAGATCGAAGCTGGCCCTTCATACGACTCGCCAAACAACTCACGGCGCTTCGCGCTTGATGCGAATAATGCAAGATATACCGTAGCCCCAGTCCAAGGTGGGACTCGCCACAACCCCAACCGTTCGCCCAACGTTGGGGTTATTGTTGGATCATATGCGTACTACACGATGGGTCCTACACGGCTACATTGAAAGCGCCGATCGAGTCCTCCCACGTCGATTTTAAACTTATTTGCACCCATAATAAGAAGATGAAAATCTGACGCGAAACAAGAAGTAACGTTTAGCTTAGGATTGCCGATATTGTCCGTGGAAGCTTCTCATAGCTTGCTGGGTCCATCCCACGAACTTACTGTCCACTGCTTGCTTACTACCCTCGACCAAATATATGTTGATTCAGCGTCGATCACTCACAACAAGCATTCCCAGACGGAAGAATAAGGCCACGAGAAGGAGACGTATATATATTCATGTATTGCATATTAGGCATTCATTTCGTCCGACGATGTCTGCTAATAATGGAACTACAATAACTGTAATTAAAATCGTTATGCAGCCGGCACGAAGAAAAATAAGAATATAGGTCTGAGGGACATGCTCAGGTGTTAGAGGTAGCACCTACTAAAACTTCGAAGGCGCTCCTCACTCGACCGTAGAGGACCTTCATATATATGTATACCTCTTGACTCTCTAAACTGGTGTTGATAAAACAAGATCAGGACACTTTGTATCCCTTGCCAGGTTTGCCGATTGAGCAGGGCACTCATTGGTACTACTCACGTATGTTGTTTGCTTAGAGATAGATGGAAGAGGAGCAGCTTTACTTCTTTCGTTCACGTGGAGACTGAGGGCGAAGCTCGTGCCTCGCTGGGAAAAGCCCTGGTTTTCCATCTAACATGCGCCCCACACGCACTAGAAAATTTAAATGCGATACCGATACCTGAACCCAGGTAATTCTCGGGTTTTCAGCTCCATTCACAGCAGTACCATATTACTTCGAGCCCACTCTGGGCGCGTTCTGCGATAGAGGTAGCACATTTCCGACAGGGTGTTGGGTGAATGACGGGGCTCCTTAACCCCAAAATCAATCGTGTTTCTCGAAAAACTGCGTTTTCGTATGCTTGGGCAAAGATATTATTCACCGGGGGATGCAATTTGAGTTAAGAGCGTTGAGACGACCATCCGTAAACGACGCCTCCTCTTTGCGGGGGCCGTACAGCGGACGACCAATGAGCGGCTGACCCGCCGGGTGATGTTTGGGACGATGGCTGGTGGGGAGAACCCAGCACGAGGCCGACCGGAAAAGAACTGGGCCCTATGCCTAGTAGACGACCTCAGGGTTTTTTAAGCCACCGAGGGGTCCACGGAGTTCTCGGGTGAGGTATGGATCTCCTCAAGGTCAAGTAAGGAGCCTCAGAAAATGTAGGGTGGGCCTCTATTGCACAACTCCTCTCTGATGAGCGGCATGTATGTGCAGAATTGTGGGGAAACCGTGGGAACCTCGATTCCACGAGCTAGAACACGAGTAGAAGATGCGGCTCCTCAAAACCCGCTCCCACATATTTGAACGGCAATGTAACAAAAAGGCCGGAAAGGTACGCCAAAAAAGAGAAAGAAAGGGAGGAGGCCTAGCCTTATTAAAGGGGAAGGAATACATCGTCAACGAAAGCCATCAGCATGCCACCCGCAACGTAGGTACGTAGGGCGAGAAAAGGAGTACAGAAAAGTGAACGGCTAACACAAAAACGAGGCGGTCCTGTCCCCCAGCAGGTGTTAACAGTTGCCGTTTTTATCCAGACCGCTCCTGGCTCCCGACGGGCAGAAAATAACACGGAATACGCCAAAAACCACCTAAACCTAGCCCACAACAACTCCGGTAACGTGTCCTGTGCCACAGCTGGGATTACCCAGACCAGCCCCGACACTGAGCGCGGGGGTAGACAGGACAGAATACGTCAAAAACCATCCCCAACTCAGCCGAAGGAAAACAAGTAAGATGTCCTGCCGACGACGCCACTCGTGAAGGTCAAGATCGGGACACTTTGTATCCCTCGACAGGTAGGTGTGACTATTAAGCAGGTACTCGTTGGTACTCACGTGTGCTGTTTGCTTGGGAAGAAGAAGAAGAGCAGCTTTATTCGACGCTTTATTCCTTTCGTGCACGTGGAGACCGAGGGCAAGGCTCCTACCTCGCTGGGAAACCCCCCCTGGTTTCCCATCTGACATACACGCCTCCCAAGTACTACAAAAGCGATCCCAGTAGTACCTGAACCCCACAGATGATTACCGGGCTTTCAGACTCATTCAAAGCGGTACCACAGCAAAAAGATCAAGGGTGCGACCTGATCGAAACCCCCAAGAGCCTACAGTAGGAAGAAGTAAAGCGTGTACTGGTGCCTGGTACACTTCGTATATGCCACGAAAAAAGTGTTGTACCAGGAATATATTCGATATCCTCTTCTTCTCGGTATTCCCAAAAATGTTGGCTCAACCCATTTATTACGGGGGGGCGTAGTAAATAGGACCAAATAGTGTCAGTGAAAATAGCGAAATATATACCTGGTAGTTTTTTTTGTGTATGACGTAGGTTCTATTTAGTACGGTCCCCCGTAATAGGACAGCGGCCCCGCTTTGGGGACACACCAACTGGAAATATAAGCAGTCCGCCCCCGAAACAAACAGGGGCCACAGCAGCAGTTCTAAAAGAGGCCCGGTCAGGCGTGAAAAGTTTCGGCCGAAAAAAAGGGCAACGTATGTATGTCTATCGTCGTAGCCAGTGTCGAAAGAAGCAATAATTTTGCCTCACAACAGCAGTAGTAGTAGTAGTAGTAGTAATAATAATACGAGTACAGCCGTTAATTTTCTGTCGCCGGTTGTGTGTTCTCGTTTGTTTCTAGTCGTCTGACCCTGATCTCGGGGGCAATCTATTGGTAGAACAGTTTCGGAGGGGAATCTGGTAGCAAATTTTTACTTTATCCCCTCACGCGGGTGGTCGTCTTCAGAAGATGTTCGGGAAAATTCCCCGAGTCCGATTTTTTTAGGCAGCGAGAATTCTCAATTTTCAGCCAAATTTCACAGTGGTACCAGCGGCCCAGACCCGGAAGGCGAGTAGTAGTGCTAGAAGAAGAATCGACCGCCCGAGCTCCTTGAGACACGTCAAATAATGACGTACGAGTACTACCATCCCCATGGAAGCGCAGATAGATAGATACCTTCGTAGAGGTGTACGATCATGAGCGTGATAAAAAGCGACTCTTGCTGTATGCGTACAATCATCCCAGAGTACAAGATGACGCCCAGAGATACTGATCTCAAATCCCAAAAAAGCATCCAATTATATTGTTGTTGTTGTTCTCACATTAACCCTTTTAGGACCGCAGTCCCGTTTTGGGGACAAACTGCTTGAAATTTGAGTGGTTTGTCCCCACAACGGGACTGCGGTTCTAAATGGGTTAACTCATCGCCACAATTCAATGCAGTCCGTGGTCGCAGGACAGGCTCCAATAACTCTGGAGTGGAAGAAATACCTCGGTAAAAAATAGAACAAGCAAAGAGTAATACACACGATAACTGAAGCACGTCTACACCTCAGACAAAATATAAAAAGCGAGGCCCGCGCACTTATGAATCATATACATGCGGTACGCTGAACAAGCCGCCACAGAAACCGAGAAGACCACATACTACCCAGAAACAAATAGACAGGATGAAAATAATAACTCGACGTCGAAAAATCGAATCTCGAAATCAAAATCGAAAAAATCACACATCCAAAAGGGAAGAGAGAGAAAAATGTCCAGGTCAGGCAAGGAAGCAATAGAAAGCAAGAAAGCAAGAAAGGAAACACACAAGAGAATGCGCAATTATTCGCAGATTGCAGGCTCGCACGCCTCGCGAGGGGTGTAGAATAGAGACAAAAACGAAACGACAAACCTACGCCCTCCGCCACTAAGAACACCAGCAAAGCAAAAAAGAGCCTACGGTAGCAGACGAAAAAAAAAAAGGAAGACCAAGCAAAGCAAAAAACAAAAGCAGAGAGCAAAAAGCAGAAAAGCAGCACGGAAGATACAAACAGAGACAAAACGAGGTCCAAACGGGAATATAGGAACTATAAAAAAGAAGGAACAAAAGAAGGGATGAAAACGGGCGGGGAGAAAGATAATACGAAAGGCAGGCACTGGAGCATACAGACACGCAAAGTTTCCCGGGTGGCACCATGCTAGTTTCTTGGGTCCCAAAGCAGGGAGCGCATCATGACGATGATGGCCATACCCAGGCTTCAGTCTGTTGTGCAGACCGCCTCCCCCCCACTCCCCTCCCCTCCCCCCCCCCCCCCCCCCACCCCCCCACCCCATTCCCCCTCGTCCCCCTTTCGCCCCCCCCACCTCTTCCCTGCCATCCTGCGCACGTGCGTCGGCGTCAACGGTTTTGGTCGTGGTTGCAGCTATCCCGTGCCGTTCTACCGATGCCTCCTTCGCTTCCTTGTTATGCCATTTTATTTCCGCATGAAAAAACCTCCGCCCCTTCCTCTACCCGTCGGAACCATCTGTGCCGGCTTTCTGTGCTGCCTCGCGCCACCCCTCGAGCTTGATGCCAAAACTCCTTGAGGTGCCCCTCCTGCCCTCCCCGGAGTGACCCTCACCCCCAACCATCTCCCCAAGCATCACCCTCTTCGGCAGACGCTCCATCTCCCATGCGTGTCACAAAGCCCGCAAACAACAGCCTATACGTCTGCCTACCGTCGAGTTTCAACGCTCGCAGAGTTTGTCCTGAGAAGCGCCCTAGCATAGATAGGATAGAATGTGGTTTTCGCGCTTTCGTTTTCGCCAGCGTGTGTACCAGGTACCAGAGGTTCGCGAACAAAAGAGAAATCGGGGCCGCACTCATCACCATGTCGGAAATTACACAAACTACGTACCAGGTACGTAGGAGGCGTTCTACGATATAGATTCACCCTCAACTTTCTGAGGCTGCTCACGTAAGGAGCTTCATACCTCGCCCGAAAATGGACTTCAGCAAAAAAAAAAAGAGTTGCATCCCGATGACTTAGCCCCGTGGCTCCAAGTATACAAAGACGTCATTTTATGAAGCAAGGTTGGCAATACGACGATTATTGCGAGTGAAGGAACCCCGTCATTCAGAAAACAAAAAAAGGAAATGGGCTACCTCTCTCTATCGTAGAACGCGTCGTAGCAAGTTAGGGTTTTTGTGAGAAACTTGTTAAATCACATTTTTTTTTCGTTTGTGTTACTTGGTTTTGATACCCCCCCCCCCCCCCCCCCCGAACTAAAACAAACAAGAAGGAAGTCGATTTAGTTTCGCGTGGACCCTTGCAGGCATATACGTATGATATGTTCCGGACTCCTTCTTCGTTCGTTTGTTTGAAACTCGCTGGGTCGTACTATTACGGGGGGCCATAGTTAATAGGACCTATGGGATACATCAAAACCTATATACTATACCATATTTACTAACAATATTTGGCCCTATCAACAACTATGGTCCCCCGTAATAGATAGGCAGACAGTCCGTCGGGCGTTGTTGTTGATGCTGTTGATGCTGTTCTCGCGTGAAGTCATGTCTAGAATCGTGAGTCCATGGTCACAAGATAGGCTCCAAAGAAACTATGAATGTATGTAGCGAAAGAATAGCTCAGGGCATGATAATAAAAAAGACGAATAAAAAACGCAACAACGGTCAGATACACATAATAACTGAAACACGTCGTATACCTCAAACAAAGGAAGGGAGAGCCGTTGCGCGCGTCAAAAAACAAACCATAGCAACGAGAATGTAAGCGAAGCGAAAGAGCTAAACAGGACAGATAAAGAAAGAACAAGAAAGGAGAGAAGACCCGTTCTACGATAGAGGTACTTGTAGCACATTTATTTCCGCTATTTTGTTTCTGAAAATCAGGGTTCCTTCACCCCAATCTTGATTTCGAAAAAAAACGTTCTATAGACTCGGGCCATGGGGGGATTATTCGCCGCGATGCATTTTGATTTTTAACAGACAAAACGGAAAAATGGGAACGAAACAAAAAATGGGAACGGACGCTTTTTTTTAGAAAGCAAACCGATTGTGTACAACTAACTCCAAGAAAACAAGTTGACAGTCCTGTGGGGCTGTACAGCAGCCTTCGAATGAGCTGTCGCTCAGGCTGGAAGTCCTCGGCATCGCCGCGGTAGCCAGCATCTAGAGAAATCACAATAGAGCCAGCGTATATCGCTTTTTGCGCCCACCCGAAGGCACGAGATGGAGCATGACCGTTCTGACGAGCTCCTCTCACAGGGCTGGCCAAGGGGTTTCGCAGGATCATTTTGGTTCTCTGATACACCACATGGTTCTGGAGATACGGCTTGGTTCTCATTTTAGGCTTCGTTCCCATTTTTCCGATTTGTCTGTTAATTTTGCTGAAGTGAGTTTTCGGGTGAGGTATGGAGCTCCTAAAGGGAGGAGCCCCAGAAACATTAGGGTGGACCTCTACCGCAGAACGCCTCAGGAGGAAGAACGGAATAGAACAAAGGAGAGAAAAGAAGGGGAAAGCGAAGGCCAGACGCGAAGGCGAGGGAGTTGGAGTGGCCTCACGCTTGCCACTTATGGTGCTGGGAAGGTACGCGTCAAATGACGATGAAGGTCATGCCCAATGAGCAAGCTTTCGGGGGGACCCCCCCGTCCCCGTCCCCGTCCCCCGTCCCCGTCCCCCTCCCCCTCCCCCACACCGCCCCCCCCCCCCCCCCCCCTGGGGCTTTAGCGTCAAGGGTCCGTGTCGTAAGAGCAGTCGTCACGTGTCGCTCTTTTGCAACGCTCTTCTCTGCAGCATGCCACTTCCGCATGCATGTAGTAAGCCTCGCCCTCTTCCTTGACCCCTCGGAGACTGCCGGCTGCCTTCTGTGCTATCTCGCGTCTCCCTTTGGACTTGATGCCGCGACCTTCTCGAGGTCCCCGCTCCCATCGCTCCCCTGTCCAAAACGAGTAGCCCTTGCCACCGACCACCTCCCTCCTCAGCAGGCGCTCCTTTCCCATGAGCAGCACAAAAACCGCGAACTGTATCCTCCGTCTGCACATCATCACCACAACGCTCTCGGAGTATGGCTGGGCAAGCGCGCGGGCGTGGGATAGAGTAAACGCCTTCGTGCATCCGCTTCCGCCGGCCGAGGCATCGGAGCAGCATCGAGTGACGCACTCGTATAGTACCGTCTCGATTACCCCAGCTTTCAAGAGTCACACCCTCTGTCCCAAAACGCGCTCACAGGCGGTCATAGATTTCCATCCTATACCACCCGAGGCACGCCCATCTCCTCCGGAGCCGACGCGCTACCTCGATACGGAGAACCCGGTTTGCGCTCATAGCCCCGCCCAAGCACACAACCTCGGGCGTATGTTTGTAAATATGATCGATTGTAGGGACGCTGGGCGACACATTCTATAGATGTTTCGTTTGCAGGCACATGACCCCCGTCTTGGACAGCGAGATCGTAGGCCCGAAGGACGCACATGCAATCCCGATCCCCGTCATAGCCCTCTCCAAACCTCTTCTTGGTGATCGCGATGCAATGCGTGCATCGTCAGTGTACAGCATTCCCCGCAACATACCTGTGGTATGGGCCTCTTACCCCCCCCCCCCCCCCTCCTCCCCCCGGTGGTGTACATACAGTACGAGAATACGTTGTTCAAGAAATATTTCGGATGAAGCCAGAGAACTACGTCGTGGCTGCGTTGCTGTGGGCAATAATAATGGGGGTCGCGTAGCTATTCATTTATGTACGAGTATGTACCTGGTACTCTTTAGGGCCGCAGTAAGTCCCGTTTTGGGGGCAAACTACTTACAATGCGAGTGGCTTGTCTCCAAAACGGGACTGCAGCTCCAAAAGGTATAATATCGAGGGAGGAGAGGCTCAAAGGTACAATATCTGCTATTATTAATAGATGTGGGGGGATAGCTGTGCCGTCGTACGTCTGACGTGTGTGTACTGGCTGGCATGCTGGCGCACCGATAACATTAGCCTATAAAGAAACTGAAAAGAAAACCGCGACTAAAAAGCTTACGATGTTCAGGTAGAATACTGCTGTATGTAGTATGAACCCGGCAGTACGCATATTTATGTAAGTATAATATTTATACGTGTGCGGGTACTCTTTGGACTTTGGAGCACAATAACATGCTCTCACGGATTGTTACATGTAGTTTAACGAGTTGTATACCGTTCATGGGGAATAACCTACGCAATTATCAGGGGCGTGGTACCATAACTGTGCTGCACCTTTATGTGTTAGACAATCCAGGAAGAGATAGCGATCGTTGATAGTAAGGTTCGATTGCTCCTTTTTTCACTGCATATCCGCGAGTCTTCACTCTGACAGCACTCCAGATAGCAGGCAGGTGTGTTCTTCTTTCGTTTTCACGACTACCGTGCGTTTCGTGCGGTGCAGGCAGCACTTCAGACAGCATCCGCTGTAGTCAGCAGCCACGAGTTGGTTAGTGGTGGGAACGGGGGTACTCTATGTTATAGTTGAGAGGATATACCCGTGGCCATGTTAGTTCAGTTTTGCACATTGGTTTTATCTTGTGTGCGCTTTTTTCGTCTCGTGTATTTTGAGGCAGCCGAATTTTCGTTTTTTTTTCGTTTTTCGGATCTTCCTAGGGCTCCAGCACCTTTTGTGTGACCACGGACTCCTTCGTCAGAGAGTTAATGTGAGAACAACAACAACAACAACAACAACATTATCTATGAAGTTTATAATCTATACCTTGGTATTTACGGACGAAACTCGGACCGTAATGGCTCTCTCTGGCTCTGGGCTCGCCGGTCGCCAGTACACCAGAGAGCTCTTTCTCTGCTGTGCCTGGCGGACAGAGAAATGTGCGTCGTATCACATGATGAATGATTATTTACGTATGAATGATTACGTACGAATGGACATGTTCGGCAGCGTCAATGCAGGCAGCATGCGGTTTGACCCCTTTACAGCAATAATAATAGTTGGCCGCGCCCTACCCTGACACCAGTAATAAAAAGGCCCAGAGAGTGTGCCCGACGCGCCCAAAAATATATCGTACCACACCAACTCAAGCCATTTGTTTATCGGGATAATAAGGTGGGTGGGTGAGGTAGGATTCATTGCAGTCGTCGCGGTGTCGGGGGAGGCTGCTCAGAATATGACTGGTCTGGCGCTAAAAAAATGGGTCGACTGCTGCGTTGGTTGCTGAAACGGGGGGGGGGGGTTAGTATGAGAAACGTCTTGTTGTTGCAATTCTACCGCACAATTCTGGTGTTCGTCGTGTGATTAACGCTGCCCGTTTCTTTTTCGAGCACCTCTACTCGACTTCTTTCTTTATTTTAGGTGAAAGGGAAAAGAGGTGGTACGCACGTACACATGACGCGGTATGATGCACAAACGATATATTTGAAGATGGTGACCGAAATATCGGCGGCTCCTATCACGATCACAACAACGCTTGTCACATCTTTCAACAAGACAAAGAGTCTATTACATTAAGATAGGCTCTTCTTATTGGCGGGGCGATAAGTTGCCACGGATAATAGGACGCCTTGTAAGCGCTCAATTTGTTTCAGCGATATATTATTCCATTCTTTTATAATATGAATACGAGTATACCGCGGTGAACTAATATTAATATTAATAGTGGGGTACACAGTTAGTAGTATGAAGTACGTAGTGGTACGGCGACGAGAATCTCATAGCGTGATAAATAAACCACTGCAGACGACGACGATTATATCTCCAATATACGACAGCAGTTAGTTATAAAACAGGTGTTGCATATAATATATACGGAGACAACGAGTACGTATACACAGGCAGGTGCGTCGGTAAAGTCGTATACCAGGTACAGCGTACGTAGAACTACCAACTGCCTGCAGTACTATCGTGAATGTTGCTGTTGTTGTGAGCATCACCACCACATTCATCATCCGTCCAGCCCTAAAACAGTTTTTTTTGTAGCTAGTCTGTGCGGTCTTCTTTATTTTGCTGATCGACTGGGAGGGAGAAGAGAAGACAGGGGTACGATACATCTATCGTGCGGTCAGCGATCAGCCATCAGTCGCCTGGCGGGGACTATACTTCCCACCACCAGAGCAGGTATGTATGACGTATGATACCATCTCAGATAGATAGACAGAATACTGCTTTTTTTGCTATGATATGTATGTTGTTAGGACCCCATTCATTCCCGTTTTGGGGACAAACTACTTACAGTTAGAGTACTTTGTCCCCACATATGGGAGTGCGGTGCTAAAAGGGTTAATAGCATCATACGGGTCGTATTGATACACAGTACTGTAGTAGTATACCGCAAGAACAATCGAGGGGTGATATGGCGCATACATTCATGGTGGACCAGAGACGGTCGCTGACATACACAACTGCTATTTCCTGTTTGTAGACGCGCGGCCGACGTATATCACGTGACCAGGTATCGCGCAGCTTGCTTATTGCAGTGCAACCTTGATAACTCTTCTTACGCCAGAGCAATTCTCCTGCGTACTCGTACCAGGCGAGAACCTGTATACCAGGTATCGATGGGCGTATACGTGCTCGCTCGATGTCTCGGTCTTGCTTACGAGGTACACGAAGTCTGTGTGCTCGCTCGTGTTCGCATACGTGCGAAATACGTATATATATGAGTCGGGGTGTAAAAAAGCAGTTTTTTTTTTGTGGAGAAAACAAATATTCTGGTACGATATGCTTCTTTCTTTCTTTGAGGTATTCATCCCGCTTTCCGCGCTCCTTCCAGTTTTATTTTTGCCTGTCCGTCCTGCGACCACGGACTTAATTTTTGTTTTCTTGGACACGATACGACTTATAATTTCAGAACAACAGCCATAACAACAACAACAACCACGCCGACAACAACGACAATAACAACCACAGATACTTCTTGCACCTGACGCCATAAGTTTTACAGCAGTAGGAGTAGTATCACGGGGGACCATAGTTAATAGGACCAAATATTGTTAGTAAAAATTGGTAAATATGTAGATTTTTATGCACACTATAGGTCCTATTAACTATGGTCCCCCGTAATAGTGGTATTGTGGCATTGGACAGATCAGCTCACCACAGCTCGATCAAACACTCTTTTCGTGGGTAGCTCATCTGAAGGTATAGTAATAGTAGTAGTAGTAATAGTAGTGGTGGTAGTAGTAGTAGTAGTAGTAGTAGTAGTAGCAGTAGTAGTAGTAGTAGTAGTAGTAGTAGTAGTAGTCGTAGTGGTAGTAGTAGTAGTAGTAGTAGTAGTAGTAGTTGATTATAGTAAGTAGTAGTAGCAGGTGACCGGTGAGCTACGCGAGCTACTTACTACATGATGATGATTTGAGCTGCACATACATGCACATATATTCCCGGCTTGAGCTTGAGCAGGGGGGTATACGAAGCTCATCCGCACAACAAACAAGCATGCATGGTTTCGATACCTTGGGCCTGTATATATATATATTTTTTTATTTTATTTTTTCCATCCCATTCATTATCTTCGCACATCTTCTTCTCTCTCTCCTTCCAACTCGTAACTCAGATCCGGGGTCACATAGCAGGCTCTTTTCCCCCCTTCCCGCTACGGTATATAGGCGCCATCGACGGCAGAGCCGGGTTCGGTCATCCCTCAACGAAAAGAGTGTGGGAAAAAATGACTCCCTACGTGCTGGATCGGTCTGCAACGCATGAAAACGGCGTCCTCTAAAAAACGATGTGACGGAAAACAAACACAAAAAACTCGTTTCAGAAGCTCTCGAAAAAAAGTAATGTAATTTTAGCCGCATTCTTGAAGTTGCCTCTCTCATACCCCCTCGCCAATCGACTGGGCCTAAAAAAGGTCCATCTAGGGCGGGTACATATAATAGAGCGACTCAGAAAGTTGCTGTCGGTAAAAAACTCGAGTGGGCAGAGACGGAGGATCACACCCACCATAGGTGCCCTATTAATATTACAATCTGCCCTCCTATACTCCTCACGAATAAACGTGTCGTCAAGCAGGCGCGTGTTTTTATACTCAAAAGAAAGGCGTTTTCCGGCAACTTAAACATACAGCTTGAAATAGAGGAAGGGGGAAGGGATTAGCAACCAAGATCTGGATTTCAAAGTTTCAGAATAATTGATGCAATAATTAAGAACCCAGAGTTTTTTTAGCCCTTTTTTTTCCCCCTGTTGAGCCCAATACCTTGCTTTTGTCCTCGCTCGGACGGCATGTTTCGACCCGCGAGCTTTTCGGGTGCGTTCCGAGACGATTTATGCCATACACCTGATGAACAGCAGACTTTTTTACTTCCGGTCAAAGCCGTTTTCCCATCATCGGCGATGTACTCATCGCATATATTTGTGAGCTCCGGCGCGTGAATCGAAATATTTAGCGTTTTTTTTTTTTTGCAGCTGGCTCGAAGCTTCGAGTTCACGGAAACACCTCGTGGGTCGCTTCTGGCTGCCTATACGACCGACTGCTGTCTGGCGCACCCACCCGACGCCCTCAGACACTCCATCAGAAGCGTCTCCCAATTTTCATGAGCTGTATTATTACGGGGGACCATACCTGGTAGTTAATAGGACCAAATATTGTTAGTAAAAATGGTTAAATACATACCTGGTAGGTTTTATGTATACTATAGGTCCTATTAACTAAGCCCTCCCGTAACAATAGATTCCTGCGAAGAGCTGCTGTATGTAGCTGTCCGCAAGTGAAGTGCAAACCGTCAGTTCTTCAGCTTTTTGAATTTTGTCCCTTTTTTTGTGCCCCCCACATTTCGAAAACAAGTCAACCATTGCGGCACCTCTAGGTCGAAGTGTAGGCCTCTCTCTGTTGATATCGCGCGCAAGGCCCAAGTAAGTCTGGAGATGACCACGAGCTGCCGTGATGCAGCTCTGTTGGGTCACACCCGATCTCTGGTGTATAGGTGTAAAAGAACTAGCCGAACGCGCAAATAAATGCAGCGTGTCCGAATGGCGCCCACGATTTGGGTTCCGATAAACATAGAGAGACTACACGGGGACGGGGTGCGGACAAGATCCTCGGTGGGTCTAAACGCCCATCACGAGAAGTCCTTTTCTGGACAGATGTTTTTTAATGGCAATGCCGACCTGAGATCTAATTTTTACAGATAGATTAATTCGTGACCCCGCGCCTCAGGAATACTCTGTGGCCTTCAGGTCTCAGCCCTTTTTCCAAGGTATAGAGCAGCGTAAGAGGGGGGATCTATATAGTTTACATTCATTGGCGTTCTCTTGCGATATCTGGCACAGCAGTTTACCTCAGCGTCATGAACGAACCCATAGATTCTATTAAGACGAATTCATGAGACCCACCCCGAAATGACGTACCCTGAGGTTTTCAGCTCGATTGGCGACCGTAACGTTGCAAACGCGAGGACTTTTCCGGGCCATCCCCGGATCTGCATGTTGGCAGAGATTTCTCGCTGGGTCTGGAAAATTTGCGTTGAAACCCGGGCACTACTAGCCACAGAGGCGTTCTACGGTGGTAGAGGTTCACCCTGATTCTTCCGAGGCTCCTCACTTGAGGAGCACCTTATCTCATCCGAAAAATGACCTCAGCAAAAAAAACCGAATTTCTTCCCGATGAACGTCCCATGGCCCAAGTATACAAAACGACATTTTTTTCGAAACAAGATTGACGTTCCGACGATTTTGGGTTGAGGTGGCCCGTCAGAAACAAAAAAGCGGAAATAAATGTGCTACCTCTATCTATCGTAGAAAGCATCCATATCTTATTTTTTGTCGCCTTCATGGAATCGTCGTGGAAGTATCCTGGTTACACAACGTACTTTTTCAGACCAAAATGAGGGGATCATTATTGTCCAGCCCCCCCCTGGCGCCCCCCCCCGATTATATATAGGTTGGGTTGGCGTCAGTTGGCAACGACACTGCTGCTGTAAAACATGCCGCTCACTACGTGAGCTAGACAACCAGGGTACCGCTTCTTCTTTTTTGTTGGCGGTCGGTCACAGCTGGTTGTTGTCGAGTTAGATCGTTTGTGCGAGGTGAACAACCTTTACTGCGCACTTGTCAAGTGGGAATGATCGTATCACGTAGTATTTATGGTAAGGCCTCCAAGAGGCAGTTACATAGTACTCCCATTGTTGTCTCTGGAAATAATGCCTGCACCGGAAATTAAATCAACGCATTGAAGCTGTCACCCATATATATGGACGTCCGCCTCAAAAGCGGTTCTTAGTAGGATGCAGCTCACCCTCCATGCGACTCGCCAGACACCTCACGGCGCTTCGTGCTTGGTGCAAGCAATGTCTTCTGCCTGGTCGGTGAAAACCCGACATGCTCCGCCCCAGCATTGTAGGGATGCGAGGGTCTATGGTCGAACGAATACGGCCATGCATGATGTCGAGTACATATCTACTATCGAGTACACCCCCCCCCCCACTGCCGTTTTGTATGCCATGCTTTCCGTGGATAGCGCCTATAAAAGATAGCTCATCTGCACATAATTGCCCAATGTGAGATATAGGAGCTGCATGAGCTAACTTCTCTGGACCAGGATGAGATACGAGGTAGGAGCTACATGAGCTATACGCATGTTTTCCCCGGCTTGAGCTCTTGGCGATAGCTTATCTGCATATGTTTTGAGATCTGGAGCTGTACCAGGTACCTGGCGGACAATATCTTATCTGCATGGCATAACTTTTCCCCGCTGAATGAAGCTCTACCATCTTCTGAACATCCCTTCAAAGCTTGTGAGCTATTTTAGCGCATATTTATAGTTCATCTGCAACTGTTTTGACGGCGTGGCTGTAAACGATAGATGAGCTACGGTACCACAGTAGTTCACGGCCTGTATATTATGGCAAACCTCAAAACTCGTACCTGCACAAACTACTCGTACGTACCCGAAAGACACGAGAAAAACAACAACAGCCACATATTTTTATATATATATGAAGTCGGAGCATTAACTCTTAAAATACGTCTGCGGTACTGCTGTGCCAGACCATACCGAACCGGTAGAATTTGGGTCTATCTTTCTCAAAATAACTCTCGGACACCTGTCACGCACACACAAGAAGAGCTCGAACAAATCTCAACACCACACAAACAATACGCCTAGCACGCCCACCACCCGGGGGAGCAGCTCTTAGACTAGCGGTGCTTCGGCCGTATATCATTCCCGCACCTACGGGCAATAGGACCCTTCTTCTATGGATGAGGGCCCCACGGGCGAGCCGTCGATGAGGATAAAAATCACAACAAACTCCAGGCTGGGTGGGCAATATTGTCTATGGTGTCTACTGTACGTTTTAGACATCGAAGAGGGAATGGTATCGCACGCGTACACCGACCTTGCAATTGCACGATGATGGTAAGCTGTACAACCTATACCCTTCCTTGCACTTGTGCCGGTGGGAGGGTTTTTTCAGCTGCTCACCTCAGCACATATGTCATGCATGTTTTGCCGGGGAAAAGCTGCAATGAACTGCTTTCATGAGCTATGATTGTGTTGGCGCGGGGTGAGCTGCAGGCGATAGCTCATCTGTACATGTTTCCCCGGCTCGAGCTGTAGGGGATGCTCATCTGCACGGGTTTTTGTTTTGAAGCTTGAGCGATAGAGTGAAAATCATCTGCGCATATTTTTGCCCAGGGTGGGCTATGGGGGCGCTCATCTGCCCCATAATGAACTACAGGGGCTACATGCGCTGTACATGTTATCCCCGGCTTGAGCTGTACCAGGTAGGCGACAGCCCACCTGTGCATGTTCTCAAAACTTGGGATATGGGGGGATAACTCGTCTGCACAGGTGAGCTATAGGCGTTAAATGAGCTGGCTCATTGGGCTCAAAATGAGGAGCTATAGGAGCCACATGCGCAGCCCATGTTTCCCCCGGCTTGAGCTACAGGGGGTGCCTCATCCGTGTATGTTTTGATTCATCGAGTTATACAAGTACACGACAGATGGTCTGCTGTAGGTCATGAGCTATCCGAGGTGTGCAACATTCCACACGTCGACACGCCGAACAGATCAACGCTGGATATGTTAGCCATAATTTGCTCTCTCAGGTGTAAAACATTCTTGATCGAGATCTATTTGTACGATTCACGTGAGTTGGCACATATGTGCCGTGTGCGAGATGTTGTACGGGTAGCTCACACACGAAATTATACGGAGGACTGCGCAACCCTCAGCTGTAATGGTTGGACGCAGGTGGGTGGGTGCACGCAGGGATACGCGAACGGACAGAAACGAACGGAAAAACAATCCCCATATCCGTCAGAGCGTGACCCGACGTAACGACCTCGGCCCATGGACCTCTGTCCCTCGTTCCTCTGTTCGGTTTGATATTCGCCACCGTGCGACACCTACACTCGACCGATTTAGACATGCCCGGGATCTTTAGGCGCCTGTTATTCAGGCCGTCCGTCCTGTGCCGTTTGGGTTGCAAGCCGTGCCGATATCGGAGAACGGTGGAGGCTAGTGGTGAAACTCGTGACTGGGGATCCCCTCGTTAACCAGACCAGAGGGTAGCGGTGCCGAGACCGCAGCAGTAGTACAGGGCTGGTGATTTTTCGCTCCGAGAACTCCAGCAACGAACGTCTCCTCTGATAAATAAAGACGCAGAGCTTCCCAGCCACATCACGTACAGGGGTTTGGCGCTAGCGCGCATCGTCTGACAGCGAATACGGTCCCCAAGCCAGTTGATGGGACACAGTAGAGTAGAAGAACCGCCCACACAATAGCTTGATGCAGTTAGAAGTTTGATCACTTCAAGGCATCTGTCACGCTCCTCCTTTCCACCATTCTGGCAGTGAGGATTCCGGGTTCCTCTTCTGCGATGGTAGAATAGAAGAACCGCCAACGCAATAGCTTGATGCAGTTAGAAGTTTGATCAACACTTCAAGGCATCTGTCACGCTCCTCCTTCCCACCGTTCTGGCAATGAGGATTCCGGGTTCCTCTTCTATGTGATGGTTGTGCGTGATGGTGGGGGTATGTGGGGGTAGGCGAGCGGACAGAAACGAATGAAAACTATCCACAAAAGCGTCAGGGCGTGGCTTGGTGTAACGATCTCGGCCCATGGACCTTTGTCCCTCGTTTCTCGGTTCGGCTTCGTGCTCGCCACCGTGCGACACCTACATGTGGCCGATTTAGACATTCCCGATATCTATATAGGCCTGCCATTAGGCCGTCCGTCCTGCGTTGCTCGTGTCGTAAGCCGTGCCGAGATCCGAGAGCGTTGGGGTGATAGGCGCTAGAATTGAAGGCTGGCTGTGAAAATCATTACGGGAAATCCCCTCGTATACTACTAGACAAGCGGCTTGCAGTACCAACACCGCAGCAGCAGCAGTACAGGGCTGGTGAGTTTGCGCGTCGTGTACTCCAGCAACAACTATTTCCTCTGAAAACCCCCCGTCCACATCAAATAGGGCAGAGGCCTCGAAATGTAGGCATCGTGGGGCTCTGTGGGTAGAGGTGTAGGTGTATGGAAGGTTTTCTGATCAGGAGATGGAACCTTGTCGTCCCCAGCCCCGGGTATGGGGGGACCTCGATGTTGTCCCACTGGGCAAATCTCCCCCAGCCAACCAAAACTCAGCCGGTGGGGTTAGGGTTTCTATATCGTGTCGGGCGATATCGACCCGGGGGGTCTCTGTTTTTGTCCCCGATTGGTCGGATTTAAAGAGATATGGAGGGATTCGTGATCCATGGATGAGACCATATCGTACCCAGGTACGCCTGGCTCCATGAGTCTCAGACAATCAGTGATCAGTGGATGGGGATGGGGTTTCCACACCGTGCAGGGTGGTGTCGACCCGGGGCGTCAACGTTTCCGGTCGGTCGGAGCTGTAGAAGTATTGGAGGGGTCCTGACCCGGGAATGAGAACCTATCCTCCCCGGGTGTAGTGGAACCCCGAGGGTTATATCGAGCACGAATCTTCTACAAAGAACCAGCGGCCTCTGGCATGGATTCGGCCAGCCAACCAGCTGCCAGAATATTCGTTCAAAAGTGTTCGTCAGCAGCAAGACTTGCTCGGTAGCTGTTACACCAGGCCGAGGTGGGGGCCAGGTGAGACTGGGGCGCTCTCTCTAGAGGGCGTTATCATGTTGAGAGACAGTCAAATAGACAGACAGACAGACAGTACCGATGGGCAAACTGACGGACTACCAGAATTAAATAATATGCTTCGTAATCAAGAGTCTTACGCCTTTCCTCGGCATTTATCGTGCCGCGCGCACGGGGTCTTGGGTACTACCAGGTATATAATGCATATTTTTATATATGTAAACACCGTAGTATGGTTTGTCGGTTGCGTGCAAGCTTGCTTGCAGTTGCGCGCAATTGCAAAGAAAGCTATATAGATGCAACCCACGGGCAACCTGGGTACAACCTTGATGCAGCTTGGGTGCCACTTGGATGTCGCACCCATGCGCCCATCTGTCTACCCATGCGTCTAAATGCTCCTGATAAATAGGTCGTAATGGTGTTTTGCATGCGTTCGAGGCTGACACCGAAGTACAGAAGCATGTACCATCGTCCCCCAGGTGCTGCTCCTGCCACGGATTGCCGGGTCGAACAGCCCGTAAATTAACGAGGACCGAGTCGAAATCTCATCGAGAGGTACCATCAGCGGCCACGTTAGCAATTCCCCGTGCGCGTTGTGCCTCAAAGTCTCAACCAGAGGACAACTCGAGCACACCAAGGAGGCGCATCAAGGCACCTAATCTCGGCTCCTTCCCGCGCGACAACGCCGCACTCACTCTACGGATACCTCGTGGTCACCACGCGATAACACGCAGTCGTCCATCGCGGACGTTCGTCACACGAAGATACGAGGACCTACGCAAAAGCGACCACGCCCAGAAATTCGAGAGCGTTCATTGATATGAAATTCTCGTCTGAAACGGATTTACTCAACCCGCAGAATCAAGACCGTTCCCCGTCGTCAAGCTCGCGTCGCCAGAATATAGCAGTTTCAGGGGAAGACCCACGGCAGAGTTTTTGGCTACGTCCGAAACAAATTTCGTCGAGGGGGGCGCTCAAGCAAGTGATACATCGGAGCCGACAAGGTTTCTAAACGCGCGCCTACGCCCTCCTTAACGTACCACCGCCAAACCTCGGGGCCACCGTGGAACCCGGGTCCCAGGGCGAGACGCGGCCCAGGCTTGGCCAGACGGCAAGAAAACTCAGGTCCTGCGGCTATGCGTGGCATACCAACCGCAGACAACGAATGGTTGACGCACAACCCCTCCCCGGACGCACAGCAAATGAGACATGCCTGCGAAGCCCACGAGCTGCGACACATGCTTTGCCTTTGCTGGAGCCGATGAAACGAGACGGGGGCTACTCCGCGAGGACAATGTGCAGCTTGAGGCGCTTCTGAGACGGAAACGTGACCGTAAGCGCCCTAGTGTCAATGATCCAGCCATCAATGATCCAGCCCAACACCTTGAGTTGCGTGTCCCAGTTACTGATTTTCTGGCGAACAAGAGAGGTGGACCGGAAGCCCCACGTTCGCCCAACAAGCGGAAATGGTCGACGCCATCCACCGTACAGCACGCAAGAAACGTCGGCCGTCCGGCCACCATTGCATCTCGACGATAATGATATCGTCTACGTAGTACATCACGAAAATCTAGCTCCCGGTGTTTTTCCCAGAACCAGGAACGGGCCCACAATCACGCGGGATAGCAACGACCCGGACCCCCCGCT
This sequence comes from Nereocystis luetkeana, assembly GCA_031213475.1. Lineage (NCBI taxonomy): Eukaryota > Phaeophyceae > Laminariales > Laminariaceae > Nereocystis > Nereocystis luetkeana. Next base: position 1,961,267 of record JARUPZ010000032.1, read on the forward strand.
ACGGGGAAAGCCCGACGTGCGCAACGGCAGCAGTCCCTTGTTGGGAAACGTCTGCGCCTTGAAACGTAGAGTGGGTGTGAGCATGCTCGAGTGCAGATTCCATCAACCCCCGATACCCAGGGCTGTTGCGCCAACCGAATTGCAAGCGCAAATCTACGACCACATAATCGCCGAACACGCATTCAAAGGTCGGCGCGCCTACCGGGTCAACCACGGCCTGCCGAAAGGCATCTTTGACGTCGACGCGCTACAAGAGGATTGGAGCACGTCAACCGTGTGTCTGTTGCGAAAACGACACCCGTAAAACAGCACATCATGAAGCGCATGGCCGAGCTCGCACAGTGGCGCAGAGGGAAAGTCAGTGTCACCGTTAACGCTGGTTCGACCGCCCTCGCGTGCAAACGTATGACCGTGAATAATCCTTGATCCGGGTTCGAGAAGGATGCTCAGCGGCGAACACCCAGAAACTCGGCTGCAACTCGCAAATCAGACACCAACGCACGGCCGTGCATACCGTCTGCGCATATCGTTCGGTGGTTAGCAACAGCATGCGCAACGACTACCGGGTGGTTGCCAAACACAAACTATGTGGTCAAATCCCCCCCGGGCGCTACCCCGACAGGCGCGCCCGGCGCCAGCACACGAACCAACAGAGAAATACCGGTGAATTTCTTGACGGTACCCAGTCAGTGCCGTACGAGGGCTACGTGAATATGCGGAGAGAAGGATGAGGAGTCGATGGTGAGCAGGAAAAGGGCAACACTGCTCTATCATTGTCGCAAGAGTGAGGTGCTGTTCGAGGCGATATGATCGAGGCTCGTTGAGTCTCGCGCAGACACTGCATGCACCACAACCTCCCGAGCGGTAAGCCTTGCATCTACCACATCGATTCGCGGAGCACCCGAACGCATGTATGTCGCCGACCACACCTCGCACGCACATCGTGTCAACAGGCGGTCAACTCGAACGCACACCAATACCCGTACCTTTTTTTTTTTCCTGAAGGGGATCGAAGAGGACTGAAGGGGGCTTAATCCGAAGCCACAGCAACGCGGTCGCGCCCGACGCCGCAATCGCCAGTCAAAGCTTCTACCGCACGTCCACGCAACCCCCCGGCTCCTCCGCGAGTGGCTGGCGCAGCCCCCTGGCTCCACCGGTTGCGACCGGCGTCGTCGCCGCTCCACCAACGGCCAGCGTCGTCACCGCCTCCTCAGATCTTGGCCCAACCGACAGGAAAGGTCCGTGTCCTTATCCTGAACCAGCGCCGTCATCACCCCCGGCCACTGCGACCACCATGCGGGCAGAGCAGCAGAGCCCGCGAGCCACCAGACTGCGCCGCCGCACTCCCCCGCGACCCCCCAGCCGGCACCGGCGAGATGCCACCGTTGCAGAGAGCTGCAGGAGAGGAGGAGCCGGCCGGGGAAGTAGCGTGCACGAGAATGCGGTCGGCGAATCGGCATTGGTTGGTGGACGATAACTATCTGCGCAGCACGGCGCTCTTCTTCCCGGTCGTACCCATCTTGACGGGGGGTGGGGCCGCGATTCGGCTTGGATGCCACGTCCCGGCTGTCGCATGGGACGCCCAGACCTTCAACGAGATTGAGCACGTTGCCCCCCTTCGTGCAAAAGGAGCGTGTGCCATGCCAGTGAACGCAGGCGCAGACGGCGCGTCGAACACGGCGTTAGACGGAGGAGGCACAGTCGACTGACGAGCTTGCTGGGCGGATCTCACGAGGTCGTTGACCCACGGGCGAAGGTCGCCGTTCACCATTTCGCTCATAACGGCCCTCGTCACTGAGACGGAGAGCAAGGTGATCTTGCTGAGTGTGTTACGGTGCAGAACCCGGCAGACGCTGACGCGAACTAGGTGTCGATGGGTGCAAGCCTGTCCAGGCAAGCGCGGTCATCGGCGACGTCAGCAGAGAGTCCAACGGCGAGAACCGCCATAAGAGCCTGGCCCAAGAAGTCGAGCCGGTCAGCGACTATCGTCAGGTGGTCGACCATGCCTTCTGCTCGTGACCCACACGCGACCGCGTCAGAGTCACCCGGAGCTGAACGGTCACTATGGCCGTAACGTTGACGCCCTAGCCCACAAACGACTGAATGTAAGCTGCCGACTCGCGAGGCTCGGGGGCAGGCGCCCCCGAAGCAGCCAATGTATGCGGGAGGGGAACAACTTCCACAAGGCCGTGTCGTCCGTCAGTTCAGACTCATGGACGTGGCGCTCCGTCGCGTCCTGGCTCGCGGCCGGCGAAGTTATCTAAAGGCTGCCGGAAAATTACCTCGACGTCAGCGGTCTTAGATGCGCCGTTGGCGACCGCATCCCGACGGCCACCAACAGAAAGAAGCTGGTTGTCCAGCGTAGATTCGACGGTGAAAACAAGCACCTCTCCGTCGATGCGGGAGAATTCTGTGACGACTTGTCTCTGCCAATGCAGCACTGCAGCCGGTGTTGCCCCCCCCCCCCGCTAGGTCGCCGGTAGACATGGAGAAACATCGGCCGCAATAGCAGCAGCAGCAGCAGCATTGGCCTGGCGAGCGGCAGCAGCAGCAGCAGTGGCCTGGTGAACCTCCGCCTCGGCTCGCACAGCAGCCGCAGCCTCGGCACGGTGTGCGTCGACCTCCGCTTGCACAATAGCTACAAGCAGCAGCACGAGCATTTTCTCCGGCTTGTTTTGGTTAGCCTCGGCCTCCGGCGACTTGCGACTTGCTCTCATCGGATATCAAAACTAGTCTATACCACACCTTACCTCTAGCTCTGCCTCCGCTCCACTGCTCTATCACCGCAATTTACCGTACAAGTTGTACCAGGTATCATATGCACCAAGCAAGGACCACGATTCATACTGCCCTACCAAGTTTACAACTGCATCGTCTGATTGGCCAACGATACGTACCTGGTACGTACAAAACTCATATCAGGTGTTCTCTTGCGTCCGAACATATTCTGCCTTCAAATGACGTATGCACGTATTCATAGTAGTATATCAGCCACCTGAGGAGTTGCATTCTTCTTCATCTTCTGATATTTCGGCCGAAGATATAACGGGTACGCATACCGGAAAAGTACAGAAATCGTGAGATCAGCACATAGTGTGTGTGTTGTTCACATCAAACCATTATTTCTACCCGTCGACATCCAGCACAACCAGTGTCCGTGCCGATTCTTCAATCCTAGAAGTGATACAAGTTCTGTGGTCACCAAGCTACGCCACAGAGATACTACGTTGCCACGTATGCAGTAAGCACTGCAGTGGGCAACGCAATGGCATGCCACCATATTAGATACGACAGGCACGACATACACAATCTATGAAATAGGGAATCGAAAAGAAACAATCAAAGAGAAAACAGAAACAACGTAGACAAATCGAAAGAGAAAAGAAAAAGAGAAAAAAAAAATGAATGCAAAAAACTAGGAGAAACAACCTGTCGTCCCCCCCCCCCCGCAGGCGAGATGGCCAACACTTGAAAAAGAACGAGCTGGAAAAAAGAAGCAAAAAAACAAAAACACCACTGCTTGTAAACAGAGGAAGACAAAAAACCAAGAAAAAAATAAATAACGAAGGGGAAATAACGGGCAGAATAAAGCCCGAAGCATCCTCCTGGTGGCGGCAGCAGTTTGTGGTACAAGTAGTATAGCAAGGTTCCCCCTGCTAATCCGCCTGGTACCTTGCTACCCAGACTGCCGTCTCCGCCCTGCGTTCGTCAACTATGCCCAGCCCCTTGGCGTCAGACAATACGAAACGAGCAGAGCAGGTTCGTCATCCAACCACGCCACACGGCTCCTTCAGTACGGCTTATCAATCGGAGAAGGAAGAGAAAAAAAAAAATGAGAATCACGGAGAGTCAACGCAAGAAAGAAAAAAACAAAACTATAAGAGAAGACAAGGGAAGACCACGTTCGAACCACCTGCACCAGTTGGTGGCACTAGTAGTATGGTCATGTTCTACTTCCTAGTCGGCCTGGTGCCTTGCTACCCTGTCTGCCATCTCCTTCCTACTTTCGTCTACCGCAGTTTCCCTTCTACCCCTCCTGTTCCCCCCCCTCTCCGCATTCCCCTGGTCGGGCGTTCTGCCACCTCTCCTGTTGCCCCCTCCACCCCCATTCCCTTGGGCAACATCCACGGCGGATGCGCGGCGCTGCCTACTCATCTCAGCCGCAGCCTCGTGCCACCTCACCATGAACCGTTCGGCTGCTGCAAGGATCCCCCGGTACCACTTCCCCGCCTTTTTGGCTGCAGTGGACCACAACGTGGTCTCAACTCCAAACACCAAGCCTTGGGGGGCAACTTCCGTTGACCCTTCGGTGGCTCGGAACTCTCTAAGGTCTTCGACTATGCATCTATACCCAGTCTTACACTGTCCGCCTGGTCTCGGGTTCTCCCCACCAGCCATCGTCCCGAGCATCACCCGATTGGGTAATCGCTCCTTGCTTTGCCGTGCCACGCCCCCCGCAAAGAAGAGCCGCCGTTTACGAATGGTCGTTTCGATGCTCTCGCAACGTGTCATCTTGAGGGCCTTCGCGTACGAGAGGGTGGCATGATCAGTACGAAGTCGGCGCTGGAAGCCAATGACTCGCAACAGGACTTGGTGGTGAGCCATTCAAAGATTGGCAAAGTGTTCCGCTCTGGGGGTCCACGTCACACACCCGTACAGCAGGGTCTCAATCACCTCGGCGTTCAGCATTCGGACTTTAAGGCTAAGGGGGGCGGTCGTCCTATCATACAACTCCGGGCCGAACCGTTTGAGGCATGCTCGCATGAGGCGGATCCGTCGGTCGATTTCGAGCGAGAGGGCAGCGTTTTCGTTGATAACGCCGCCTAGGTATAAGAACTGGGTCGTCTGCTTATACCTCTGGCCTGTCGCTTCGATGACGAGCGGTGGTGCGAGGGTTGTCTGGTCTGGTGTTTGTAGGACCATTGCATCTGTCTTATTTTCCGACACCGTGAGGCCTGCTGCTTCGAAGACAGTCACGATGACTGTCATCATTTTCGCGAGCCCTTCAGCCGACGTCGAGACAATTCCTGCATCATCGGCGTACAACATGCCCCATACAGACCTTCGCACGCACGCCAATGGCTCCTGCTTCTCTGTCCGAACTACTCCAGCTTCACTGAGTTGGACGAAATCCCTTACGATGGCTTCGTCTTGGCTGAAGCGTACTAGTACGACGTGTAACGCAGCAGCGAAGAAAACGTTGAACAGTAGCGGTGATAGTACACAGCCTTGCCGCAGCCCCTGCGTGACATCAAACCATTTCGAGTGCTCGCCGTCATCAGTACGCACGCGAGCCCGCATGCCATCGTGGAAATTACGGATGATTCTCAGCATCTTGGTTGGTACGCCAAAGCGTGTGAGTACCTTCCATAACAGCTCTCGGTCGACAGAGTCGTACGCTTTCTGCAGATCGATGAAGCACACGTACAAGGGGATTTTCCTCTGTCGTCCGAGCTCTTGCAACCGGTGCACGACGAGCAACATATCAATCGTTGATCGTGCGGAGCGGAAGCCGCACTGTTCCTCAGGGAGTAGTTCCTCGGTCTCGCAGTAGTAGTTGCTGAGGCGGGACGCGGCGATTTTCAACAACACTTTGCCTGCGTGGGCAACAAGCGAAATCCCTCTGTAGTTGTTGCAGTTAGTTCGATCCTTCTTTTTGTGAAGGACCTTGATGATCGCATCTTTCCATTGCTGAGGGGCTTCTCCTGTTATCCAAACATTGACAAGGATGTTGTGAAGGCACTGAGCGAATGCCGGGTGGTCGACTTGTAGGAGTTCGACCGGGAGACCATCTGGCCCGACAGCTTTCCACTTCGACATCCCCTTAAGTGCTTCTGTCATCTCGTCTATGAATGGTTCATCTTCAAGCGACAGTTTAGGCGGTCGCGGTGGCAAGAGGTCGATGATCGTGGGACCGAGTTTCAGCGACTTCGTGTTCAAGAGTTTGGGGTAAAACCCCGCCCATCGTTCACGAATTCGCACGATATCCCCGTAAGAGCGTGCCATCCTCGTCCCTAATGAACTGTTCGCTCCTCGCTTTAGTCCCTTCCAATCCTACCGTACTCTTGAGGTGCTTATAAAAGCCTCTCTGGTCGTTGTTCGCTAGGAGTCGTTCGGTTTCGGCAAGGTACGCTTCGAAGTACGCATGCAGTCCTGCGGCAACCACCTTCTGCAGGTTCGCACACGTAGATCTCAGGGTCTTCCACGCGGTTCTATCCCGGGGGTGGGCACGCAAGAGTTGTCGTGCATCCTCCCTCGCTGTCCATGCTGGTATGAATGCGGCCAAGTTTTCGGCAGACTCACGCCATCCATATCTGCGGGGGCGACGTGCAGGGGGCGGTACCTCTTTTTCGACCGCATCAATAACAGCCGAAGTGAAAAACTCAACCATACCAGACGTATTACGGGGCTGAATAGGCTGGTTGAGAGTGGAGATGACCCTGGCGACTACTCGTTCGCGACACTTTCCATCAGACATAAAAAGTTGCCTGTCGATTTCTCGGCGTTTTGTCGGCCTACGTATTTGTCTGTTGGGCGCAAAGTGACCACTGAGTCGGACTTTGATATACAAGATGTTGTGGTCTGAGTCAGCCTTAGCTGGGGCAGGAGGCTGTGGGACGACTTTAGCATCTTGTACTCTAGGTCGATGGACTTGACGGGTTAGGATGTAGTCGATCCGCTTACGGTCATTCGGGCTGGTGCCGTTGTGAGTATGCGATATCCCACCCTTGCGCGTGCTGAAAAACGTGTTGGTGAGAGCTAACTTGCAATTGGTGGCGAACGACAGCAGCCGTCCGCCATTATCGTTACGAACATCACGTCCATGCGCTCCCAGCACTCTACTTTCATCATCACCGCACCCTTCCTTCCTCTGTCCAGTTCACGCGTTGGCATCCATCAGTTCAAACAGACACTCTTTCGTCGGGGTTTTTTTCACCAAGTACTCCAGCTTCTGCCAGAAAAGACGTTTCAGTTCGGCGTCCTTGGTGCAATCAGTTGGAGCATACGCAACGACGAAATTGGCTGCGTCGCATTTGCTTGCCAGCTCAAAGCACATAGACATTAGCCGCTCGTCAACGAACTGATGAGTATACACAGGCTTACTGCACAACGATTCCTTGTCAGCTAGGCCTACTCCGCACACCCCTCGCCTGGTGGCTGTTGTTTCCTGTCCTGAACAGAAAACACGATACCCTGCCGCACGGAACGTCGTGCTGCCGGACCTCCGAGTTTCCCGCAGGCCAATGAAGTCACAGCCGAGTTGCCGTCCCTTCGCCAGTACACGCTCGTCATGTCCGTACCCGTTCTTCCCCTTTACAGCCAGGGTGCGCACATTGTAGGTCGCTACCGCCACAAGAGCCTCCTTCTGTCTCTTACGAGCCTCGCCTGCTGCTTCCTTTGCCAGCCGACGTGAGGCTCGTCCCCGCCTCCTTTTTTTCTTCTTTTGTTTCTTTTTCTTTTCTATGGCGAAAGTGGCTCTCCGTTTCGTAGCCCGGTACGCGCCTTGGTTTCCGTTGGCTGGGTGCAGCCGTCCCAACCCACGCCGACAATCCCATCCTTCCTGTCGTGCATGCATACCCACGCTGTGGCCAGCCTCTCCACTCCACCGGCTGCCCACGTAGCGTTCTCTGCTGTGGTGATGCACCCGTCCCGCCTGGGGGATGAACTCCTCGGCGTCGGGGTTAAGAAGAAAAAACTTCACCACCACCCCACGCGGTCCTTAAAGCGAGCAGGCCACCAGACGGACCGCGCAAGGTTCCCTCCCTACCTAGTCCGAAGCTTGATGTTCGTGTGACTGTCGCTTGACCGCTGCAGGTCCTGGCGGACTTCCTCGGCCCACCCCAAGGACGGGGCAGGCCGATAGGGAGTGTGCGTATGTGTGTGTTCTTCACATTTAAACCGTTCTTTCTACCCGTCGACATCCAGCACAACCAGTGTCCGTGTCGATTCTTCAATCCTAGAAGAGATACAATTTATGTGGTCACCAAGCTACGCCACAGAGATACTACGTTGCCACGTGTGCAGTATGCACTGCAGTGGGCAATGCGATGCCATGTCATCATACTATTAATGGATACGACAGGCACGACATACACATTCTATGAAATAGAGAAACGAAACAAAACATTCAAAGAGAAAACAAAAACAAAGTATACAAATCGAAAGAGAAAAAGAAGAAGAGAAAAAAAATGAAAGCAAAAAACTAGGAGAAACAACCTGTCGTGCCCCCCCCCCCCCGCAGGCGAGGTGGCCAACACTTGAAAAAGAACGAGCTGGAAAAAAGAAAAAAATACAGAAACACCACTGCTTGTAAACAGCAAGACATAAGGGATCAATTCGAGCACCGGGTGCGCTTGCGTGATGCGCGGGTGAGGCTTGCCCTGGGGCGGAGAGCCTTGCTCACGGAGAGCGGTCGATCGGGAGCATTCGCGCCATAAGGCGGTGGAAGGAGAGAAGATAAATATCAATTTTATCCTTTAACGTACTGAGAGCAAGGGGGCCACGTTCCCCTAGACTCTATAAGACCCCTGAAAGCAGGTCAAACACAATTTTATGCAACCCCTCGGGGAAACATAGTTATCATCACAATCTCCGTAGATGGATTGCAGTGACACAACAGTTACTCAAGACACTTGAACTAATACGACAATGACACGTATCAGACATGTGTTCGGCTACATCATACGACCATGTCCGACAGCCCTCCTAGACGTAGCACACTGTCAGGATAATTGTGCCTATTCCGTACCAGGTCCACACTCATCCAACACATAAAAATCCTCTTGTCGTGACACTACAAGTAGCAGTGTATTCACCCCAAAAACAGAAATTCCAAAACCCACTATAGAACCAAACAGCTGCCTCCCTGCTGTCAAAACACCAAAATCCTCCAAAACCCAGACTCAAACCCATTCAATCAAGGTGAAACAATATATTGGCCTTACTCCAACCTCTTTCCGGTAATCAACATACAGCCTCCCCTATAAATTATATGGTAGGTTCAACTACATGAAATAGGAAAAATAGTAGATTGGCCTTCCAGATTTCAGTATCAATCTCAATATAATCTCAAAAATGAAAGACTCTGAAATTCCTCCATATCAGTCGAATACCAAATCAATATAATTCCCTCAACTATCATACCAGCTTGTCATTCAATAACCATGTACCACTCAAAGCCAATAGCCTCTCTTCTGTGGGCACACATTTAATGACATCCAAGAAAAGCGTCAAACATCTCATTGGCCAACACACTGCGGTCCTACAAGCCGGGTATGGGTATAGAGCACACCAGAATTGTACGGTGAGATTCGACTCATTTCATGCAATAGGGCATGCCCAAAAACTATACCAGCGGATTTACCAATCTTCTCGTTTCTTAACTGAAAAATCACGAGAAAGTGCGCCGGTTCTTAATATTAATAGCTCAAAAATATAATTTTTCGAGTTTCTTAACTCATGCAGAACTGAAAAACTGATCCCGACACTAATTCCAAGCAGTTTGTCCCCAAATACGTGGGACTTTAAGGGGTTAACTCCAAAGGAAACTAATCATACGTGAGCATCAGGTATATATGCGTGATACCAGATTCCTGGTACCAAGTGAGACACCTGTCAGCTGAGTATACGGCTGCGGTATTATATACCCAAGTCGTCATATGATACGATCCTGCAGATATGTGAGAGATCAAGATGGTTGATCGCTCAACAGTCAAAATGGCGGTAGAACTTGTGTCGGCAAGATCTGACTGGAAGAAGCCACACACAATTTCAAGTAAAAACGAACCACTACCTGCGCTTACATAGCAGTACCGAGCAAAATAATAAAAAAAGACACAACAAAAACACTATCAATACCAACCGTTACCCAATATAATAGTACCACTACAACCACACATCAAGAAGACTGAGACAATGGTCCTACAAACACCAGACCAGACAACCCTCGCACCACCGCTCGTCATCGAAGCGACAGGCCAGAGGTATAAGCAGACGACCCAGTTCTTATACCTAGGCGGCGTTATCAACGAAAACGCTGCCCTCTCGCTCGAAATCGACCGACGGATCCGCCTCATGCGAGCATGCCTCAAACGGTTCGGCCCGGAGTTGTATGATAGGACGACCGCCCCCCTTAGCCTTAAAGTCCGAATGCTGAACGCCGAGGTGATTGAGACCCTGCTGTACGGGTGTGTGACGTGGACCCCCAGAGCGGAACACTTTGCCAATCTTTGAATGGCTCACCACCAAGTCCTGTTGCGAGTCATTGGCTTCCAGCGCCGACTTCGTACTGATCATGCCACCCTCTCGTACGCGAAGGCCCTCAAGATGACACGTTGCGAGAGCATCGAAACGACCATTCGTAAACGGCGGCTCTTCTTTGCGGGGGGCGTGGCACGGCAAAGCAAGGAGCGATTACCCAATCGGGTGATGCTCGGGACGATGGCTGGTGGGGAGAACCCGAGACCAGGCGGACAGTGTAAGACTTGGCATAGATGCATAGTCGAAGACCTTAGAGAGTTCCGAGCCACCGAAGGGTCAACGGAAGTTGCCCCCCAAGGCTTGGTGTTTGGAGTTGAGACCGCGTTTTGGTCCACTTCAGCCAAAAAGGCGGGGAAGTGGTACCGGGGGATCCTTGCAGCAGCCGAACGGTTCATGGTGAGGTGGCACGAGGCTGCGGCTGAGATGAGTAGGCAGCGCCGCGCATCCGCCGTGGATGTTGCCCAAGGGAATGGGGGTGGAGGGGGCAACAGGAGAGGTGGCAGAACGCCCGACCAGGGGAATGCGGAGAGGGGGGGGAACAGGAGGGGTAGAAGGGAAACTGCGGTAGACGAAAGTAGGAAGGAGATGGCAGACAGGGTAGCAAGGCACCAGGCCGACTAGGAAGTAGAACATGACCATACTACTAGTGCCACCAACTGGTGCAGCTGGTTCGAACGTGGTCTTCCCTTGTCTTCTCTTATAGTTTTGTTTTTTTCTTTCTTGCGTTGACTCTCCGTGATTCTCATTTTTTTTTTTTCTCTTCCTTCTCCGATTGATAAGCCGTACTGAAGGAGCCGTGTGGCGTGGTTGGATGACGAACCTGCTCTGCTCGTTTCGTATTGTCTGACGCCAAGGGGCTGGGCATAGTTGACGAACGCAGGGCGGAGACGGCAGTCTGGGTAGCAAGGTACCAGGCGGATTAGCAGGGAGAACCTGGCTATACTACTCGTACCACAAGCTGCTGCCGCCACCTGGAAGGTGCTTTGGGCTTTATTCTGCCTGTTATTCCCCCTTTGTTATTTTTCCTTGTTACTTTCTCCTTGGTTCTTTGTCTTACTCTGTTCACAAGCAGTGGTGTTTTTTGTTATTTCTTCTTTTTTCCAGCTCGTTCTTTTTCAAGTGTTGGCCACCTCGCCTGCGGGGGGGGGGGCACGACAGATTGTTTCTCTTAGATTTTGCTTTCATTTTTCTTCTTTTTCTTTTTCGATTTGTCTACCTTGTTTTTGTTTTCTCTTTGATTGTTTCTTTTCGTTTCACTATTTCATAGATTGCGTATGTCGTGCCTGTCGTATCTAGTATGATGACATGGCTTTGCATTGCCCACTGCAGTTCACACTGCACACGTGGCAACGTAGTATCTCTGTGGCGTAGCTTTGTGACCACAGAGCTTGTATCTCTTCTAGGATTGAAGGATCGGCACGGACACTGGTTGTGCTGGATGTCGACGGGTAGAAAGAACGGTTTAATGTGAAGAACACACACACACATCACGACCGTCGAGCATCCACCTCATTTTCTCCGTTCACCATGCCCGGTCGTGATTTGGTCCTCTCGTCAACCGTCCACCTGATGAGCAATTGCTCGAAGATGATGGTCCTTCACTTTTCTCGCACGCGCGCCCGCCGTAGCCGAGTCGGACGCCGACCGGCCACCTCGCACCCCCACCCCACGAAGGTGCCGCTGCATGACCAACCCATACCGATCCCAACTCGCTCCCAAGCGCTTCCATTCGGCGCACCGCCGTCCACGTCAATGTTCTCCGAACACCCGACAGCTCCTTCCATCACACCAATCTCCCCCACCAGACCCATGCCATCCATTGGTACCACCTCACGTTCCAAACCGTGCTGCTCCTCCTCATCCGACTCCTCCGCCAGTTCCCTCTCCCTCACCATCCCCATGCCATCCACCGGTACCACTTCACGCCCCAAACCGTGCTGCTCCTCCTCATCCGACTCCTCCTCCAGTTCCCTCACTTGTTGTTGCTGCTGTTGTTGCTGTTGGGCCGCACTTTTTGCTCTCGATAGCACTGGGTCGGCGGGTGACGAGTTGTCGCAGCTCCTCGAACCATTGTCCTGGGCTTGGTGCGTGTTCTCTGTCTTTTTCCTTGCCTCCTCTCGTGCATTCGCGGCGGTTGCGTAACCCCTCCTAGCTCTCAGCTGCTGGTCAACATGTTTTTCAATGGCTTCTTGTTGCTCCTTGACGGTAAGCAAGTGGAAAGATGATAAATCCATGCGGCATCCTGCGCCCGGCCTACCGTGACGCTCCTCCTGCTCCTGCTCCTGCTTCTGCTGCTTTGCTGCTGCTGCCGCTGCCGCCGCTGATGCCGCCGCTGCTGCTGCTGCTGCTGATGGGGCTGCTGGGGCTGCTGCTGTTTCCTGTAGCTCCTTCCATTCTTCAGGAGTCCATGTCCCCAACCCGATGTCCGCTCCCTCGCGGTGTCGCCTCTCCTGATCGAGGATCCTTGTCATCCAAGGAAGCTCCCTCCTCCCCTAAAACCACAAAACCCACCATGGTGCGCTGCACCCCGTGCCCGAGCGACCGTGACCATATGTCAGAGGCTAACGCTAGCGGAAGGGATCAATTCGAGCACCGGGTGCGCTTGGGTGATGCGCGGGTGAGGCTTGCCCTGGGGCGGAGAGCCTTGCTCACGGAGAGCGGTCGATCGGGAGCATTCGCGCCATAAGGCGGTGGAAGGAGAGAAGATAAATATCAATTTTATCCTTTAACGTACTGAGAGCAAGGGGGCCACGTTCCCCTAGACTCCGTCGCCCCGGTGGTTCAAGTGGTTAACCTCGAATTCTACTTGTTTGAGTCCTGGGTTCGAGCCCCAGGAGGGTCGGACTTTGACTATCAATTGTTGAGAGCGCCTTGCAGCGTGGGTAGGCACAATTCGATGCGAGTCGACGAGGGAAGAAAAGGCTGAAATCTTCTCGCGATAAAAAAATGAAGGCACGTACCGTAGCGGGAAGGGGGGAGAAGAGCCTGCTATGTGACCCCGGATCTGAGTTACGAGTTGGAAGGAGAGAGAGAAGAAGATGTGCGAAGATAATGAATGGGAGGAAAGAAAAAGAAAAAGAGAGAAGACTCATAAGACCCCTGAAAGCAGGTCAAACATAATTTTATGCAACCCCTCGGGGAAACATAGTTATCATCACAATCTCCGTAGATGGATTGCAGTGACACAACAGTTACTCAAGACACTTGAACTAATACGACAATGACACGTATCAGACATGTGTACGGCTACATCATACGACCATGTCCGACAAGACAAAGAACCAAGGAAATAATAACAAAGGGAAAATAACAGGCAGACCAAAGCCCAAAGCATCCTCCAGGTGGCGGCAGCAGTCTGTGGTACAAGTAGTATGGCCAGGTTCTCCCTGCTAATCCGCCTGGTACCTTGCTACCCGGACTGCCGTCTTCGTCCTGCTTTCGTCAACTATGCCCAGCCCCTTGGCGTCAGACAATACGAAACGAGCAGACAGAGCAGGTTCGTCATCCAACCACGCTACACGACTCCTTCATCCTTCAGTACGGCTTATCAATCAGAAAAGGAAGAGAAAGAAATGAAATGAAAATCACGGAGAGTCAGCGCAAGAAAGAAAAAAAAACAAAACAAAAAGAGAAGACAAGGGAAGACCACGTTCGAACCAGCTGCACCAGCTGGTGGTACTAGTAGTTGTTGTTGTTGTTGTTGTTCTCACATTAACTCACAATTCAATGCAGTCCGTGGTCGCAGGACAGGCTCCAATAACTCTGGAGTGGAAGAAATACCTCAAGTGAAAACAGAGGCAAAAACAAGAAACAAGCATACGCACTCCACCACTGCAGACACCAGGGAAGCAAAAAGGAGACTATTAATAGCAGACAAAAACCTAAAAAAAAAAGATGAAGCTAAGCAAAAAAAACAAAACAAAACAAAAACAGACGCAGATAGCAAAACGCAAAAAAAAAAAGGCAAAACGGACCTTACTGACAAAGACACAAAGAGGTACAAACGGGAATGAAAGAAAAATGAAAATAAAGAAGGGACAAAAAAGCGATAACCACGGGCGGGGGGGAAAGAAAATACGAAAGGCAGGCACTGGAACAAAAGTTGCCCAGATGGCACCATGCTAGTTACTTGGGTCCAAGTAGTTGTTGTTGTTGTTGTTGTTCTCACATTAACTCTCTGACGAAGGAGTCCGTGGTCACACAAAGGTGCTGGAGCCCTAGGAAGATCCGAAAAACGAAAAAAAAACGAAAATTCGGCTGCCTCAAAATACACGAGACGGAAAAAGCGCACACAAGATAAAACAAATGTGCAAAACTGAACTAACATGGCCGCGGGTATATCCTCTCAACTATAATATAGAAGAGTACCCCCGTTCCCACCACTAACCAACTCGTGGCTGCTGACTACAGCGGATGCTGTCTGAAGTGCTGCCTGCACCGTACGAAACGCGCGGTAGTCGTGAAAACGAAAGAGGAACACACCTGCCTGCTATCTGGAGTGCTGTCAGAGTGAAGACTCGCGGATATGCAGTGAAAAAAGGAGCAATCGAACCTTACTGCCACACGAATATCAACGATCGCCATCTCTTCCTGGACTGTCTGACACAAAAAGGTGCAGCACAGTTATGATACCACGTCCCTGATATTTGCGTAGGTTATTCCCCATGAAGGGTAAACAACTCGTTAAACTACAAAAACCAGTGACGAGTACCGGTAGATACTATTCTGCCTCGTGAAAAACAAAACCAGGAAAAAACAAACTATGACTGCTTCTCTCGTGATGATAGTGTGCGCGCAAATCATGGGTCTCCATGCACCGTCTTCCTGCCGCTCTTCATGGCCGCATCATCGCCTTGGCCCAATCCACCCGCTCCTTTGCGCGTGCACTCGTTGCCATTCCCTTCCAGTCGTTTCCCTTTCTCCGTCATCCTGAAAAACAAAATGCTCCTCGCACTTGCGGTTCTGATCTGGGAAATAAAAATTCTCGCGCAGGGGGAGGTCAATCCGTCTCTTCCCCGCACGTCGACGCTCAGTCTCCCTCCTCCCTCGTCGTCGAATCCAGCCTCCTACCGGCGCAATAGACTGTGCCGTAGTGTGGCCTGTGGTGGCGCCTGCCTCCGCGCATGGACACCCCGATTGAGCATTGCTGCTCTGCCGCAGCTGCCTAAAAAGACGCGCGAATCGTAGGTCTCCGTGCCTGACGCACCACGTACGACCCAACTCTACTGCCGCCTGAGCCTCGCGGCCACAGGCAGCAGCAAGAAGGTATCACTCCTTGAGGGTGAGTCCGGCCTTACACCCGCCAGAAAGACCTACCCCACTCGCTATTAGCCTGATAGGGCATGCCTCGCAGCATTCCTTGCCGCGGCAGGGAGGGGAACGGAAGTATATAAGTAGTATGGTCATGTTACTCGTATACCAGTACAAAGTAATTCGATAGTTTACACAAACCCGATCGATGTAGAAGTAGATTTATACGGTATGCAGTGTAACACATCTGGCAAAGATGATGAGAATTTCAACGAACACTTCAAACTTCAATCTCACAGCAGATGGTTTTTTGTTTCATTTTTCGTGTACGCTCGCGCACATACGTACGCACGTATACCGGCAAAGTAAGAATGAAAACGAATGTGTGAGATCGAAGAAACTCGAAACTCACCGTATCGGTACCAGGTGACCACGGACCCCTTCGTCAGAGAGTTAATGTGAGAACAACAACAACAGCAACAACAACAACAACAGGTGTGTGTGTGTTCTTCACATTAAACCGTTCTTTCTACCCGTCGACATCCAGCACAACCAGTGTCCGTGCCGATTCTTCAATCCTAGAAGAGATACAAGTTATGTGGTCACAAAGCTACGCCACAGAGATACTACGTTGCCACGTGTGCAGTGTGCACTGCAGTGGGCAATGCAAAGCCATGTCATCATACTAGATACGACAGGCACGACATACGCAATCTATGAAACAGTGAAACGAAAAGAAACAATCTATTGCGGGGGACCATAGTTAACAGGACCTATGGTACACATAAAAACCTATATGTTTCACGATTTTTACTAACAATATTTGGTCCTGTTAACTATGGCCCCCCGTAATAAGAGAAAACAAAAACAAGGTAGACAAATCGAAAGAGGAAAAGAAGAAAAATGAAACCAAAATCTAAGAGAAACAATCTGTCGTGCCCCCCCCCCGCAGGCGAGGTGGCCAACACTTGAAAAAGAACGAGCTGGAGAAAAGAAAGAAAAATAAAAGAAAAAAAGAAAAAAACACCACTGCTTGTAAACAGAGTAAGACAAAGAACCAAGGAAAAAAATATGCAGTAAGTACAGCAGTGGGCGATGCGATGCCATGTCATCATATTGGATTCGACAGGCACGACGACATAAATATTCGATGAAATAGAGAAACAAAAGGAAACAATCAAAAAGAAAACAAGAACAAAAAAATCGGAAGAGAAGAAAAAAAAAACCAAAAAAAACATACCAGGTATATGTAAGAAACGAACTGTCGCCCCCCCCCCCCCCCCTGCAGGCGATGTGGCAAACACTTGAAAATAATGAGCTGGAAAAAAAGAAAAAATAACAAAAACACCACTACTTGTAAACAGAGGAAGACACAGAAACTAGAGAAAAATATCAAAGGAAAGTAACTGGCAAACCAAAGCACAGAGCACCCTCCAGGTAGCGGCAGCCGTTTGTGGTACGAATAGTATAGCTAGGTTCTCCCTGCTAGTCCGCCTGGTACCTTGCTACCCTGACTGCCATCTCCGCCCTGCGTTCGTCAACTATGCCCAGCCCCTTGGTGTCAGACGATACGAAACAAGCAGAGCAGGCTCGTCATCCACCCATGCCACATAGCGCTCCTTCAATACGGCTTACCAATCGAGAAAAGGAAGAGAAAGACATAAAATGAAATTCACGGAGAACCAGCGAAAGAAAGAAAAAAACAAAACAAAAAAGAAGAGAAGAGAAGTCAAGGGAAGATCACGTTCGAACCAGCTGCACTAGTCGGTGGCACTAGTAGTATAGTCATATTCCACTTCCCAATCGGCCTGGTGCCTTGCTACCCTGTCTGCCCTCTCCTTCCTACTTTCGTCCACAGCAGTTTCCCTTCTACTCCTCCTGTCCCCCCCCCTCTCCGCATTCCCTTGGTCGGGTTTTCTGCCACTCCTCCTGTTGCGCCCCCCCGCCCCCCATTCCCTTGGACAACATCCACGGCGGATGCGCGGCGCTGCCTATACTCATCTCAGCCTCAGCCTCGTGCCACCTCGCCATGAACCGTTCGGCTGCTGCAAGGATCCCCCCGGATCACTTCCCCGCCTTTTTGGCTGCAGTGGACCACAACGCGGTCTCAACTCCAAACACCAAGGGGGCAACTTCCGTTGACCCTTCGGTGGCTCGGAACTCCCTAAGATCTGCGACTATGCATCTATGCCAAGTCTAAAACTGTCCGCCTGGTCTCGGGTTCTGCCCACCAGCCATCGTCCCGAGCATTATTACCCGACTGGGTAATCGCTCCTTGCTTTGCCGTGCCACACCCCCCGCAAAAAAAAGTCGCCGTTTACTCGTCCATGGATGGTCCATCTTCAAGCGACAAGTTAGGCGGTCGCGGTGGCAAGAGGTCGATGATCGTGGGATCGAGTTTCAGCGACTTCGTGTTTGAGAGTTTGTGGCAAAACCCCGCCCATCGTTCACGAATTCGCACCTTATCCCCGTAAGAGCGTGCCATCCTCGTCCCTAATGAACTGTTCGCTCCTCGCCTTAGTCCCTTCCAATCCTACCGACTTGTAAAAGCCTCTCTGGTCGTTGTTCGCTAGGAAGGAGTCGTTCGGTCCCGGCAAGGTACGCTTCGAAGTACGCATGCAGTCCTGCGGCAACCACCTTCTGCAGGTTCGCCCACCCAGATCTCGGTGCCTCCCACGCGGTTCTATCCGGGGGTGGGCACGCAAGAATTGTCGTGCATCCCCCCTCGCTGCCCATCCATGCTGGTATGAATGCGGCCAAGGTTCCGGCAGACTCACGCCATCCATGTCTGCGGTGGCGACGAGCAGGGGGCGGAACCTCTTTTTTGACCGCATCAATCATGGCCGTAGTGAAAAACTCAACCATACCAGACGTATTACGGGGCTGGATAGGCTGGTTGAGAGTGGAGATGACCCTGGAGACTACTCGTTCACGACACTTTCCATCGGACATTAAAAGCTGCCTGTCGAACTCTCGGCGATTTGTGTCGGCCTACGTATTTGTCTGTCGGGCGCAAAGTGACCACCGAGTCGGACTTTGATATACAAGATGTTGTGGTCTGAGTCAGCCTTAGCTAGGGCAGGAGGCTGTGGGACGACTTTAGCATCTTGTACTCTAGGTCGATGGACTTGACGGGTTAGGATGTAGTCTATCCGCTTACGGTCATTCGAGTTGGTGCCGTTGTGTGTATGCGATATTGTGAAGGTCTTAGTCCGTTGGGCTACAGGTAAAAGGTTAACCGATCGCCTACGCAATCTAAAGTGTAAGCCTAACACACTCCCCCCCTGGAACGGACCAGATCAGATTTGTGAGGGTCTTAGTCCGTCGGGCTAAAGGTAAAAGGTTAACCAATCGCCTACCTACCCAATCTAAGCCTCATAACAATATCCCACCCTTGCAATTGGTGGCGAACGACAGGAGGAGGCGTTTGCCATTGTCGTTACGAACACCACGTCCAGGCGCTCCAGACGCTCCATTTTTCATCATCACCGCACCCTTCCTTCCTCTGTCCAGTTCGCCCGTTGGCATCCATCAGTACAGACACTCTTTCGTCGGGACCTTTTCCACCAAGCCCTCCAGCTTCCGCCAGAAAATACGTTTCAGTTCGGCGTCCTTGGTACGTAAGCGGAGGTATAGGTATACAAATAACTACCTGTGAATGAATGTGGGTGCGTTCAGGTCGTATGTATTCGTACTTGTGGGTCCGAATCCCACGGTGGTCACCAATGTAAATAAATGTATATAGTACCTGTGCTCGTCGATCGTATCGAGGTCGTCGCGGAGATGTCGCAGTGTAGAAGTAAGTCGCGGAGAAGTTGCCGTGATGAGGTCGCGAGGCGAGGGTCCCTTGTAGCCGTCGTTACGGGCGACATAATAAGCCGAGCAGAAGAACTCTTCGTTGATATTTAGCAAGGAGATGCTAGTGCTAGACTGACTCGGTGGGGGCCCTTTTGGCCGCCCAGAGTCTGCGGCGGATTACGTATCTCCCGATAGCTATCTTCCCGAGGACGGGTCTGCACCGTCAATGACGTGAGACCGCTCGTGACCCGAGATTATGATCTGTTTTTACTGGTGACGTGTCCTTCGGGCGTGCGTGTTACGAGATCTACGGTATCCCCGACCCTGGCTTCGACATACCGGTATATCATAATATCCATATTTAACTCTGTTGGGTCCGCTCCCGCCTTTCATGAATCTAATGGATAATGAATGAATACCCGCGCCCCGTGTATCACATCATGATTCATCAGCAATAAAATATACACAAAAGCTCCTTGTATATTATTGTAAATTGTTGTGTACCAGGTATGTGTTTATTATATGGATCTACGCTATTATATTCATCTACGAGAGACACGCGCACGGTACAGATCTCCC
This sequence comes from Nereocystis luetkeana, assembly GCA_031213475.1. Classification (NCBI taxonomy): domain Eukaryota; class Phaeophyceae; order Laminariales; family Laminariaceae; genus Nereocystis; species Nereocystis luetkeana. Next base: position 1,981,154 of record JARUPZ010000032.1, read on the forward strand.
CGAGATATTCGATATCTACCTCCGATCCGTTTGTGTTCTACTACAGATCTACGATATAAAAATCTACGAGGAGCAGATCTACGCAGTACATACAGCGTACAGCCCTCCAGTACGTGCGAGAGCTCACCACTACATACAGCAAAGGTAGTAAGTGGGCGATCGAAAAAAATGTTGAAATAAAAAAGACTCAGATCATCACGAACGAAAATTGGAAAAAAACACACACCTCAACAACATAATAACAGCAGAGTGGGACCAACTCTATAAATCTCATACAATAAAATACACCGCACGACCTTCTGCGCGTTGAAACGTGCGTGTAGCAGTTAGTTATAAATCAGCCATTTCGATGGATAGCGGGTGTTTGGTAGATGCTTCGTCGGGGGTGCTTAGGAAGGAGGACTGGGCCCTTTGCGGTCGGAGGTGGCAGGGTTAGGGGTACGAGAAGTAAAAGTAGTAATAGTGTGTGGGGGGAAGGGTTGGAGAACAAGTAAGGTGGAAGAGCCGCAGGAAGAGCGAGACGGCAGGGACTCTCTCCTAGGCACTACCGATAGCAGTGTAGACCAGCTGCACCGTACGACCTTCTGCGCGTTGAAACATGCGTGTAGCAGTAATAAACCAGCCATTTTGATGGACAGCGGGTTTTAGGTAAATTACATGCTTCTTCGGGGGTGCTTAAGGAGGGGAGTGGTCGTTTTTTGGTGGACGAGATGGAGGGATGTTGGTTGTAGTAGCCTTCATGAGCGTCACATCAGTTGTGATTTGTCGTAGGATACTGCCGCGCTTTTGTTCTGGAGAGTTCATCACTTTCTGTTGTTATACTATTACGGGGGGCCATAGTTAACAGGACCAAATATTGTTAGTAAAAATTGTTAAACATATAGGTTTTTATGTGTACCATAGGTGGTCCTGTTAACTATGGTCCCCCGTATTAGTCGTTTATTAGAACAACACTACACATTGTCGGATGGCAAGCACAATAATAATAATATAGTTTTATAGATCAAGGCCGGAAAAAAAGAACACTGCAGACCCGGACACCAAACTGACTTTATTTCTTAACACCGATTCTATATTTTGTCTGATTGGGCTTAGGGCCAGCGTGGGATTGCTCTACTACAGTAATACCATACGGTTACGGGGGACCAGAATGGTAAATAGAACCTACGGTACAGACAAAAACCTATTTATTTCCCTATTATTATTTCTTTTGCCATCCGACAATGTGTAGCATGATCTTCAACATGGATCACTCATAACTTTCCCGAAAGAAGAAAACCTCGGAAACAAAAGGAAACCCACGCACCAAGTCTATATTTCCCTATTATTGTTACTATTAATAAACAAATTTGGTTCTATGTACTATTACGGGGGGCCATAGTTAACAGGACCAAATATTGTTCGTAAACATTGTTAAACATATAGGTTTTTATGTATACCATAGGTCCTGTTAACTATGGCCCCTCGTAATACCAGGTACCTGGTACCAGGTATGTAATATGCCCCCCCGGAATAGTTGGCTTGGCCCCCTCAGAACTGACTGCAATCCCATTTTGGAGACAAAACACTTGGAATTTAATTGCTTGCTTGACCAAGACGACACCGTTACTGTTCAACGTGTTCTTCGCTGCTGCGTTACACGTCGTACTAGTACGCTTCAGCCAAGACGAAGCCATTGTAAGGGATTTGGTCCAACTCTTGGAAGCTGGAGTAGTTCGAACAGGGAAGGAGGAGCCATTGGCGTGCGTGCGAAGGTCTGTATGGGGCATGTTGTACGCCGACGATGCAGGAATTGTCTCGAAGTCGGCTGAAGGGCTCGCAAAAATGATGACAGTCATCGTGACTGTCTTCGAAGCAGCAGGCCTCACGGTGTCGGAAAAGAAGACTGAGACAATGGTCCTACAAACACCAGACCGGACAACCCTCGCACCACCGCTCGTCATCGAAGCGGCAGGTCAGAGGTATAAGCAGACGACCCAGTTCTTATACCTAGGCGGCGTTATCCACGAAAACGCTGACCTCTCGCTCGAAATCGACCGACGGATCCGCCTCATGCGAGCATGCTTCAAACGGTTCGGCCCGGAGTTGTATGATAGGACGACCGCCCCCCTTAGCCTTAAAGTCCGAATGCTGAAGGCCGAGGTGATTGAGACCCTGCTGTACGGGTGTGTGACGTGGACCCTCAGAGCGGAACACTTTGCCAAGCTTCGAACGGCTCACCACCAAGTCCTGTTGCGAGTCATTGGCTTCCAGCGCCGACTTCGTACTGACCATGCCACCCTCTCGTACGCGAAGGCCCTCAAGATGACACGTTGCGAGAGCATCGAAACGACCATTCGCAAACGGCGGCTCTTCTTTGCGGGGGGCGTGGCACGGCAAAGCAAGGAGCGATTACCCAATCGGGTAATGCTCGGGACGATAGCTGGTGGGGAGAACCCGAGACCAGGCGGACAGTGTAAGACTTGGCATAGATGCATAGATGCATAGTCGAAGACCTTAGGGAGTTCCGAGCCACCGAAGGGTCAACGGAAGTTGCCCCCTTGGTGTTTGGAGTTGAGACCGCGTTGTGGTCCACAGCAGCCAAAAAGGCGGGGAAGTGGTACCGGGGGATCCTTGAAGCAGCCGAACGGTTCATGGTGAGGTGGCACGAGGCTGAGGCTGAGATGAGTAGACAGCGCCGCGCATCCGCCGTGGATGGTGCCCAAAGGAACGGGGGGGGAGGGGGCAACAGGAGAAGTGGCATAAAGCCCGACCGAGTGAATGCGGAGAGGGGGGGGAACAGGAGGGGTAGAAGGGAAACGGCGGTAGACGAAAGTAGGAAGGAGATGGCAGACAGGGTAGCAAGGCACCAAGTCGACTAGGAAGTAGAATATGACCATACTACTAGTGCTACCAACTGGTGCAGCTGGCTCGAACGTGGTCTTCCCTTGTCTTCTCTTTTTTTTTTTTTTTTTTTTTTTTTTTTTTTTTTTTCTCTTGCGCTGACTCTCCGTGATTTTCATTTCATTTTTTCTCTTCCTCTTCCTTTTCTGATTGATAAGCCGTACTCAAGGAGCCGTGTGGCGTGGTTGGAAGACGAACCTGCTCTGCTCGGCTCGTATTGTCTGACGCCAAGGGGCTGGGCATAGTTGACGAACGCAGGGCGGAGACGGCAGTCTGGGTAGCAAGGTACCAGGCGGATTAGCAGGGAGAACCTGGCTATACTACTCGTACCACAAGCTGCTGCCGCCACCTAGAAGGTGCTTTGGGCTTTGGTCTGCCTGTTATTTCCCCTTTGTTATTTTTCCTTGTTACTTTCTCCTTGGTTCTTTGTCTTACTCTGTTCACAAGCAGTGGTGTCTTTTGTTATTTCTTCTTTTTTCCAGCTCGTTCTTTTTCAAGTGTAGGCCACCTCGCCTGCGGGGGGGGGGGCACGACAGATTGTTTCTCTTAGATTTTGCTTTCATTTTTCTTCTTTTTCTTTTTCGACTTGTCTACCTTGTTTTGTTTTCTCTTTGATTGTTTCTTTTCGTTTCACTATTTCATAGATTGCGTATGTCGTGCCTGTCGTATCTAGTATGATGACATGGCTTTGCATTGCCCACTGCAGTTCACACTGCACACGTGGCAACGTAGTATCTCTGTGGCGTAGCTTTGTGACCACAGAACTTGTATCTCTTCTAGGATGGAAGAATCGGCACGGACACTGGTTGTGCTGGATGTCGACGGGTAGAAAGAACGGTTTAATGTGAAGAACACACACACACTATATATATGTAGTCCCTGCAGTGCACAATAATTTTAGGGCGGCAGTCCCGTTTTGGGGACGCACTATTAATAACTACCTGGTACCTGGTACGTAATATCCCTATGGCTCCTATTACGGGGGACCATATTTAATAGGACCAAATATTGTTAGTAAAAATGGTTAAATATACTGGTAGGTTTTTATGTATACCATACGTACGAGTCCTAACAGGTATTAACTATTTTATTTTTATTTATTTTTTTCTCGCCCCATTCATTATCTTCGCACATCTTCTTCTCTCTCTCCTTCCAACTCGTAACTCAGATCCGGGGTCACATAGCAGGCTCTTCTCCCCCCTTCCCGCTACGGTACGCGCCTTCATTTTTATCGCGAGAAGATTTCAGCCTTTTCTTCCCTCGTCGACTCGCATCGAATTGTGCCTACCCACGCTGCAAGGCGCTCTCAACAATTGAATCCCTTTTTTTATTTTTGCAAATAAAGTCAAAGTCCGACCCTCCTGGGGCTCGAACCCAGGACTCAAACAAGTAGAATTCGAGGTTAACCACTTGAACCACCGGGGCGACCGATGGTCCCCCGTAATAGCATATATATACCAGGTATATAAATAGGCCCGAAGCGGGGGGGAAGAGACTTCTCAATGTACATTTATTTCTGAAACCTGCAAATAAATACAGCATCGATGGAAAGCCTATCATCATCGACCGCGCATATTTGAAACAGACCGCAGATTTTATTCACCATGCAGGTACCAATATTAATATTGACAGTAATTAATCGTTCATGAGATACAGCACACCCCAAAAGTGGGCGGTTTGGGCCTAGTTTGGGCCTATTTCCAACGTGGTCGTATTTTACGTATTTTCCATATACATACGTGACGTGATTGATTGTAGGATTTGAGAGTGGTTTTCGTCGCTGATAAAACGGGACTGACTGCTCTGTTTGAGGTTGATTGAAGCTAGGGATGCTCAGTTCTGTTTCTATTCCAATAATTGTATTTTTTGTTCGTCTTTCATTCCTCTCGTACACAGCAGTATAGTATACTATTAATAGTAGTAAGTAATATTACTGGGGATCATAGTAAATAGGGCCGAGTATTGTTAGTAAAAATGCATGGGTAGATAAATAAATAGGTGATTGTGTATACCATATACATAGGTCCTACCAGGTATTTAATATGGTCCCCCGTAATAAAAGTGTGTTGATAGTATAGTGTGTATCGACAATCATATTCTCGAAATATGAGTGGGATTATGACTGGGAATAAAGAACCTCTCAAACTACTATTATTAATAATACTTGTACGAGATTGAGTGGTTTGTCTCCAAAACGGGACTGCGGTTCTAAAAGGGTTGAGACATGACGTCTTACCTACAGCAGTAGTATTAATATTCATAGTAGGGAATTCCGTACTTTTATTGTGTGTGCCCGTGGTTCTCTTTCTATCCGTCAACATCCAGCACAACAACCAGTGTTCTTGTGGTCGTCTTCAGTCTTCAGTCAAAGTAACCTACTAGTACCTGGTACCAGGTATGTCCATATATTCTGACTGAGTGTGTGTGCCTGTTCTCCCCTACATATATATTATCCCTATGTTTGTGCTGGATGTCGACGGGTCGAAAGAACGGCTGAACACACAGGTACTCCGTCCATTATTCTTCAGTTCCGTTCATCTTCCTGTGCCTCCGGACGCCGCAACACAGACAGACACTACCAACGTAGAAGATCACAGGGCTTCTCCCTCTGCTCTGCCTCACTGCACGAAGAGTCTCTGCCAGAGGCAAGACGCAGCGAACACAACACACCAGGCTTACACAGCAGTACACCATTGCACCAGGTGAGCGCCGGTTGTCCTCGCGCACTTTGCGCCCCCCTCTGCTTTGGCCGTAAACTCTATTATTTTGCGTGCACTGCTGCTGTACCTCCTGTTGGTGATTGTTATGTGACCTAGTATGTATGTACATGTCCGACCTGGCGGGCAAACTGCACCAAACAATCCAGTTTTGGGGACGAGCCAGTCAATTTCTAAAGTAGCCAGTATTATAGTAGTCCCCAAAACGGGACTGCAGCAGTCCTACTGTAGAAGAAGGGTTAACATATTCCATACCGGTCGCCCCGGTGGTTCAAGTGGTTAACCTCGAATTCTACTTGTTTGAGTCCTGGGTTCGAGCCCTAGGAGGGTCGGACTTTGACTTTATTTGCAAAAATAACAAAAGGGATTCAATTGTTGAGAGCGCCTTGCAGCGTGGGTAGGCACAATTCGATGCGAGTCGACGAGGGAAGAAAAGGCTGAAATCTTCTCGCGATAAAAATGAAGGCACGTACCGTAGCGGGAAGGGGGGAGAAGAGCCTGCTATGTGACCCCGGATCTGAGTTACGAGTTGGAAGGAGAGAGAGAAGAAGATGTGCGAAGATAATACATGGGATGGAAAAAAAAAAAAAAAAAAAAAAAAAACGGTACCATATACCTGGTACCTGGTACATATTGTACTACTGCTATGATTGTACATATACCTATTACGGGGGGGCATAGTTAATAGGACCTATGGTAAACATTAAGTCCTATATATTTACCCATTTTTACTAACAGTATTTGGTCCTATTAAATATGGTCCCCCGTTATTATACCTGTCTGTGGTATACTTCACCCCGAGAATCAGCGCGGCAAGAAACACGGCCGAATGAAGTGTTTTCTGGCAACGACAAGGGCACGGGGTCTCAATGGCATGTTACTTGCGTGTTCTTCAATAATACGCGGCTCGGCGCGGGAAGAAGTGGCGGAAGCCTTCCGCAGGCGATTGCAAATGAAAAGGCGCAATATACAGCAAGCAGTTACTCCGTGGGAAGGAGGAGAGCCTGCTGTGTGACCCCGCATGCCGGCTACGACTATTAACTAATATGCGAACAGGAATGATAAACGTGAAAAGAGTGAAAGCTCACGCTGCACACTACCTGGTACGGTATACTTCTTTTTTTTGTTTGCTCATCCCATTTATTATCTTCGCACATCTTCTTCTCTCTCTCCTTCCAACTCGTAACTCAGATACGGGGTCACGTAGCAGGCTCTTCTCCCCCCTTCCCGCTACGGTACGTGCCTTCATTTTTATTCGCGAAAATATTTCAGCCTTTTCTTCCCTCGCCGACTCGCATCGAATTGTGCCTGCCCACGCTGCAAGGCGCTCTCAACAATCGAATCCTTTTTTTTTATTATTTTTGCAGATAAAGTCAAAGTCCGACCCACCTGGGGCTCGAACCCAGGACTCAAACAAGTAGAATTCGAGGATAACCACTTGAACCACCGGGGCGACCTATGTGTGTGTGTGTATTCTTCACATTAAACCGTTATTTCTACCCGTCGACATCCAGCACAACCAGTGTCCGTGCCGATTCTTCAATCCTAGAAGAGATACAGGTTCTGTGGTCACAAAGCTACGCCACAGAGATACTACGTTGCCACGTGTGCAGTGTGCACTGCAGTGGGCAATGCAAAGCCATGTCATCATACTAGATACGACAGGCACGACATACGCAATCTATGAAATAGTGAAACGAAAAGAAACAATCAAAGAGAAAACAAAAACAAGGTAGACAAATCGAAAGAGAAAAAGAAGAAAAATGAAACCAAAATCTAAGGGAAACAATCTGTCGTGCCCCCCCCCCGCAGGCGAGGTGGCCAACACTTCAAAAAGAACGAGCTGGAGAAAAGAAAGAAAAATAAAATAAATAAGAAAAAAACACCACTGCTTGTAAACAGAGTAAGACAAAGAACCAAGGAAAATAGTAACAAGGAAAAATATCAAAGGGGGAATAACAGGCAGACCAAAGCCCAAAGCACCTTCCAGGTAGCGGCAGCCGTTTGTGGCACGAGTAGTACAGCCAGGTTCTCCCTGCTAATCCGCCTGGTACCTTGCTACCCAGACTGCCGTCTCCGCCCTGCGTTCGTCAACTATGCCCAGCCCCTTGGCGTCAGACGATACGAAACAAGCACAGCAGGTTCGTCATCCAACCACGCCACACGGCTCCTTCAGTACGGCTTATCAATCAGAAAAAGAAGAGAAAGAAATGAAATGAAAATCACGGAGAGTCAGCGCAAGAAAGAAAAAAACAAAACATAAAGAGAAGACAAGGGAAGACCACGTTCGAACCAGCTGCACCAGTTGGTGGCACTAGTAGTATGGTCATGTTCTACTTTCTAGTCGACTTGGTGCCTTGCTACCCTGTCTGCCATCTCCTTCCTACTTTCGTCTACCGCCGTTTCCCTTCTACCCCTCCTGTTCCCCCCCCTCTCCGCACCTATACTGGCGAATGGCAAGACTAACAATACTGTATATACCAGGTAGTATATGAATATATCATGTGCATTCTGGCGTGTATAACGTGTGTACATGTATTATCATATTCGCAGGGTATCGTATATTTATTCGATTGTTTTTTTTCAACATCTATCTGTGAGATCGATGATTTCGTCGAAACTCATCTTTGCAAAAAAAGGTGTGTGTGTGGTGTACTTCGCGATAGCGCGCACTACGGGTTTTATACGGTCCATACAATTTATGGAGTGTTCATGTCTGTATCTATCTGAGAAATAACTAAACATATTTCAATTTTCGAGGTTGCACGTACGTATTATCACTGGATACACTGCCTGTAGCTCGTCGCGAGTGGGCGATTTATTCGGTGTGTGTTTCAGATATATGGATAGATGACTCCGCAGCTTCAGATTTTGTCTTCCTCATGATATACCGACTGGTACGAGTATGCCCTCCATGATGGCATGAAAAACCCGTCAGTGAGAGGTACGCGCAATCGAAGTATCACATACAGCTTGCAAAGTTGCAAAGATAGATGAGTTGCGACAAAATGAATCCTCGATCTCACAGCTGTTCTCTTGAAAACATATTAATACTCCGTATTAAGAAATGATACTCGTAGCAGAAATCACATGTTATTTTTTGTCGTTTCGAGGTGCTTTGCACAACGAACGGCGTCCTTCAGTTATGACGTGTCTCGCTCGCTCGTTTTTTTTTCCACCAATCAATGTACTTTATGCTTCACAACATTATTTGTTTTCCATTGTCCACCTGCTTGACACGTATTTCTTACGTTACATACAAAATAACAATACCCTTTTTTTTCACTCGGCAGGCAAAACGTTTCCACTGCATTTATTTGGTGGGTGGGCGGTAGGCGCTTCGACGGGCTTTTAAGGGGCAAAGCGCTACTACTACTACTACTACTACTACTGCGACGACTACTACTACTACTACTACTACTACGACTACTACTACTACTACTGCTTCCACCTCTACTTCTTCTGGTACTACTGCATCCACCACTGCTAAACGCCACCCCCACTACCAAGAAACCTGGAAGCGACTTTTTACGAGCTTTTTCGGCAAAAAAAATGGCCGCTTTCTTCGGCGAGTACGACTGGAAATTCCTGTGCCTCCCTCCCGTCCCGGTGAGCCGTGGCCGTGTGGTCCCTGATCTCTTTCCCGGGTATAGTCAGCGTATGATATTTGTTGATATTCCAATTGCGACACATCTGACAATAATGGTGTGTGTCGAGCGCTTATTCCAATCGTCATACTACCATCCACATACTGTAATATAATATATACCTGGTAAAAGAATCCAATGACTTTGGGTCAAACAAAAGATCAAAGGTAGGGGTGATGGTATGTGGGTTTTTTTTGTCTGCCCACGCTCCTTTGGTGTATGCCGCAGTCAGTCCCCTTCTGGGGACAAAGTGCTCAGAGTTTTAGTGGTCAGGGTCGATCTTAACGAGGGCTGTTTTCAAGTTTTTTTTTCGGTATTTTCCCGAAATTTCGGTATTTTTAGGGTCATTCTTATCGGAGAGCTTTTCGTCCAAATTTTCGACATTTTTTTCGCGCAATTTTTCAATCTTCCATATTTTCCAGGTTTTTTTTTCCAAATATTGGAATGTTAACGAACTTGATATTTTCGGTTTTAGAGAATTTCACGAATAGTGACAGAACGCTTCCGTGTATTGATACATATCTCCAATTATTTCCAAACTTTGGAAATTATGGAAAAAACGCTCTCCGATAAGAATGAACCTTACTACGAGGGCTGTTTTTTATTCCGGCGGACCATAGTTAATAGGACCTGTGGTATACATGAAAACCTACATATTTAACCATTTATAATTACAATATTTGGTCCTATTAACTATGGTCCCCCGTAATAGTTGTTTTTCGGTATTTTCCCGAAATTTCGGTATATCGGTTACCGAAAATTCGGGAAAATACCGAAAAACAACTCAAAAACAGCCCTCGTTATGATCGACCCTTAGTCCCTAAAGATGGAACTGACTGCACTACAGAGCACAGCGTTAGTTATGCGCTTTTTTTGTGCGTATCGAGCACAAAAAAGACGATATCGACCAGCTAAAAAAAAGACATCCCCGGCAAAAGCCGACGCCTCCGGCCACCGTAGAACGACTGGATTTCGGTGTATAAATTTCTGCAGCGTGTGCGCGCAAAATACTGGAGATTGCGCATGAATCTTCAACTGGGGGGGGGGGGAAGGAGGGGGAGGAGGAGGAGGAGGAGGAGGAGGAGGAGGAGGAGGAGAAGGTGTAGGAGGAGGAAGAGGAAGAGGAGGAGAAGGAGGAGGAGGAGGAGGAGGAGGAGGAGGAGGAGGAGGAGGGGGAGGAGCATGAAAACATTTTTGAAGTGCACCTTTTGTATATGTAGAAGAGATTTTCACAGTGAATAAATCGGCCTTTACGTAGTGTCAGGGTTAACATAACTCTAATGCCACTTATTCGATAAGTTCGGACAAGCGCGAATTGCGTATCTTGCTCTTTCAATCGGCCTCAACACCACAAGAGCAATACAGGAGTTGGCCGTTCGAGCTGGGGGCCTACCGGCAAAAGTACGAGTTGCACAGCGGGAGGGGAAGGAGAATACCGGCAATGTCACGCCCAGTAGGGGTGGCGGCTTACTATTTTATGAGCCTCCTCAGATGAGGAGGAGCTCAATATCTCGCCCCCGCCATGACTTCGAAGAAATACGTTACGCACCCTTACCATCACCTGCTTCAACGCCCCAGTGCTTCAACAAGGATAGTATTCGGGATGGAGCGGCGACTGCAAGTTTTCACGACCCGGGACGGGACGGGCCGGGAGTGTACGACGGGGCAGATGTTGACGGCGGGATGGAACGATGCGTTCGAACGGCAGAATCGTTTGTCGCCGGAATGGTTTCGGATGGGGATCACGGCGTTCCTACCCTCCCGTCCCGTCAAAGATACCGTGTTAGGCCTTGGAAAAAGATTCCGTCTCCCATCGTGGGAGTGACTTCGAATTCACGATACTGAACGCACCAGTTGAGAGGCGTAACCACTTTTTACAGACCAACAGAAACGCCGGAAAAATTGCAATAGTGTCCGCAACCAACTACCACCACCGCTCCCACCATGTCTTCCATCTATCCCCCCTCCTGCTGTGTCCACCCGATACAGGAGATCGGTCAGATTACATCCGATCTACACGGGTAAACCTAATCCAGCCGACCGACTAATGCGACCGATTGCAATATTATACCGATTGATAACCCCTTCCACCGGCTATACCCCCCCCCCCCCCGCCCCTGCCTGGTCGGTTGAAACCCGACGTGCTCCGTCCCGGCGTTGTAGGGATGCTAGGGTCTATGGTCATACGACTACGGCCACGCATGGTATCGCGTACCCCCCCCCCCCCCCCTCAAGTACACCCACCCTCCGCCTCACCAGCTGGGGGGGGGGGGGCTCGCTCGCTCGCTCTCGCTCAAGACAGTCTACGTAGCGACAAATCCAACGCGCCACGTTCATTACCGACTTTGTCTACTCCGCTTCACACGACTAAGCCACCCTCCCTGCCTCCGTGCCTCTGTTGCTGATTCGGGGCCGTCTCCTCTGCGCTTGCTTTGCTTTGCTTTTCTTTGCTTTTTGTTTGGGCAGTGCAAGCCGGAGTCTCGAAAGCAACCACCCTTCTTCGCGCACGATGATGCCATCGCCCCGTTTGTAGCCATCATCATGGGTCTGCAGGTAGGCGAAACCTCTGAGCATCTCATATGCATATGTATACATTTAAATACGGAGAGAAAATATATGGAGAAAATAGATGGGGAATTGTCACGACGAGCTAATTCGAGTTTCCGTTCGGTACGACGCCAAAACTCAAAAGACAATAAGGACGGCCCCTTTTCGAGCTAACTGAGGCGACCGGCTAACTGGTAGACCGATCGAACGGCCGATTAACTGTCTGCATAACTGACTGGCTGACTGACCGACCAATCGATCGATCGACCGACCGGGAGCCATCAACACACACAAGTTGGCGTTACAAATAGATATATATATATATATACACGAAGTCAAAAAGGAGGTTCCTGCTTTTTTGTTCTGAGCAGGGCTGTGTGTATACCAGGCAAGTCATGAACAGGAGGCGGAACGTTTCGCAGATATAGCGCATATTTCGGTCCGAGATGGAGTCTCGAGCAGCTCACTTTCCGCCGGAGATCAGGCGTCTGACACTGCAAGCCTCGCAAGCCTTTCCATGGCTTGTGCCGCACACAAACCAATCCATCAGTTTTTTTGTTTCGTCCCAGCTTCCACCTCGCTTTTGATTTTTCCCCTGGAAGCGAAAAACGCAAGCATGTACGGGGGGTTGCGTTTCCTCCGTGCTTACTACGCACCAGGTACGTACGTAGGCTGTGGTGATTTTCGGGGGGGGGGGGGGGGGGGTGGGGGGGGGGGAGGGGGGGTCTACTTCGCCTTCTAGGCAAAAAAAACAAAGATCGGTCTCCATTTGGTGTCTACTGTTATTACCTACCAGGTACGTGTACAGAGGGAAAAACGAGTCGGCAAGACGCATACTCTCGGTATACTGCGTTGTGCACATGTATCCAAAACCCATGCTTCTGACGGCCAATACGCAAGCAGCGGCGGCCCCTGTCAGCCCTCCGGGGGACCTCTGGGAGCCCTCCGGGGGGTCCTGGCGGGGGGGGCGCACCACGCCCTCCAGCTCGGATAAATCTAACCCTGGCCCCAGACCCACCCACTAACCCACACACCCACCCATGCGCTTTAGTATTTCTATGAATACACAACGGTCCTTACATTCGGTCCAAAACGGTAACGGTAAGGAAGGGGGATAAAAGCCGTTAACGGTAAGAGCATTATATTTTTCGGAAAAGGCTCTCTCTCTGTCTACATCTCTCTCTCTCTCCCTCCCTCACTCTCTCTGTCTATCTAACTCTCTCCCCCTATCGCCCAGAATAGTTCCGAAGCTAAACACACCTTCTTCATTCGGTATTGGCGGCCTTAACCTAACCCCCCCCCCCCCCCCCCGATTCTTCTGAAAAAGGGCGAGCGCCGAAAAACGATCAAACACCCTTAAAGTTTTACGGCTTCTCATACCGCTCCCACCCGGCAACATGAGCTAGGTCGTGCAGATCATACAGATCATACAGATCGGGGATGATCTATCTGACCTGTAAGGTCGGATACATCATCGAGTGGGAATCGGTGACCTGTTCGACGAGCGTCTAACAGTCTTACCCCCCCCCCCCCCCAATCCTCCTCCTCATCCCCCGAACCGGCGGGGTGTGTCGCTGTTCGGCAGCACGCGTTGGCTATGGTGGGAGGCATCATCACCGTCCCCCTGCTCATCGCGGGAACCTTCGACGCCAACCTGTGAGTCATCCGTCAATTCCCCTTTAATCTTCGCGCTACGAACGACCGTTTTTAATTTTGTTTTATGACACACAACACACAAAATAAATGCGGCTTTGTTTTTATAAGAACATGTCTGTATTTACACGAAGCTTGCGTTCTCCCGATGTTTATTCCTTAGGGTCGTATTCTCGAGTCAGGAAGGAAACTTGAGTGTCCTAGATGTCGACGGATTTACGTTGAAAAAACAAAAACACGTACGTACACGTCATGACCCTGCAAACCGAAACACGCCCTGTACAGCCTGGTGCTACTATGCACGAAGCGACGTAACCCTTTTCGATACCCCCATATTGCATGTTCTATCTCGCAGTCGATAGTCGATGAGCTGTGGAAATATAAATATTGCTCAATTCTGAGTCCTATGCGCGACATAAACCTGTCAGCCATGTACAGAGGGGGGGGTGTACTCGATAGGAGATATGTACTCGATCTCATGCATGGCCGTAGTCGTACGACCATAGACCCTCGCATCCCTACAATGCCGGGACGGAGCACTTCGGGTTTTCACCGATCAGGCAGAAGGGGGAGCAGGTCTCAAGAGGATGCCCCTCTACGGTAGAGGGCCGCTGAGCGTAACAACTCGACTAAAAAGCGAGTTGAGGACTGGAAGAAATTTTACACAACAAAAAAAATGATTTCGTGTCACAATAACACACACATCGGATGACCTCCTCCGCTGCTCTTAGCTGTCTGACATGTGCTACGTGTGCAATGTGAGTCTAAAACGCGCGACGCCACTCGAAGAAACCCCCTCGTTCTACGCAAAAAGCCTTCCAACTACGTCATACGCACGCGAGACAAGGGTCCTACACTGTTTTCAGTCCAGTTTGCCTCGTTTTGTCGTACACGTTCTGGAACAAAATTCGAGCGCAAAAAAAACGCTTCCTCTAACCTCCACAATGAATTGTTTTTTCAGGGTTGCTGCACGAACGTGTTGTGCTCGTGTACGTGTGCATGCATGCGCGCGGTCTACGGTGACATCGTAGTCCGTTTTTCGTTGTTCGTGTGGTCTTCACTCGTGCTTCGGATGTGAACCACCGTCAACACGCACAGGGGCGCTGAGCAGACGCAGTACCTGATATCGGCAGCGTTGATCGTGTCGGGTGCGACCTCCCTCATCCAAGTGAGCCAGATCAAGATCCCCCGAACAACCATCGTCATCGGCACCGGGCTGGTGTCAGTCATGGGGACGTCCTTCACTTTCTTGCCTGTCGCCCGAGACTCCATCGCGCAGGTATCAGACATCGGCGTCATACGTGGGCGGCGGAGGAGGGAGGGGGGGGGGGGGGGGCGTACTCATTTGTTGCTTGCCTTAGTCATTTGACCATTGACCACGCATCCCTTTCGAGACGGAGCAGGAGGGAGGGGGGGGGGGTATATTCGATAGGAGAGATGTACTCGACATCATGTATGGCCGTAGTCGTATGACCATAGACCCTCGCATCCCTACAATGCCGGGACGGAGCATGTCGGGTTTTCACCGACCAGGGGGGGGGGGGGGGGGGGGGCGACGACACAAGACGAACGTTGCGGTAAATAGAGATTGCAACCGATTTTTGGTTTTTATGACACCCCTCGCTTAAGGCGCATTGTCTGCACACCTCCCCCCCCCCCCCCCCCCCCAGCGGAAAAAAAAAAAGCAAAAACGGATTTATTTTAGAGGAAATGGCAAAAAAAAAAAACTTCAACAAGAGCAACCCCCATGGCCCCATGGAATACTAAGGACGTGTTAAATAAATACGGAGGATGGGCATGACTAATATGTTTTCGTTAAAAATAGCGTGTTCCCAACGAAGCAATTGCCGAGTGCCCTTGTCCGCCCCCCCCGCCCCGCCCTTCCCCCCCTCCCCCGACCCACACAAAGTGTCACCCCAATGCGCAGATTGTAGCAGCATCAGCCGCGCACACCGATTGTGACCTTCGCAGCCCTCCACGGCCGCTGCTCAGCTGCTACAGTAGCTGGAAGTTTGCCGACTCTTAACTAGACATATACTCAGGAGTACACGGTGAAAAAACAAAAGCACGAACCCCCCTCCCCCCCGACCAATCAACCATTTGAGGAATGCAGCCCTGAAATGGTTGCTACAGTCCTTCCCATGGTCAGGACGAGCGAGCGAGCAAGCAAGCAAGCAGCCAACGTTTGAAAAAAAAAAAACTGAAGAAATCTACGGAAGCAAAAGACACCCAGAACTCCGCAGATTGCCGCAAGCACTCAAGCGAGCGAACAGGCAAGTTACAAATTACTGACTTGAAACAATGAAGAAGACCAAAATAAAAGGGAAGGAAGTCGAACTACGCTCAATAGTACAACCGCGCACGCAACCCTTATAACTGTAGCATTAAGGGATGCGCGTATTGAGCGGGACCAGATACGCTTGGTAAAAAACACTAGAATATACCTGGTATAGTTCTTTTTTGTGTGTGTATGATGAGGTCTGATTACTATTCCGGGGGACCTTAGCAAATAGGACCACATATTGGTGTCACGAGGGACCATAATAAATACCTGGTAGGTCCAAATATTGTTGGTAAAAAAAGGTAAATGTAAAAGTTTTTGTGTGCACCGTAGGTCCTTTTTGCCATGGTCCCCCGTACTAGTAAAAATAGGTCAAATATACAGGTTTTTGTATGTACCGTAGGCCCCCTATTTACTAGGGTCCCCCCGTAATATTGTCACCCCGTCATCCTAGCGGCACGGCTAAACAACAACCTCGGGGATATTTTGTTGGTATATAAGGCGTAAGTGAGCGTCGCCCTTTCGAATTTGACGGACGAAAAAAAAAACACGTCGGTTCAGAGTCGGTTCTGTTTGTAGAGTCGATCAGAGGTAAAAAAAAAAAAAACAGAACCTGTGATACTGGTAAAAAACAAAAAATGTCAACCATTCAGGCCTGATCGTTAGCGCTTCCCACGTTTTTTAGCCGCCCTACGATTTGACGACAAAAGTACCCCCCCAAGACTTTTGAGTGGATTGCCCCCAAAACGAGACTGCCGCCCGAAGACGGTCAAGTCGTTGGATTCCACCGCAGTTGCCCTGTAGTATGTGCATGATATGGCGGGAATAAGAAAAGCTGCACAATTGCAGATAGCCAGCGGGTTTAGGCATTTTTAAGTGAAATCATCGTTTCAGGGGGCTTTATTCAGTCCCATTTTGGGGGCGAGCCACTTGAAATTTGATTTGGCTGTCCCCCCAACCGAGACTTTTTTTTTCTTGTTTTTTTCAAAAAGCATCACTCTTATTTCTCAGCTCAACCCGAGGGAGGTTTTGCCCTCAGCGGTTCTTCTCCTGAACAAGCCGTCGAGACAGGTGTCGTCCCTTCTCCCCCCCCCGTGACGTGCCTTTATTTTTTGACGCGCATGGGGTTCAGCTTTCCCATCATCAGTGCTCGTCGGTTTTGATCGAATGTGGCTAACTCACGCTTTCGCGCTTTCCGCTAATCATTTTGTATGCAAGAAAGAGTGCTTACGGGTGTGCACTCGGTGAGACTTGAACCCACGAAATTGATCTTAGAAGGCACGCGGACTACCTACCAAGCCACCGGGGACGCCGACTGCAGTCCGAAAAACGTTGCAACCCAGCATTTTTTTTTCTCCTAATCTCGGTAGTTTTTTGTTTTTTCTATGATAAAACTATTTTAAGGCCTACATGTGCATGCGGCTTTTGTTTTGGGGGGGGGAAACAAGTTATGGATCTATTTTAGGGTCACCCTTAACGGAGAGCTTTTCCCCCACAATTTCCATGTTTTTTCGCGCAATTTTTTTATCCTCCAGATTTTCCTGACGTTTTTTTTTTCTTCCCCAAGTATGTGAAATTTTAACAAACCTGATTGTTTTGCTTCAGGAGAACTTCACGAATATCGACAGAACGCCTCCCTCCGTATCTTGATACATATCTCCGATTATTTCCAAACTTTTGGAAGTCAAGGGGAAAAAAGCTCTCCGATAAGAACGAGCCTTAGTGCGTACCGCAATCCCGTTTTGGAGACAAGGTACTCGGAATTTTACTGGTTCGTCCCCCGAAACGGAACTGAAGTTTACCCTGCAGTAGAAGGGTGAAGCGAGGAGACTCAGAAAATGATACGTACGTCCCTACCCTACACAGCCCTATATATAGGTTCGTTGTATCGACGTGAGCGTCCATACCTATGTTTTTCTTGTCGTTTCTTGGCATTTTTTCAGATGAAGGGCAAGTCCGACTTCCTGGACGGCGACGGCGTGTTCGACGGCGAGAAAGCCTACGGCGCGGTCCTCGGAACCTTCCTCGTTGTGTCGTGGGTGGAGATCGTCCTTGCCTTCATCAATCCGAAGGTGGGCGGGTGGGCGGATGGGCGGGTGGGCGGGTTGATGTTAAATTTTGGAGTTCGAGGCCGGTGTCGTACATATCAACACCACCAGTAGTACACAGCGGTGGGGTAAAATCAATCAAATACAAAACGGCGTGAGATATTTAGAGAAATGATTTTTGTTTTTTTTCTTGTGTTTAGGAGACGAGGAATTCTTCTTTCCGGGGAGTGTAAATATTATTGTTATTTCCCTTGCCATCGGACAATGTGCAGCATGATCTTCAACATGGATCACTCATAACTTTCCCGAAAGAAGAAAACCTCGGAAACAAAAGGAAATGTATTTATTAATGGCCAATGTTGAAGGTACGGTAGTCCAATAGGCTATTGTAGTCCAATAGTCTACTGTAGACCAATTCGTCTGCTCCTTGTTACTGGTTCACCTTAGTTTCCTTCGGAATGTTCATGAGTGATCAGCGTTGTAGCTACTGTGGCCGTGTTGTAGGCTATCAGGCTACTGTAGGCCATTAGGTTTTCTTTTTAGTTACTGTTTCCCTTGACTTTCTTCTTCTTTCGGGGAACATTTGTTATAAAGGTGATCGATGCTGAAGCTACTGTAGTCCAATGGGCTACTGCAGTCTGACAGTCTACTGTGTGCCGATAGGTTCACTTTCCGTTACGGTTTCCCTTGATTTCCTTCATTTCGGGGAACACGAAAAGCACGGCCGATGGATAGTGTGCCGCTGCTGCTGACCACCCCCCGCCCCCCCCGCCAAGAGCCGAAACAAGGACGCAGCCCACCTACCAACCCACCAAACCACTCCTTGCAATTCTGTCCTTTTATGCTGTTGGAACCGCACTAAAAACTGTCAAACCTTGTTGTTGTACAAAGTGTTAATAGTTGTGTGTGTGTGTGTTTTTTTTTGCTTAGCTAGTGTGCGATGACCAGAAGGGGACATTAACGATAACCGGCGACGACCGACGTCGGCAACCTTCTGTAGCGTTCGTCTAATTCCGCTAGCCTATCTACCTACCTACCTACCCACGGCGCGTTCCTCCTCTGGAACCCTGTGCGCGCTCGGTGCTCGGCCCTGGGTGTTGCCTTACAACGATTGAACCGCCGCCAAACACCCCCGACTCTACAGGTGCTCCGGAAGGTCTTCCCTCCGATTGTGACGGGTGTAACCGTCTTCCTCATTGGGGCCGCCCTTATCGGCACCGGTTTCAAGTACTGGGGAGGCGGTGTTTTCTGCGCCGACAATGTCAACAGCGCCGACCCCCCTCTGTGCGGGTGAGAAGGAGCGGAGGAGGAGGAGGTGTAGGAGGAGGAGGAGGAGAGAGGGAATATGTCCCATCGAAAGCAGTCAGTCACTATCAATTAAGCAACCAATCAAATAAAATCAATCAAAATCGAGCAGGTAAAATAACACAACAACTGAGCAAAATCAAATCAAGCGCATATCAAGCAATCCATCAACCACTCAACACATATATACGCCCAGCAATACACCAAGCCACGAGTCCATCAATCCTCCAATTAACCAATCAAGCAGGCAAGCAGGCAACGAAGCAATCAATCAGTCAATTCATCGATCAAGCTCATCAATCGATCAAATCAGTAATTTAGTCAACCAAATAAATACTACTGTGAATTCGTTTCGGGATGGTCTCCTTTTTCTGCTTCGATCTGCACATGCGACGTCACCCCCCTCTCCGTCTATACCCTCTCGCGCATTCCCATTGTCCGAATACAGTCCACTGCAAGCTTAATTTTATCCCGCATGATCATTTGTCACTGCCAAAGATCACCATCATTTTATGGTTCTCACTATTTATATTGTCCAACGTATCATCATTGTGCAGCGGCAATGGGGAGGTCCTGCTGCCGTTTGGCTCTGCCGAGTACGTCGGCCTCGGATTCTCCGTCTTCGCCATGCTGGTAAGCAAGCCCTATATATTCACAGACCCCACCGTTTCTCCTGACCTTCGGAGGGGAGGAAGAGAGGGGTGGGGGGGGGGGGGGGGGGGGGGGGGTTCACTCCCCAGGAGAGAGGTGGGTTGTGCTCGATAGGAGACAAGTACTCGATATCATGCATGGCCGTAGTCGCATGACCATAGACCTTCGCACCCCTCCACAAGGCCGGGACGGAGCACGTCGGGTTTTCACCGACCAAGCAGACATCGCTGGCACCAAACACGAAGCGTGGTGAGATGCTCGACGAGTCGCACGAAGGGTGAGCTGTATCCGGCTAAGGACCGCTCGTGAGG
Source organism: Nereocystis luetkeana (assembly GCA_031213475.1). NCBI lineage: Eukaryota > Phaeophyceae > Laminariales > Laminariaceae > Nereocystis > Nereocystis luetkeana. The sequence continues at coordinate 2,001,197 of JARUPZ010000032.1, forward strand.
CGGACTCGCACGTGTATGACAACCTCAATGAGTTGATTTAATATCCCGGTGTGGCCACTTCCGGAGACAGCAGCAATGGAGACACTATGTAACCCCCTTGTCTGTGCCTTGCCATAAACACTAGTGTGTGTGTGTGGGGGGGGGGGGGGGGGGGGCTTGATTCCCAGTCTTGGCGGTGTTTATTGAAGCGCGTGGTTCGATAGAGGCGTGGCTTGATTCCCAGTCTTGGCTGACGAGGTACGGGCTCCTCGCGGGCACCGAGGTTGACCTTTACCGTACCCATTTCTGTTGGAACGCCATTACTGACTTACAACAAATTTATGCATTATCGACCTACTCTTGAAATATTTGTTTCGTCGATTTTTGGGCGAGATATAAATATATTATATATATATATGGCGTTCAGGTCGTCATGTATTCGTACTCGTGGGTTCGAATCCCACGGTGGTCACCAATGTAAATGTATAGTACCTGCGCTCGTCATTCGTACCGAGGTCGTCGCGGAGATGTCGCAGTGTGTAATAGGAGTCGCGGAGAAGTTGCCGTGATGAGGTCGCGAAGCGAGGGTCCCTTGTAGCCGTCGTTCCGGCCGACATAATAAGCCGAGAAAAACTCTTCGTTGATATTTAGCAAGGAGATGCTAGTGTTAGACTGACTCTGTGGGGGCTCCGTTTTGGTGCCGAGAGTCTGCGACGGATTACGTATCTCCTGATAGCTATCTTCCCGAGGACGGGTCTGCACCATCAATGATGTTAGACCGCTCGAGACCCGAGATTATGATATTACTTGACCGGTGGCGCGTCCTTCGCACGTGCGTGTTACGAGATCTACGATATCTCCGACCCTGCCTTCCACATATATGTATCATGTATACTTTACCCTGGTATATATTACCAGGTATATGTGTATATATACATGAGGCGTTCTACGATAGAGGTTCACCCTAATTTTTCTGAGGCTCCTCACTTGAGGAGCTCCATCCCTCACGCGAAAACTGACTTCAGCAAAAAAAAACAAATTGCATCGCGACGAAAAATCCCATGGCCCAAGTCTACAAAACGTTTTTTTTTTCGAAATCAAGATTGACATTCCGACGATTTCGGGTCAAGGAACCCCGTCTTTCAGAAACAAAATAGCGGTAATGTGCTACCTCGATCGTAGAACGGGTCACATACGTACACACATGTATACCCCTGCTATCTCAGAGAGGTCGAGATTGACGCTTGTACACAATAACGCCTCTTTTGTCGTGTATGTTGCCGTGGGGCGTCCCGTCTTACTATTATTACTGAATAGGCGCGGCCTCTACCGCCATTTATGCCGTAACACGGCGATGACAACAGAGGAAATGATTTGGCACGTATCATGGAACTACTGTAGGGGTGCCATAAATAAGTGTCAGGAGTTTGTGTTGTGGAGTGGTCGCTTACGATCACTCGTCAATTTCGTTGCCTAAACCTCGTGAGCAGAGGTGGGCTCGAAAATATTTATCGAGACCTCCCACCCACCCTTCCAGTAGAACTAGTATTCATAGGCTCGGATTCCCAGGTCATCTGCAGGTACTCGCGCTGCGCAGAGCAGGCGATGCGCTCGTCCACGCAGCGCGGGGGGGAATATCATACGATGACCCCTGCCGCGCAGGAAGCCTCATCCCAAAATCCAATACTCACATCAAACGATCCTGGATATCGAGACAGAATACAACAGCAAAACCAAAAAGAGAGAGAGAGAGAACTAGGTGCGGCAAGTGCGTGAGCGTTACCTGCTGGTGACAGGTTCCTGTCACATATGAACGAAGCAAACGTGATCCTCCAACCACGCGTACTGTAGGTATACGCACGAGCGACATCGCTGCATCACAGACCCGGGTCGCATCGTATTGTAAGCGACTGCTCCGCAGATAGCAAGCCATGCCCGTGAAACTTAGGCTCTCCGTAGCACCTCAGAACCTCGTCACGCAAGCACCAAAGTATATCGCAAGTTTCCGTGGACCAACGTCAACCAGTGACGTGCAGCGGTAGTAGTATCACAAACAAGATCGCGCCCTTTTCAAGCCGAATTCATTCAAGTACAGCCCGTCCCTTATAACAGCGAATTTGTGTAACTACAACCCGTCTTCCCTCAGTCACCTGACCATTGACCACGCATCCCCATTAGAGACGGAGCCACAATCCTACTCCTGATAAGAGACACCTCCAACATTTGGGCGCTCAATACGTTGTTTCGGAGCGGGGGTTGGGGGGGGGGGGGGGGGGCGGACAACGTGTTGAACCAATACATATCGCGTGCCTCAGGTCGAAACTAGGGGATACCTTGGAATTACTGTACTACTGCTGTAGTACCTGGCAGGAAGTACTACAGGACAGCCGCCCCTCGCGCACGACGTGAGCGTAGTTAATTCCGGGGGGGACCGCACGGAGACACGCCACGGAAGGCTGCGTGCCGACTACCGGGTACCTGGCACCAGGCAAGCGCGCTCCATGTGCCCCGCACCGCAACCCCACCCCTCGGCGCCTTATTACCACCGTCGGAGGGGCACGGAAAATCGTACACGATGTCCCCCACCGCGGGACAACCGGCGGTAGCGGAACCCCTAATCAGTTTTTTAAGGCTGCAAGTCTGGGGACAAAAACAAAAAAGAGGGGGAACCCGCAGAAAAGGATACGAGTCGAACGAGCGACGGGATCGAGGTAAAGAGAAGGGTCTACAAGTATAGGTGTCATCTCATGCGGCAGCGGGGAGAGGCCTCATTGATCCCATACTAGACACGAGTTACCCTTTCGACGCGATGTTACAGCAGTAGAGAAGAGGGGACGCCCGTAGGGTGGATCCCTTTTCGGGGAAAACCTCACTGCTGCACTGGGAGGTGGTGGTTAAAGTATCACAACCGCGAGCGTTATCGCAGCTCTACAACATCACGACAACGTAGAAAGGGGCTACTGGAAAACAAAAAACAGACCATCCCGCCCGCCCTTTGTCGGTGGCGGGGTGTACCGTCGACAGTGACATCAGTTTTGTTAGGATTTATTTTACCGGGGTACCTACTAACTCTCGGCGGCGAGGTGCCGCGTTGATTGCCAGACAATTGAAACGCGGGAGTCGCAACCCTGGGTGAGAGTCTCCGGCCAGTCGCAGCAGGAGGCCTCATTGATCCAAAACTATATACTTCGAAGCACGAATTAACCAACGACGCGATGTTACAACAGTTCTCGTAGAGGAATTTTCGATAATTATCGTTCGAGAATTAAACTGCAGTAACGTACCGGAAAATATATACAAATATATATATCGTGTGCCTCGGAGGTGGAAACCATTGTCAAATGTCTTGAATATAGTACGGGTTGTTTTCGTGTCGGAAGTATCGATATATCGTTCGAAAGTAAACCTACAGCACGGTCCTGATAATATCTTTTTCCTCGGATTTGGAATCTAATCCATGTCTAGAATAAGCTAAAGCTAGTTAGATCCAGCTAATGTCTCGCATCTAGCACCAGGTATAGATTAATCAATCTCACAAACTTGACTCGTTGAGTAAATAGTCAGTAGTATTACAAAACAAGAGGAAAAATCGGCAATATGTATATATATATATATATATATACATCGTGTGTGTATATATCGATATTGCTGCGCCAACGTCGCCTCGCCTTTTTTTTCTGTGCCCCGCGCGCGGCATTGAACGTCAGGTGATGCTTGAAGTTTTTGGGTCTCCGTTCGCCCGCAGCATCAACGTGGTGGTGGCCTTACTGTTCGGGTACTTGGTCGCCGCCGTGTCGGACAAGGACGGAATGGACTACGCTGTCAGCAGCAAGATCGACGCTGGTCAGATATGTCATGATATAATAGTGCATAGCACAGGTATCATTTACGAAAAAATACTATCCCACCATCCTATCATATCATGTCCTATCGTGTCATGTCATGCCATGCCATGTCATGCCGTATCATGTCATCTCATGTCGTCTGATATTATGGCATTCCTGGTGTGATACAACATGAAATCATGTCATGTCATAATACATCCTACCATATCATGTAATGTGATTCGATATGAAGTCATATTCGATAAGTATGATACCACATGAAAATAGGTTGCTTGTACCCACTGCACGCATGTTATCTACAAACTCACCGACCGACTTCGGGCATAAATGCAAAGACCGCTCGGTCTAAATACTGACCGCAAAAACGATCTTCATCAATCCCGCCATGACAGTGGCATATTATCATAAAACTATCTATGCATGCACCTCGACCTTAACCTAATCAACAACCTAGACCTTAAGTAGTGCCCTCCCCTCCTCTCCCCCCGGCCCCACGACACCACCACGCGTTTTTTTTTTTTTTTCTTCTGTTTTTCTCCAAACCCACGCCAGCCGAGCCTATCACGTTCCTGTGGGTCTTCACCTACCCGCTATCGGTGTACCCGCCCCTCGTTCTGCCGGCCGTCCTGGCCTTCATCGTCACCACGGTAGAGACCATCGGGGACGTCACCACCACCGCCGAAGTGTCCAGGCTCCCAGTGGAGGGCAACGAGCACTTCCAGGTATACAGCGGCAGCAGCAGCAGTGGTGGCGCCTCTGCATATATATGGTGTCGGTCGAGTAGTGCCGAGTTGCCCGATATAGTGCCTGTAGAAGAAGCGTTTGTTGCAGATGGGGTACACCAGTGTGCGACTGTACCTTCGTGCCGGGGAGAATAGTGCCGGTCTCCGACAAGAATAGTGCCGGTCTTGTCGACTGGCCGGCGCATACCGACACTATTTTAGAGGGAAAACACCGCTTGTACATCATACGCGTGTGTATACCCCCGGTGCAACGCGGAAGCAGCATTCAATTTTTTCCCATCATCGGGTTTCCGACAGTGTGGAGTCTAGCGCGAGATGGGTTCCAGCGTCGATCGCTCACACAAACATTCCCCGCAGGCAGCCGAGAAAACCAAAGGAAAACCAACGCAAGAGCAACCTACCTTTTTGGTGGTGTTGCGAGCGGATGGGAGTTTCTAAGCGCTGTGCATACACAGCACCAAAACAATGGAGACATCGTGTTTTCTTTTTTTGGGCTGGCTGGTTATGAAGTCGGGTGCCACGTACGACTGAGGTTCTACGATCGCCGAGCGAGTAGCTCACTACCAGGTGGAACGGCGACCGCCGAGCCGAATCTTTATTCACAGGCTGTATTTCGATTCTCCAGGGTTCACCATGTTAATCGAGCAACGCACACAAGTTTGAAAACGACAGATTCAAGATGTTGACGACAAAAGTTACAAACACTCTGGTGGGCGTGAGTTGGTGTGTTCCTACTGCTGTACGAAGCGACAGCCGTAGTATGTCACCATGTACTTCCGGGGAGGTGTCCGCCTGAACCGCCGCCGCCCCCCCGCTCTGACGAGACCGATAACGCTTCAACAGGTCTAGTTACCCGGCTTCGGTGGAAGCGGGCGCGTTGTCACGGGACACATTCTACACAACAAATAAAAAAAAAAATAAAAAAAAAGACAGCCGTGGACTCTCCCGATCGGTCCAGATGTGAGCACTATTCAATGGCAGAGGATTCGAAAACCTGTGTTGCGCGAGAGCGAGCGATAAATGTGTCCGACGTCCGCCGCAGGAAAATAAATAGGCACTGCTGTTGAAAGGATTCGCAGTGTGGGTCGTCAACGAAACGCCAACACAACATCGACAATACCAGCAGACCGGGTAACGTGCACCCCCACCCTTACTCCCACCCCCGTCCCCTCGGCCCCCTCACTCCCACCGCCACCCTCACCCCCACCCTCACCCCCATCCCCACCGCCACCCTCACCCCCCCCCCCACCCCAATTTCCACCCCCACGCTCACCCTTGGTCCCACCGCCCCCACCGCCACCCCGACCCCCACGCCCACCCCGACCCCCTCTCCCGCCTCCACTCCCAACCCTACCCACGCCCTCAACCACCTACCTCCATGCTTACCTTCTACCCACTACATCTTCACCTCCAGTGCCACCCCGCCCCCCGCACCCCCCTCCCCCCGCCACCCCACACCTCAGAGGATCCGCGGCGGTCTCTTGGGAGACGGAATCTCCAGTTTTTTGTCGGCCCTCTGCACCGTCATGCCCAACACCACCTTCAGCCAGAACAACGGGGTGATAGCGCTGACGCGGTGCGCCTCGCGAAGGGCGGGTGTCGCCTGCGCCGTGTGGCTTATCGTGTTCGGCATCCTCTCGAAGGTGTGGCAGGGGGGGCGGGGCGAGGAGTTGTTGTGGTGGGGACGGTACAGTGAGTCGGGGGGGTGTACTCGATAGGAGGGATGTACTCGACCTCATGCATGGCCGTAGTCGTATGACCATAGACCCTCGCATCCCTACGATGCCGGGACTGAGCATGTCGGGTTTTCGCCGACCAGGCAGACATTGCTCGCACCAAGCGCGAAGCGCCGTGAGGTGTCCGGCGAGTCGCATGAAGGGTGAGCTGCATCCTACGAAGAACCGTTTGTGAGGCGGACTTGCATATGGATGACAGTTTCAATGAGTTAACTTAGATTCCGGTGTAGCCACTTCCGGAGACAGCAACGGGAGCACTACGTAACTGCCTCTTGGGTGCTTTGCCTTGAACGCTACGTGATTCGATCATTCCCACTTGTGCGGAGTAAAGGTTCTTCACCTCGCACAAATGATCCAACTCGACAACCAGCTGTGGGCGACCGCCAAAACAGAACAAAGAAAGTGGGTAGGGGGGGGGGGGGGGGGGGGGGAGGAAGGGAGTGAAGGAAGAGAAGAGGAAGGAAGGGGAACAAGAAGGATGGTGGCACTTCTTTGTGAACCCTTCCGTCCTTCCGTTCCTTCCTTCACCAAACAATTGAACGCCCCCCCCCCCCCTCCCCCCCCTAACTCCCCACGTAGGCGGTATTTTTAGTGACACTGTCAGCGTGAACAGCGATAAGGGCCCTTGCCGCGTTGACAGCTTCGTTTGAAGGGTACCAATGGTAAACCAGGGACCATACACCTACCCGGTACAGCTGTTAGAAGCATAGTCGTACAAGTACCAGGTATACAAATAGTGCAAGCTATAGGAAGCAAAATTTGTGTTGGGGGGGGGCGGTTCGCGCAAGTCGTTTGTTTTTTTCTTCGAGACATATGCCCGACACGGTTATGGTCGATGTTGATCGCGTGGTATTCTTCGGAAAAAAAAAACATATCGAGAAGCGCCAACAGAACTCGAGAATATTTCCTTTCTTCCTGTGCTTCGTCTGATACGTATAGCTATCCAGGCAGACCTGACCTCCCGACCCCCCCCCCCCCCCCCCACCTCCACCCACCAACCACTTGATAAACCGAGCCCAACGTCGGAAAACCTACTCCCTCCCCCCCTCCCCTCCCCTCCCCTCCCCCCCGGACCCCCGTTCGCCTTCAGATCGCGGCGTTCTTCACATCGATCCCGGACTGTGTCCTCGGCGGTATGACTACGTTCCTATTCGCCAACGTGGCGGTTTCGGGCGTAAAGATCCTCGCCTCCATCGATTCTAACGGGTCCAACGGCTCTAACAACAGATCCAGCAGCAGCACCTCCCGCCGCGGCCGCTTCATCGTGGCGTGCTCCTTGGGCCTCGGGCTCGGCGTAACCATCGCCCCCGGCTGGGCGACGAACAACCTGTGGCCTTGCTCGGACTGCGGAGAGGCCCTCGAGGTCGGTCGTTCGCACCCACCGCCGCGATCACACCCAGACCCTGAAGTTGGCATGCGCTGTTTGGCGTCCAACCAGGGGGGGGGGCGGGGAGTAGTGGGGGGGGGGGCTGCACCGCAGCCCCTACGTTGTGCCCGTAGGCTCTTTTCGTTTCGCGAAAGGGTCTAAGTTTTCGGCACAACATGGAGGCGCGGGCAGAATGACCGCGTCCTTTGTGGTTCGCGATAACAAAATTTCCACCGGATGTGTGAGGCGACGTCGTCCCCACGTCAGTGGGGCAAGCTTGTAGTCGCAGTAGCAGTCCGCAAGAGCGCGCCTCTTTTATTTTCTTTTTTTTTGGTGTTTCATCATTCGCCGTCTCCCCGAGCTCACTGTTTCATGTCTGACGTCCGGAAGAAGTACCCGGGTCCGCGGTGTATCAGCGATGGAGTTGTATTGAGTGTCGAGGCCACTGTCCGAGACCCGCCCCCACCCTTCGAGGCGTACACACCGACACCGCTTTTAGATCGTTCGGAGTGTCGATCGTGTCTAGGGTGGACGTCACCCCGTTCAGAGGTTATTGCTACTCGAGCGTCCTGAAGATCAGCGGTGATAAACACCTGGTACACAATATCCTTTTTTCAATAGCTGGAGAATACCCCCCCCCCCCTGTATTATATACATGGTATGTATATAAGTATAAAGGTTGGGTCCGGTTGGCGACGACAATGTGACCTCTCACTCGCGTGAGCTATTACGGGGGACCATAGTTAACAGGACCTATGGTATACATAAAAACCTATATGTTTAACCATTTTTACTATCAATATTTGGTCCTGTTAACTATGGCCCCCCGTAATAGGTGTCCAGGGTACCGATGCTTTTGTTTTGGCGGTCACCACGCCCAGCAGTCTTCGTGCGGGGAAATGTTCGACTCAGCACAAGTGGGAATGATCGTATCGCGTAGTGCGTATGTGGTAAGGCACCCAGGAGGCGGTTACATAGTGAACCTGTTGCTGTCTCAGGAAGGGGCCACGCCGGCAAATAAATCAATTCACCGACGCCGTCATCCATATGCAAGAAAATCTGCCTTAAAGGGCGGTTCTTAGCAGGATGCTGCTCAACCCTCACGCGACTCGCCCAACGCCACAGGGCGCTTAGCGCTTGGTGCAAGCAGGCAATGTCTGCCTGATCGGCGAACACCCGGCGTGCTCCGTCCCGGCATTGTAGCGATGCGAGGGTCTATGGCCATACGACTACGGCAATCCATGACAACGAGCACACACACACCCTGCCCACCCCAATCCCTCCCCCCTCCCTTGCCTCCAACCCTACCTACCCCACCCCCGGCCCCTTGCCACACTTTCCAAAACAGTCTTTCCGGGATGGCGTCATCCTGATTATCAGCACCGGCTACAGCATGGGGTGTGCCACGGCCGTTATTTTGAACCTGATCATCCCTGCGGAAGCTGCCGATGATGATGCCGATCGTGACGATGACGAGCACGAAGACCACGCTACCGTGACCGCAGCCATCGTCACGGCGAGGGGGAAGGAGAAGGAGAAGCAAGAGAGCGGGAGCGGCGGCACGCCCATGGTCATGGAAACTGCTCCTTCCTCCTCCGAGTTTCCTCTGTAGCTTGAAAACAAAAAACTGTCGTGGCAAAAATTTATCTATTTTGTGTTTTTGTTCTCTTCGTGAGAGGTGTGCAAACTGCACCACCCACGTATTTGTTGAGGGCAGGGGAGCGGGAGGGGGAGGGGGGGGGGGCAGGGGGGGGAAGGGGCACTCTTATCCGTTGCTTGCCTGAGTCATTTGCTCATTGGCCACTCATCTCTTTCGAGACGGAGCGGGGGGGGGGGGGGGGACTATGCGCTTGGGATTATATAGCGTGGCGTGATTTTCGCTGGAATACAACAAGAATGGTGCCCCATGGTTTGCCTTGGCGACAAGAGCTGCGCGCGCGGCTCACCCTAAAGCCTACTTCTGACGTCTGGGTTGCACCACCCACGTTGTTGTTTTGTTTTTTGTTTTTGTTTTTCCGGGGGGGGGGGGACTGGGGGCGACAAACTACGTACTTGGAACTAGTTCGGGATAGCTTTGGCAGAAATACAAGCGGAACTGTGTCCCCGGTTATGAGATCAAGAGCTGCACCACCCACGTTTTCGGGGAGGACGCGTTTTTTATTTTTATTTTGGGGGGGGGGGGGGCAGACAAACCACGTACTTGGAATTACTTTATGTAGTGCGAGGTGAGTTGTTGTAAAAATGTACGCAGAGCTGCTAGCTGCCTGCACCACCGACGGTATTTTTTATTTTATTTTGGGGGGGGGGGGGGCGAGTGCTGGGAATATCAACCCGCCGACGGTCCGGGTGGTCTAACGACTTGGGGAAACCAGACTCGAATCGTTGTTTTATAGTGACGTTATTGTCAAGCCATACCTGTACAATGTTCACGTACAACACGCAAATAAGTCATACACCACGCAATAAGTTGAAACTAGACCTGGCTCACATTTTCCAAGTAAGCGCGGATGCTCAGTAAATAATTCCTGGGCACGTGCGTACGTACGTACGCGATATGGGTACACTTCACGGCTCTTCGCGGGTCCAGACCCGTTCCGACCCGCGGGTCGGGTCAGGAGGTTTTTATAGCGTCACAGGATGGATCGGATCGAACCGGACCTCTCACGGGTCGGGTCGGGTCGGGTCGGGTCGGGTCACCCTTTCCCGACCTGACGAGACCTGACCAACGATATTTTTTTTCAGCAGGTCTCCTATATTTTTGATTACGGTGTTGCCCAGATAAGTATTGCATGGTGCTATTAATACTATATTTACTCTGAGAGATTCGACGCAGCGAGTATTCATATTACGGGGGGCCATAGTTAACAGGACCGATGGTATACATAAAAACCTATATGTTTACCAATTTTTACCAACAATATTTGGTCCTGTTAACTATGGCCCCCAGTAGTAGCAGGTCCTGATACTCCCTCGAAGACGGGGGAACCTAGTAAACAGGACCTACGGTACACGCAAAAAAGCTATCTAATGTCCTTTTTCTGCTATTACGGGGGACCATAGTTAACCGGACCTATGGTACACATAAAAACCTATATATTTGACCATTTTTACTAACAATATTTGGTCCTGTTAACTATGGCCTCCCGTAATAACGGTATTAGGCCCTATTTACTTTGGTCCACCCACGTAATACCATTGATACTGCAGTGGTAGTATAGTAACCACTGTGGCTGGAGAACATGCGGCAGTAATCAGAACCAAGCATGCTGTGTAAACACGGGGAGGTTCAGTCGCAGGTTCGGGTCACTGCGGTCCTCACGTAGTAGTGAACAGCTGCGACTTTAACGGGGGCAGTAGGAAGCGGCCATCGTATATCAAATCACAAACGAATATACACACACGAACGAGGATGTTGTTAGCAATAAGCCACAAGCATCAGCCAGTCGGCCAGCCAGTCAGTCAGTCAGTCAGTCAGTCAGTCAGTCAGTCGGTCAGCTAGTCAGTCAATCAGTCAGTCAGTCGGTCAGTCAGTCAGTCAGTCAGTCAGTCGTCTGGGCGCCGTCGCGTTTCGGTTTCGCGCCGCTCTGCCTTGGGTCTCGTGGTCGCAGAAGAAGCCGATAGATACATATCAGGCCTCTTGCCCTCGCGCGATAAGATTGGTTTCAAATTCACGGACGCATTTTTTTTGTTGTTTACCCTTTTCTCCGGTGTTACGCTTTGATTTTTTTTTTCGTCGACTCGGCTATTTCCGTGCTTGTAGGATAGAAGCCAACTTTTCAGGTTTCTGTTTTGCCCTGTGGTCGGAATGGGTTTCGAATACACACCATGATGAGGCAGTTTTTTCTCGCATTTTATCATGTTTCTTATATTGCTTGTGTGTGTGTTTTTTTTTGTTTAGTGCACACGAAGCTCAATTATTTTTTCGGGCTTTACTCGTAGCGTTTTGGCTGATTTACAATACGGTAGCCTTGAATTCTTGTACTGCAGTGTTTTCGATTTTTTAACTCGGCTGTTGCTTTCGCTTTTTCTTTTTTCTTGTGTATGCTCATGCTGGTATGAGCCTGTTCTCTGCTTTCCGACGCTCCGTTCTTTTTTTTTTTTGCGATTTTTTCGTTAATATACGTCGCACGCACACTGACGTTCGGCATTTATTCTCATTGCATACGTACCTACATATACGCTTACATACATATATACATGCATACGAAAATAGCAGTAACATTTGTTTTCGGGACGACCCCTGCTTCCTACGTGTGCACGCCCTTGTCGGGGACCACCAACATATTCTTGGAAATAGAGTGGAGCATGCTTGAAGCGACAAAGTGGATGAGTCCAGTCCTAAGGCGGTTCCACACACCTGCCGGGTAGTGGGTTGGGGGGGGGGGGGGCGGGGGCGGGGGGGGGGGGGGTACTAGTATCATGCATCGCTATAGTCGAAGGACCATGTACCCTCGCGTCCTTACAATGCCGGGACGGAGCACGCCGGGTCTTTTATGACCAGGCAGGCTTTGCTTGCACCAAGCGTGAAAGGTGGATGGGGGGATGGGGGGGGCGAGGCAAGGGAGGAGTTTGTGTGTGTGTGGGGGGGGGGGGGGGTGTCGCACCGCAGCAGCAGCAGCAGCAGCAGCAGCAGCAGCAGCAGCAGCAGCAGCAGCAGCAGCAGCAGCAGTTATCCCCGTCTCCACGTGTGATCTGAAGAATACACTCGTTGAGGAATACTTCCGTTGATTCTCTGTTTTTGCGTTTGGTTCTGAGCTTACCGCAGCTGCCGCCGCTCGTGCTTTGACCCGATGCCTGCCCAAATGTTTTAGGTAAGCCCGAAAATAACGGGAGGAGGGAACGGAGGCGGTGACGTGAGGAGGAAGTAGGGGGGGCGGGGGGGGAAGAGAGATGGCCGTATTCGTATGGCTATATACCCTCGCATCTCCGCAAGGCTGGGACGAGCGAGCACGCCGGGTTTTCACCGACCAGGTAGACATCGATCGCTTGCACCGCGCAAGGCGAGCGAGCGAGGTAGACGGGGGGAAGGGGGGGGGGGATGGGGTGCATGTTAGTTTTCCGATGAATTTATTTGTGCAGGCGATACCAACAGCACGTCGGATTCGGAATGTACACACAAGACATTTTTACGAACGACGTATAATGCTTACACGCATCCCTTACCCCCGTCTTGGTATAGCCCTTAGCCGTCCAGGTGTTAATAGTAGTTCTTAAAACGAAACAAACTGCGTACCTGGTATATTTTTACGCCCCCAGGAGAGCGGCTGCTGAATTGGGTCGTCGGGGCGGAGCAGGAGGGGGTTTCTTGTTTATTGCCTGCTTGAAGCCATTTGACCTGTGGCCACGCATCCCTCTCAGCGCTGAGCAGGGAGGGGGGGGGCGGTAGGGGGTGTGGGGGGGGGGGGGGGGGGCATGGCCGCAGTCAGTCGTATGACTGGACCGTCGCATCTCTGCAATGCCTGGGACGGATCATGTCGGGTTTTTACCTACAAAAGAGGCATTGCTTGCCGTCAAGCGCGACGCGGCGTGAGGTGTTGGGCGAGTCGTATGAAGGCGAGGGGCAAGACGAGAGAGGTAACTCCTCTTGGGGAGCTGACCTGTTTCCGAGGCGCAGGCGCTCGTGAGACGATGCAGACAACAGCCTAACTTGCGCTCGAGCAAAGGGCGGGCGGGCGGGCGCTCACGTATTTTGATGGCGCTGGTTTATGGTATACCAGGTGTTGTTTCTCTTGTTCTACTCCCACACCGTGAAATCAATGCAGCTACATATCAGTACCGTTTGAGTTGACCTGTCTACTTTCGAGGCGCACATGGTCTCAAGGTTTGGCGCGCTGTAAAGTCCAACATGTGCTCGATCCGCAGGGGGCAAAGCACGCGTATGGGTGCGGTCCTTTGTGATTAAGGTTTTTTCATAAACGTCCCACACACCCACATGGAACCTAGAAGTACTTATTGTTGCTTTGGGTGACTAAAAATATCAGGAAACAATATTTGCGCATCTCATCCGTGAACGAGATGTGACCCCCCCCACCGGCCGGACCATTGCGTGGCGTTTTAAGGCGGAGGCGTTTTTGCTTGGGCATGGTAGCGACTGCGGCGTAACCAAAGTTAATCTTGTCGAAAAGTAGCAAAAAATAAAAACGAAGCAAAATTGCAAACAACCAACCGGTAGCAACGGCAGCAACAGCAGCAGCAGCAGCAGGAGCAACAGCAGCAGCGATGGCCCTGCTGCGACCTTGCCTTGTCTCGCTGCATCGTATCGTGTCGCTCTACTAGTGTACGGCCCGTCGTCACTGTCGTCGTGCACACAGTCCGACAAGGCCGATTATTGACGCCGTTTCCAGTGGAAACCCTGGGGTGCGGGCGTTTTTCGGCTGTACCTACTATTAATATGTAGAACTCGTTGTCATCATCGTTGCTGTGTTCATGGTCTAACAGGGACGGTACATAACGCCATTTACCAGTGGAAACCCCCCGGGGTGGTGGGCGTTTGCCATACCCGTCGAGGGGCGTCAGTATTGAAAACTGGCTTTCCTTACGTATGGTACTGTATGGTACACCAGGTCTTTAATAAATACTGTTCCCGCGTACTTCGTACCAGCATTCTTCACTACCAGGTGCCAGATATTTAAAACCAGGTACGTACCTGGTACGCTAGACGACGAGAAAAAAAGCTCCTGCTTGTTGTTTTTTTTCACTTTCGGGTATATTTGTTTTTTATCACGCGGCTTGTTGTCGTGCAGATCGAGGTTGCCTTTCCCCGCGAGGACAACAAGTCCGGGCACCGGGAGACGATGGGGGAGGGGGCAGGGGCGGGAGGGGGCGGGGGGGTGTACTCGAAAGGAGATATTTACTCGATATCATCCATGGGCGTAGTCGTATGACCATAGACACTCGCATCCCTGCAATGCCTGGACGGAGCATGTCGGGTTTTCACCGACCAGGCAGGCATTGCTTGCACCAAGAGGGGGGGGGGTACATACTGTCTGGCCTGTCTACGAGCATTGCGCTTGCCCTGGCCGGGAGAGAGGCGAGAGTTGTACGTATTGCTTGGGCCCTCTTCAAGTATCACGCTTGCTCATACTAGTCGGGGGGCGGGGGGGGGGTACTCATTATCATACACGGCCAAAGTCGTATGGCCATGCTGGGGTGTACTCGATAGGAGATATGTACTCGATCTCATGCATGGCCGTAGTCGTATGACCATAGACCCTCGCGTCCAGTCAATGCCGAAAAGGAGCACGTCGGGCTTTCACCGACCAGGCAGACATTGCTTGCACCAAGCGCGAAGCGCCGTGAGATGTCCGGCGAGTCGCACGAAGGGTGAGCTGCATCCTACTACGAACCGCTTGTGAGGCGGACTTGGGATGATAGCTTCAATGAGTTGACTAGTGGGCGGGGGGGGGGAACTCACATATTTCCCGCCCTATAAATAGCCATTTGACCATTGACCACGTATCCGGAGCACCGTTCCTACTCCGAATACAGATCGAGACACCTCCAACATTTGGGCGCTCATCACTTCGTTTGCATATACTACGTAGATTTTTTCAAGGAATCTGATCCCCTTCTTGTTTCGCCGCCTGTGGCCACCATCTATCTCCTAGGATAGCGATCGTTTTCCCGCTGCTATCTAGTGTGTCAAACTCCTCCATATCACTTTCGTCTATTTCCCTCATCTCCTCTGCTAACGCTTCCCATTCCTCCTTGTACCTTCCACGTTCTCCTACTATGTGAGTTCTACTCTCTATTGCTTTGCCACACGGGCACATCTGTACATCTATCTACTTCCTCCTCCTCTCGGCTACTGGTATACCTCCTTATCCTTTCTGGCAAGTCCTGGTCCCCTACCCGGGAATCGCAGTGTCCGCTTTTTCACGAAGTCCATTGGGCCATGCGAATATGTTTTCATTCCCATCCCTTCGCTTAGCCCCCCGCACATCTATCTCTCGAAGTTTTTCTCCGATTTCACCTCAAATCTTAGCGTTAGTAATTGCCCTCTTGCCCTCATTTCTTCTACTACTTACGTCTTGTAACCTGCCAAACGTCTCTGCGGACATCACCTATTCTTGGTTTCCTTCTATATCCTGCTATACTTTCTCAACAACACTATCCCACCTTATTCCAGCTCGTCCTTTCGTTACTTTCTCCCATACAGCTCTATCAACTATGGCGGGCAACCTTTTTTTGACATGTTTATTGCCATTTCAACTTTCTCGCGTTCTTTTTCGTCTAAAGTGGGTACAATCTCAGTGCTGCTCTTAATACTGAGTTGCTCGAAGTATTTGAGCATCCCAGTATTTTTTTAGCTGCTGTCGCCTGTACTGTTGCCAGCTGTCTAACGAACTTCGCGATCCCTTCCTATATTTCTCCTGCATGCTCTAGCTTTTGAACTATCACGTCCATCGGGATACATCTCTTGATCCTATTATAGTGTCAACGTGCGGGTCTGTCAGGATCGCACCCATCTTGCCTACGTTTGCTCTGGTAAATATGCTATGTGTGTATCCCAAGAGCAGTCTTTTGAGATATCTGCGCCAAGGCACGTATACCGGTCTGCGATCGGCAAGTTGCCTTCTCCCCACTTTCAACTGACGTTTTATCGGGTTCAACGTATCTTCGATACGTACGACTACTACTGCGCACTTACTTCTTGACGCTCCCCCTCACCGCCCCTTTCCTGTTACGGGGGACCATAGGTAATAGGACCAAATATTGTTAGTAAGAAATGGTGAAATATATAGGTGTTTATGTAGACCATAGGTCCTATTAACTATGGTCCCCCGTAATAGTGTGTTCTAGCGCCTTCTCTATCTGTTTCTGGAAACCCTTCGGGTGTTTCTGCAAACCCCCACGAAGTCATCCGCTAACAACATCGATCTCGACACCGTATCTTCCCCCGTCGTGACTGCCTGCTTTACTTTGCTGCCTCGACTGCCACTATCAGATCGTTAACATACACCTTTAGTAAATTAGCTGATACCCTGGTATCTTACATTCCCGTGCAACTCCTTGTAAAATATCAATCTACGTCGATATTTCCCCCGTCCAGCATCACAGCACTTACTTACTTCTCGCACATTCCGTCACGTTATTCATCGTTTTCCAACCACATCTATCTTTCCTCTGATCCCTATTTCCCACAACTTTTCCCGCGACACTTTTGTCCACCATGTTGCCGTATTCCTTCTGAACATCTATAAAGAAACAGCACGCTGTTAGCCCCGCGTCCATCCTACCTTGGAGTACCTTACCCAATGCGTGCGCATGGTCTACGCAGCTACGGTTTGGCCCAAACCCTGCCTGCCCTTCGCTTGTTTTGTCTTCCTCCTCCGTCACTGTTCCCGTTCTATCATCCAAAATCTTACAGCAACAAAAACAAATATCTAGTGTGCTTAGCAGCCTTATCCCTCCATAGTTCCCCGGGTCAGCCGTACCTTCCTTCTTAACCCTTTTAGTGCCGCAGTCCCGTTTTGGGGACAAAACACTTGGTATTGCAGGGGATTGTCCCCAAAACGGGACTGTAGTACTAGAAGGGTTAAGCATGTTTACTACCCTGGTATGTATTACGGGGGGGCATAGTTAATAGGACCAGATATTGTCAGTAAAAATGTTCAAATATATAGGTTTTTATGCATAACATAGGTCCCATTAACTATGATTCCCCGTGATACCGCTCCTTCTCTCCACCTCCCCACGATGTGCACTCGTTTTTTGCGTATCCAAACCACATGACCATCATCGTGGTAAGCATTCCTTCTCACCGGTATGTACTTCAGGAACTCATGCACTATTTCGTCGGCCCCTGCTGCCTTTCTGTAGTAGCAGAAATCAGCTGCTGTACGCACCTATTTGGATATTATCTCTGGCGAACTCTCTACAACCCTTCTGAACCACTGCCTTCCCTTCCTGATGCGTCTGCGTTCGTCTCTGCGCACGCGTTGATATTGTTTTCCTTCTCGGGTTCTGCGTCGATCATTCCATCGGCTGCGGGCGTTCCTAGCTTACGGCAGTGTTCTACGACTACGGTGGTACTCCCCTTCCCGCCTTCGAACTACTCCGTCGAACGATTCGTTAACTGTGGGCGTTCTTAGTTTACGGGAATGCTCTACTATTACGGGGGACCATAGTTAATAGGGCCACATATTGTTAGTCAAAATGGTCAAATGTATAGGTTTTAATGTATACCATAGGTCCTATTAACTATGGTCCCCCGTAATAGTACTTCCCTTTCCCCCCTTCGAGATACTATTAATAACCATTTTACCGTTCTGTGCTCTTAGGGAGGGTGTCCCCGCATCCGCCTCTCCTGCTCGTTTGTCCAGTATCCCTGTTATCCCTACCCACATCTGCTTCATCCCGTCCTCAAAAACCTTCATTCGTTTTTTGTATACCGCAGTACGTCGTCCCACACATTTTACCTTTTCTTCTTCTCTACCACACATTTTACTATATTTCTAGCGATAACATGTTTCTCCCATCTTGCCGTGGTTTGCTCAGTGTATCTGGCGAGTCTCTTTCTCCTTTTCTTACTCCTACAGCCTCTTGTGCCCCCTCATCCCACCATTTGATTGCTCTTCGGCATACTATCGATCGTTTCCCTGTGATCTTACTTGTCGTGGTATTGACCAGTGGTCTCCATCCTTCGCTTATTATCCTAGCTCCGGCATTATCCCGTAGTATTCTGTCTCTCTAACCGGGGGTCATTTAACGTACGTATTGGATTAGATGAGGCCTCCTGCGTCGGCCTGTGGTCCCGCCCATACTTCGTTACGCCTCCTTTCAGATTGCCTTTGTAGTTGACCGCTGGTCCGGGGCAGAATAGTCTCACCCGAACTTCTATCACCTGAACCCAGTCCTTACCCGCACCCGCCGCAAAAGTCTTTTCCGAACTCCGGCGACAACGGTAGCTCGCTAGCTTCGCGTAGCTCTGGCCACGCTTCTTGTTGCTACCCCGTACTTACTTGTCCATTCGATTTCCTGTTACTTTCCTTGCCGTGGTATTGACCAATTGCCCCCATCCTTCTGCCATCCTAGGTCCGGAAATATCCTTATGTATATCGTTCTTTGTTGCACCTATTATTTCGCATAGATAGCTCGGAAAACTGCTCTGCATGTTTTGGCCATCTCTTCTTGGGACTCTTCCATCTTTTCCTTTCACTTCCAGTTTTTCTATTTCCTACCTCGCCTATCTTTTGCCTGCCGACTGTCTGTCCATATTAGACAGTGATTGGACAGTGATCCGTAGTTCCCACGTCCGCTGCGCATACATGGACTTTCGTTTACTTACTACTTCCATTTTTTGCCACTCTAAAAAAGTCGAGGATAGGATTTTCTCTCCTCCTTTGTATGCGGTTAATAGTCCATTCTGGCTCAGACTTTTTCACCCTGTCGTGCAACGTCGTAATCTCGTTGTGCTTGGGGAACTTCACCATATCTTCCCTATTCTTACTATTTGTTACTTCCCCACATTGTCAAATTCCATCCTTCGGGCTGCTTGCTTTCCCATGTCTTGAAGTAGAATCTCCCATTAGCACTGCTTCACGTTACCTTTTGTAGGCCTGTCTGTGCATCTACAGCAACTTCTCCGAACTTCCCTCTGTATCTCCTACAGTGCTCTTCGACTCTGGGGGCCGAAGAAGAAACGTTTCGCTCCCCGCTCCCCTGTTATCTTCATCCATACGCCTTCGCCAATTACGACGCCGTGTATTTGATCCCCCCTATTGTGTCACAAAGGTATTCTTTGACTAGGAACCCTACTCCCCCCGCCCCCCTATTCTTGTTATTATGTCATTTCCTCTTCTTCCCCATCCATGCTCAATCTTTAACTTTGCATCCTACCCCCCCTCCCGACTCTTTAATTCCCATTATGTCTAGATCAAGCTTTCTTCCTGTTCGGCAATGCGTATCATTTTGAGCTCTTCCGTGCCGAATCCACATACGTTCCATGATCCTAGGGTAAAGGCTTAAGCTTTGGGGGCGAATGGGGCGGGGGGATAATGGTTGGGCTCTCCGCAAGCATAGAGCAAAACCCGAGCTGGAGAGGGGGCGGACAACGAGCATCGGGCATGGTGGTGGTGGTGGTGGTGGGGGGTAACACGCGAAGAACTATTTGGGGCCTCTGTTTTTCATTGCGCTTGCGCGATCTGAAGGGGGGGTGGGGGTAGTCGGTCCGGCATAGCGCGTGCCCGTGCTTGGGGGGGAGTGGGGGGGAGGGGGGGAGGGGGGGGGGGGGGGAGGGGGGGGAGGGCGTACGCATTGCTTGCCTTAGTCATTTGACCATTGACCACGCATCTCTTTCGAGATGGAGGAGGGGGGGGCGGTATAATGCCTGTGGGCCCTCTTCAAGCATCGCGCTTGCCTCAACTGGAGGGTGTGTGTACTTTAATATCATGTATGGCCTTAGACATATGATCACAGACCCTCGCATCTCCACAATGCCGGGACGGAGCACGCCGGGTTTTCACCGATCAGGCAGGCAGACACAGTACCTAGCGTCTGGTCACTCTGCAAGCATCGCGCTTGTTTTACTGTGTACGGGGAGGGGTCGACGTGAGGGAAGCGAAGTAAACCAAAGCGGACGTAGCCCTCCTAGTGAATTTCAGAACCGTCAAACTTCACAACACACAACAACCAGGAGGAGGCCTCCGGGGGGCGTGGAGGGGGGTATGGCGCGGTAGCGGTAGCTGGCAATGGTAGCTGCCGCGCATTGATGTCTGCGTCTCGGGAACTTTCGGTTATTTTGGCGGAGGAGGGAGAGGGGGGGGGTGGGGTACCCGATAGGAAATATGTACTGGATATCATGCATGGCCGTAGTCATATATGACCATAGACCCTCGCATCCCTACAATGCCGGGACGGAGCACGCCGGCTTTTCACCGACCAGGCAGGCATTGCTTGCACCAAGCGCGAACCGCCGTGAGGTGTCCGGCGAGTCGCATGAAGGGTGAGCTGCATCCTACTAAGAACCGCTTGTGAGGCGGACTTGCATAGGGACGATAGCTCCAATGAGTTTATTGAAGTTCCGGTATAGCCACTTCCAGAGACATCAATGGGAGTACTACGTAACTGCCTCTTGGGATTATGCCTTACCATGAACACAACGACATACCAGGTACGATCAGTTCGGGAAGAAGAGGAAGAAGAGGAAATATGCAAGTTGCCGGTTTCGGAGCCTTCCACCTCGGTCTGGTGGCGTTTTTCTCTCAGTAAGCGTGTAGAAGTGTGCCTGGCCGGGGGGGGGGGGGGGGGGGTTGGGGGTGATTTCCTGCGAGCAGGTGCGCGTGTACAATACTAAATGGAAGGCCCCGTCGAGTTCCAGCGGATATCGAAACGTCAATTGATTCCGCCAAGATATTACGGTACTGTCCAGGAGCGTGATATTCGGGGTGCGCGAGGAGGCGGCAGAACACCTCGAATAAACTCGGGCGGCACTTTGTTTCTCTCCCTTTTTTTTTTGGGGGGGGGGGGATCCCTCAAGCCCAGTGGATGAAGGGGTTGGAAATTCACCATTTTTCGAACCAAGGACCGTGTTCGTTAACCCTTCAAGGACTGCTGTCCCGTCCCGTTCGACAGGGGAATCCACTCAAATTCTTGAGTAGTCTGTCTCCGAAACGAAACTTCAGTCTTAACAAGGGTTAAGGCGGGTAATCGAGGGTTTGCACTTTGGAGGCCAGACATTTCCCGCGGACGCGGGGGCTCTTCAAACAATTGCAACCCTAAAAAATGCCACCCAATGAACTTTTCGGACCCGATTCGAGTTAATACAAAGTGCACTATTTTGCGACGCCTTGTCTGCGATAGGTCTGTCAAGGCAGATCAGCCTAACTTTTCTCGATATTGTGCACATGATCTAAAGCAGCAACAGCTCATAATGTCGCCGCGGGGGGGGGGGGGGGGGGGCGGCGGCATCTAACCTGCATCACCGTCTACAGTAGCACATGTTTCCTGGGTAGGATCTGCCCTAGAAGGCAGACCCTGCACAACAAACCTCATAACGGCAGGCGAGAAAACTATTATCACGGGGGGTGTCATAGTAAATAGGACCTATGATACAGACAAAAACCTAAATATTCACCTATTTTTACTAACAATATATGGTCCCATTTACTACGGTCTCCCGTAATAATAGATTATCTACTGTAGATGGGTAGATAACGACCTTCCCGAGAGGAGTCTTATCTAGTTGGTCCCATCAACAGCCGACTAAACACAACAATTTTCGACGACTAAGAGCCAGCCTACTTAGTCGGTCGACCAACAGAGCCCTATTGCCGGCGGGGTTTCCATCTCTGGGTCGTCGGTAGCGCGTCGGGGAGGGGAAGGGGGGTTGGGGGCACGCTTCGTCCGCTCTAAACAAAAAGATCTCGCAGCCCGCACAACACAACACAACAGGCGATCACACCCACAGCCGACATAAATACCACGCGCGATCGATCGATCGAAGCATCAACGCACGCAACGTACACCAAAAAAAGAAGAGTTTTTCGAGGGAAAGTTTTGACCTCACAGGCCTGAGAGAGGTGTGTGTGTAATGTGAGTGTTTTCACCAACTGTTGTAACGTGTAATAGGTGCGGCCACCTATGCCGGAAACAGCAAAACTGAAAAGCGACGAGGCAGCGCGCGGTGTGGCCAGTTGCCCTGTCTCCCGGTGGTCTGCTGTGTAGAAAATGTCACTCCGGGCAGAAATACAGCAGCCGCTTATACATTAATACGCAGACCAAGCAGTCCACACATTTAGGGTGAGAGGTGTATTCTATTACAGGGGGCGACATAAATTCAGAACCCATGGTTTGGAAGCAAAAACACACGTATCCCTCCATGCATACCCACCATCTTTGGCGGTCATTACTGCGACAGTTCGAGACCGGTCTCTTGCAGGCGCGTCAAGGTCCTCTAGTGACCCCGCCATACTGCTTTCAGTGTGGGGGCGGTCAGTCAAGGAGGTCAAAGCCGCGTAAAACGGTGGCAGCGAGAGCTCGCCGCAGTAAAACCTGCCAGTGGCATGCTGCTCCGTACAGTTGCACCCTCCTCTAGTCCCCCCCGCCCCTCCCGCTCAGTCTCGAAAGGGAGATGTTGCCTACGATCAAATCACTAAGGCTAGCGACATATGAGTAGGCCGCCCCCCCCGCCCCGCTTCCTCCCTTCCCCGCCCGCCCCCCGCGCCCTCTTCGTTCCCCCCTTCCCCTTGCCCCCCTACCTCCCTCCCTCCTTCTCGCCCTCCCTCCCTCTCTCCCTCTCTAGAGAAACGCGCACGCCCTACCACGAAACAATCGTAGGTGGTACGATAACCTTATGATACGAACAGCAAAAGGCTTACTCCTATCACACTACACGAAACTTGGACGCCGAAAACTCAGGTATCTCCAGTCTGGCCTTTCCGGCCCTGCCCGTCCCCGGCCGCCGACGACGCAATGATCCGCGAGATGATGGCCACCGTTTGCTCGGTGAACTCGGGCACGATTATGCCGGCCGGGATAGCCTGGCGTCGGGCGTCGGCCTGGGGCGTCGGCCCGTCTTCGCCCGACGGCGGCATGTCACCATTGTCGTCGCCGCTGACAATGGCCGTGGTTTGCGCATCAGGCTTGCTCCGCGCGTCCGCTAGTCTGTTACAGCCAGAGACAGAGACACAAAACAAAGGCCCGCACAGACACGCAAACAAACGGGAAAAATGGTCACATACACACGATGCGCGCACAGACGCAAAGCCGCAGACCCAGACGCAGACAGACAGAAACATACCAGGCACAGAGACATACACAGATATGTACATACCTACACAGACAACATGCACACAACCATGCGTGTTGGTGACGGGGGCGAAAACCAAAGCACATATAAACAGTCATCAACCAAGGCTCGCACGCAGGAGCTCGGCTGTGCAGCCGAGCCAAGCGTGGAACGTGTGTGTTCAGCAAACACGAAAAGTACGTACTTGCTCGTGTTGTGCATAAATCGATGTTCTCGTACAATCGGCGACTACAGCTGCTGCTGTATACATTGCTACCGCTGCCGCCTGCGCTGCCACAGCAGCGGCAGCGCACGCCGTAGGACAAAACTTCAAGAGAGGCGACGGGGAAGATAAGAGCCGAGAGCGCGCGTGCCCCAAGGCACGGGGATGAGTGCTGGCAATCGAAATCGCACAACAGAAGTGCGCTCGGGGGGCTCCAACTGATTGCCCTCTGCCTACTCGACCGTTCAACAAAACGTGTGGGACATCGTGCCACTGTGAAATAAGAGACCGAGAGCTCGGGTCGAGAGCACACGATGAAGAGCGAGGCTTTCTCCCCAACCTTTTTCGTTTACGCAAAGACAAAACAAGACTATCGTGCGCGCATCGCGTCCGCGCAATTGAAAACGCAAGGTCCATGGATTACTTGCACCAGGTTCTGCTGGCGCGACGCCTTCTGTTTTCGTAGAAAATAGCGCATGGAGGGCGGGCGCTCCCCTCCATGTAAACGCGGTCTCGAATTACGTCAAAAGCAAAAAAAAATGATTTTGAAAAAAAAAAACGATATAATCAACAAATAATCAAGTATTCAAATCAACCAAAACCGACCAGACAATCAACCCGCCAAACGGGCAAACAAACAATTCACCCACCGATCGACCAACCCACTCGACCAAATTACCAATCAACGAAATAATCAATCAACCAATCAATCAATCAATCAACCAATCGATCGACTAACCAAACAAACAAGCCAACCAACCAGCCAACCAAATAGCAGACCAACCAACCAACCAACATACCAACCAACAGACCGACCAACCAACCAACCAACGAATTAACCAACCAACAGATCAACCAACAGACCGACCAACCAACAAGCCAACCAACCAATCCTCACGATCGACGCCGCTCACTTGGAAAGAAGCACACCGGCCTCAACCGCCTCGCACAGGTCGTCGGTTGATTCCATGCCGGCATCGGCCAGACGAGCAGCCAGCGGACTTAGCACGAGCGGAAATGTCCACGGCGGCAACTCTTGCAGCCCGACCTTCAGGGGAGCACGACACATCACGGAGAGGAGCCCACCACACACACAGACGAGCACACAGACGAAGAAGAAAAAAGTCCAGCACACAAGCAGGGCACACAGATTGGACCACAACAAAGAACAAAGAGGAGCAAAACAAGCAAAGGGGGGTGTTCATTGGGGACGAGTGGGAGGAAGGGAAGAAGGAAGGAAGGAAGGAAGGAAGGAAGGAAGGAAGGAAGGAAGGAAGGAAGGAAGGGAGGAAGGGAGGAAGGAAGGAAGGAAGAAAGAGATTGGGGGCTGGTCGGGATAAACGGAGAGCAAAAACAAAACAAGGTCAAACATGTAATTCGTACGATTTTGGGATCAGGTATCATACCCTACAACTACCAGCAAAAAATACACAAAACGTACATGCAAACAATGCCGAAACGAACCGCATGAAAATACACAACACAAAACCTTCTGCGTATGAAAAAATTACCTGAAATACTGCAGTACGTCATAACTAAAAGACCAAAAAAAAAGGTGAAAACCACCCAAAAAAATAAACAAACAAACACGCATCGATCTCGAGTGTAAGGCTCGGGTGTGCAGATGCGTGGGTGAGAAAAGCGTCGCGTCTTTTCTACCCCCTTCCGATATTGATTCCTTGGCCTGCGGACTCGGCGGGCTTGCGGCGCGCTCCAGGGGCTCGGAAAGGGTCGCGACACCACCACCCGAAGGATACCGCGGGTCGGAAAAGAACGAACGGCAGCACCCCTCGCCCCCCCTCCGCCCATGGACGTCCGCGTGACAAAAGCAAGCCAGTGGGGGGTGAGGAGTTCCGCACGACGGTGAATACAACAAACACAAAACGTTCGCGCCGCATGGCCCAAGGAGGGAAGCCTTTCGGAGGAGAAAGTGGGGCGTGTGCTTGTTGGTGTCAAGAGCGAATATGACCAAGATTGAGAGTCGGACTGGAAAGCGTACGACACATGGTCGGAGGGAAAAAACGGAGCAAGTTCCTGGTACGTCGTAGCGCTCGTCCGTTTGTTTTCACCGGGGTTTTTTAAGCCTATACCCCCCCCCCCCCCCCCCCCCCCCTGGTTTAGGTCTAGGAAAATGCCCCAGGGGCGCGGTCGGAGATCGTCCTCGGGTACCCTCTCGGCGCAGCGCACAATATCTATCTTCGAGGTTTGCAATGGAGAATAGGGGTGAGGGGGAGAGGGGGGGAGGGAGGGGGGGGGGCTAAGAGCAGGCTCACAAAATAAATCTAGTTAGGCTCTCAAAATACCTTTGCCTGGTAGGAACAGAACGTTGGCTTTGCATCGAATGGATGATGTCGCGATAGATGTTTCTTCGTCCGCAAAAAGGAGGCGTTCTGTACCGTCGGGCCTTGCGCCTCAACCCCTCTTACCACGGGGCGCCGTAGTAAATAGGACCAAATATTGTTGGTGGAAAAAGGTGGATACGTATATAGGTTTTGTTGTGTGCACCGTGGGTCCCGCTTACGATGGTCCTCCGTAATAGTACTGCACTGTAAAATGTACCTAAATCTGAGTCTAAACCCCCGAGTGTTTTGTTTCCGCAATGGGCGCGCAGACCTTAAGGCCTAAAGGGGGTAAAAACAGCAGTGCCGGTTCTATAAACAAAACAAAAAATAACACCGTGAATTCTGCGTGGTGGCTGAATCCCTGGCCGGTAATACAAGCCAGGTTTTACACCCACTTCAGAAAAGTAGAGGCGGGGTCTATATTCTCGGCCAGGGTGATACCAACCCTGCCGGTTAAAAGGGATAACCTACTATTACGGAGGACCATAGTAAATAGAACCAAAACATTGTTAGTAAAAAGAGGAAGATACACAGGTTTTTTGTATGTGCCGCAGGTTCTATTTAATACGTTCCCCCGTAATAGCGTACTGCGTATTTGCTATTACGGGGGGCCCTAGTTAACAGGACCTATGGTGTACATAAAAACCTATATATTTAACCATTTTTACTAACAATATTTGGTCCTGCTAACTATGCCCCCCCCCCCGAAATAGAGTCAGTAGGGAGCAGAATATCCCTCCCAGCCGACTGAACATCTCCTCCGTAAGCTCGACTCGGTCTCAGCGATTCATCTCCGGTTCGAGCCCCTTGGCGCCGGTTGCTGCTATTCCCGAGACCAAGGCGGCGGATTATTTTTCTTTTCTTCACGATCTCACGGAACTATTTCACGGCCAAGAGACGCCCGAACAACATTGGCGCGACCGCAGGCAGGATCACCCCCCCCCCCCACCCCACTCTTGCCTGTTTTTTTTTTTTTTTCTTTTTTTTTTTCTTTTTTTTGTCCTTGAGGAGGAGCTTGACGAGGAATACGGAGCTAAGTTGGGGCGTTTGACCGCTCCGCGCGGCCAGTCGTGAGGGAGTTCGATGTGGCGTTTCTTAGCAGACAAGAGACCGGACATCTCGAATGTCATGAGGGGGACCGCGAGGTAAGGTGCGCACCCCCCCAAGCTCAAGCGCTGGAAGGCGCCGCGAGAGGAGCTGTACGGTATACGAAGATCATGGACAGGGGTCCATACGGGTGTTACTTTTTCAGAGGGGCGCGTCTTGGGGTAGAGCTGGTGGTGTACGCAGACGCAGCTTGTGCCCCCCAAAAAAGCCACGATGAGGGGGCCTGTCTCGGGTGGAGCCGTGACGGGAGGGGGTGCGGCCATCCGAGCCGAATTTTCTAGGACGCACAAGAGCGCCACACCCTTCCCCGAGGGGGGCAAAGAGAGCATCGCGACGGCAGAGGGCCTCGAGGCGGCGCTCTCCCCGCGGACCGTGTGGAGGTTTTTAGCTTGCCTGAATTTTGGGGGATCCGTTGCACCCGGCTCTTGTTTGCGGTATTAACGGGGGGGCATAGTTAATAGGACCTGCGGTATACATAAAGACCTACCAGGTATATAGTTAACCATTTTTTACCAACAATATTTGGCCCTATTAACCATGGTCCCCCGTAATAGGACAACAACGGTGCGTGATCCAGACGGGGGGTTTAACGTCGTGCCCGCCTCAAACTCGAAGTCGGCTGCCACGCACCGCCAAAGTGTGTAGACGGGCCTCTTGATACCGCTTAGGCATCCCTACCTCCGCCAGCTTCTCCCTGCTGGTGCTCAACCTCTCAAAAGCATGCAGCAGGTGTCTCTCCGGGATCTGCACCGATCCCGGGGAGGAGGCACCTGCTGCATATTCTGAGGGGATGACAGCATCAGCAGGGAAACACTGGCGCTAACGTTTCTTCATCGCCGCGGCCACGTCGACTGAGCGCCCTTGCTCCTGAGGGGGCAGAGCCACCGCATGCGCGTCGCGCCATCCCCGAAGAGAATCAGGTACGGAGCCTCCCACGTAGATGCGAATGTCCTGGGGACGGCAAGGTCAACAAAAACGCGCTCTGCCAGGGATGTTCCATCCGAGATGAAGCCCTCACGAATACCGACGCACGCCTATATATACCCTTCGCCTGCACGCACTCACTGCAAGTGACCAGGGTACCCGTCGGCTCGACGCTCTGCCGCCTGGTCGTCTCGCGTAAATGGCCCCCGTGAGCGTGAGCGTAGCGCACGTGGAAGACGTCGACGTCCACCCTCTTCAAGCGCCGAACGCCAGGGACCGGCACGGCCGCAGCAATCGCCGGATGGTGGGCGGGAGGGAGGGGGAGAAGGCACTCTACCGGGGAGTTACCCGAGGACGGTTCCGGCCCAATAGGTACCAGCAACGGCGCAGTGAGAAAAGGGGTGTTGCTACCACTACCAACGGTTCTACTGCTACCGACGGGTCTACTGCTACCGACGGTTCTAATGTTGCCGACGGTTCTAATGCTACCGATGGCTTTACTGCTACCGACGGGTCTACCGATATCATCACCCCCAGCAAAGGTGGCATATTTATTAGCGACCGGCCGCAGGCATCATCACAGGCACCGGCACGGGGCGATGGGGGCGGGGGAGTTCCATAGCCGTCAAAGCCGGCGTGCCATGCATGAGGGGAGCTAATGGAACAAAGACGGGAGATGGGGGGAAGGCGACGCCTCCATTCGGTCGAGAACGTGCCTAGTCTAGAGGGAAGTTGAAACAACCACTCACCAGGTGGGGCGCCTTTGGCATCGAGGGCTATCGCCTCCTTGACCTGGGCAGTGTGCAGCGATACGTCTACGAGCTGTGAGCTTACGGGAGTCGACGACCTGATCCACTACGGGATGACCGCTAGCCTTAAGCCCCCCCCCCCTGCCTGTTTCCTAGCGCCTCGCAGACCCTTGTGTTTTCCGATTCACCGAGGCGCAGTCTGTTTCCATCTTTGTTGCGGTACACGTCGACGACGTGTTTGCGGTAGACCGTAAGGAGAGGTGTGACCGGTTTCGCGAGGACTTGGACCACTTGGTTGTCGTTTTTCATTGGCAATGGTTATTCATGTTCTTGATTGAATTCGAGCCTGATGTTACAGACCCGAATCGTTTTTTTATTTTTGAGATTCTGAGTTGTGATTTCAATATATTTAAGATTTGGCATCCTGTTGTTAACAATTTCCTTTTATTCGGTATTGACGACATCTTCGGCGGTGATCTAATCCACACATTGATATTGAGGTTGAGAGATATGGCATTGGGTTTGTTGCCCTTTGCACTTTATGGCAATGCTTCATGTGTTTAATTAGCGGTTGGTATTTGAGATTTGATCCGTCAGTTTTTTTCTCTTTCACGTGTGAATTTTGTCAGTGGTGATTTCGACAATTTGTCGGAAATCTATATCTATACTGAAACTGCGCTTGAGATGTTTGGCATTATGATTGATGTTTTTCCTCGCAATCTTCTAACGTTTTGAATAGAAGGTGGAGATTTGGTATTCTGCTCTCGATTTGTCGAGGCTGAGATTTGCGATTCTCTTTCGAGGCTTCAACTTGGTATTCGAGATTTTTGCTATTTGGGTGTTGAGCATAACAGCTTGCAAGTGGGTTTTTCGCGATATTGGCTCTCATCACCTTGATACTACGCACGATGCTTTGGTTGTCTCGTTCACCGAGCAGAGAGCAGGGGGGGGGTTGTTCAGAGCGCCCACGCACTCGTTTCAGAGAAACTCGTGTAACGGTATCCGGGACTTCCATTGAGGCAATAGGCTTGTCGTGTAACGGTATTCGGGACTTCCATTGAGGCAATAGGCTTGTCGTGTAACGGTATTCGGGGCTTCCATTGAGGCAATAAGCTTGTCGTGTAACGGTATTCGGGAGTTCCATTGAGGCAATAAGCTTGTCGTGTAACGGTATTCGGGAGTTCCATTGAGGCAATAGGCTTGTCGTGTAACGGTATTCGGGAGTTCCATTGAGGCAATAGGCTTGTCGTGTAACGGTATTCGGGAGTTCCATTGAGGCAATAGGCTTGTCGTGTAACGGTATTCGGGAGTTCCATTGAGGCAATAGGCTTGTCTCTCTGTGGAGCATTTACGATTCTGCGGGTGTCTGCTCACTGCCGGGCCATGTAACGACGACAATGCGTACGTACGCCTTATGTTTCTACCTCACGAGCTCCCCTAACAGATCCCGGCCCGAGCCATCACACCAGTGGGTATATCAGACAAAAACGCCAGTTGGGGCTTGCGAGGCAAACAGTACTGATACGGGGGTAAACAAAGTAAACAGGACCAAGAATTGTTAGTAGATATAGGTAAATATACAGTTTTTTGCGATCCCCGTAGGTCTTATATAATATGGCCCCCTCGAAAAAAACGAAAAACACAAGAGTCTTGGTCGCTGTTTGATTGAGGGATGATAGTTTTTGGTGTCGGAGTGGTGGTACAGTGCAAGGAGGAGTCGTACGATACGGGCATGTGTAGTGTGTACGTCAGCATTGTCCTGCTGGTACTTTTGCTACGGGGTCCCTCGACTCGCACGTAGACGGTCGATTGAGCCCGACCACATACCTGGTATGTGCATAAAGCCTCATGTCGATACACGAGGGTGCGCCCGACAAAAAGGATAATAACATAAAACAGCAGCACGAAAACAAGCAACAGGTGGGCTCTAGTCCAATCCATAGAACCACAAGAGAGCGCGGGGGGGGGGGGGGCTTGCAAAACGGGCGGGCAGGCACAGGCGTGTGGAAACGATATCGAGGCAGGCGTGACAACACAAAGCACCTACATCCACACCTCGAGCAAGAACGCTTTGAGCGGAAGCCCACGCGGTCCAGGGTGAGTCCACTCTGACCTCTTGCTGCCTGACAACACGGCGCCCACAGCCATGCACACAACAAAAGGCGGGAGAGGCAGAGCAGGTAGAAGAGGGGGAGGGGGGGGGGGGGGTGCGGGCAACGAACGAATTTAACGGGGTGCCGTGCGAACGAGCCCTCGATGACAACGGAGGGGGGCAGCACAACACAATACAGCGCAACGCCACGCCACGCCACCCCGTACAGTTCCTCTGGGGAGAAACATGCAACCTTCCTTGCAGCACACCATTCAGTGTCTCATGTTCCAGACCTTTGCTATCAATGGTCGAGATCACTTCCTGGAAAAAGCCTTCCGGGCTCGGGGCTCGGGTTGTAGCGTTGGGGCTTTTTTTTTTTTTTTTGTTTTCTCATCCCATTCATTATCTTCGCACATCTTCTTCTCTCTCTCCTTCCAACTCGTAACTCAGATCCGGGGTCACATAGCAGGCTCTTCTCCCCCCTTCCCGCTACGGTACTACGTGCCTTCATTTTTTTCGCGAGAAGATTTCAGCCTTTTCTTCCCTCGTGGACTCGCATCGAATTGTGCCTACCCACGCTGGGGGTTGACAAAATGAAGTCGTTCCCTTAATACACTCAGAACTTCTTGCTTCCACGGGTCGGTTTCAATATTTTGAAAAACAACTAAGTCCGATCTGTACATGACAGGTCAGTCAGACTGATCTGCCTGAAAGCTCCGGAAACTTTGTATACAAAAGTACCTCTCCCGGCGTTGCCGATCATTTTTGTTGTATGTACAGCTCCTTCTCTATCTCTATCTCGCCCCCCCTCCCTCCCTCCCTCCCTCCCTCCCTCCCTCCCTCCCTCCATCTCTTCTACCCTCGCTCCGTCCCCCCTCCGCCTCTCCCTCCGTCCCTTTCTAATGCCCCCCCCCCCCCCCCCCCCCCCCCGCTTCCTCCCTCTCCCTCCTACTCTCTCACCGGTAAGGTCGCAGACGTCGACGGGTCGGCCCGTAAACTCCGGAAAGTTGGTGGTCAGGGTTCGGTACACCGCGGTCAGGTACTCAGGAGCCGGGTGGACAAAATCCCTTGCGTATTGTTCGGACATGACGTACACCATGGCCGGTGTCGAGACATCTCTCACAAAAGAAGTGTCGCCGCTGCCGCCGCCGCCGCCACCACCACCACCACCACCGTGACTACCGCCGCCGCCGCCGCCGCCGCCGCCGCCGATGCGGATAGTTACCATCACGGGCTGTTGTGTGTTCGTTTGTTCGTTTGTTCGTTTGTTCGTTTGTTCGTTCGTTCGTTCGTTCGTTCGTTCGTTCGTTAGTTTGTGTGTGTATGTTTGTTTGCATGTTATATTTTGTTTTCGTTTGTTTGTTTATGTGTGTGTATGTTTGTTTGCATGTTATATTTTGTTTTTGTTTGTTTGTTGTGTTGAGTTGTGTTGTGTTATATGGCCGAAGCAAGCGCGACGCACAACGTGTGTGCGATGTCGTTGAAGTTGTTGTTGTCGTTGTTGTTGTTGTTGTTGTTGCCCGTTGTCGCCGCGAAATAGTCAGACGCGGATTGGCGGGGGTGGGCGGGGGTGGGGGGAATGTTAGCGGCGAGGGGGGGGGGGTCGGAGAGAGAGAAGAACGCGAAAGCGGGGCTGGTGGGTCGGGACGGGGGGTGGGGATGGGGGAGGAGGGGGCGTACTCATTTGTTGCTTGCCTCAAGTCCTTTGATCATGGACCGCGCATCCCTTACAAGACGGGGGGGGGGGGGGGGTACTCGATATCATGCATGGCCGTAGTCGTATGATCACATAGACCCTGGCATCCCTATATTGCCGGGACGGAGCACGTCGGGCTTTCACTCCAGGCAGGCATGCGAGGATCGGGGGGGGGGGGGGGGGGTACAAGGCGGCAGTGGTTCATATTTCCCGATGTGCATCAACATCGAAATACTATCTTGCGAGCTTGCCTCCTTGGAGTAGGTCCCTTGCTTCACATTTTCGTAGACGTCCACGATTGCTACCTACGATTATTTAGAGGGAGAGAGAGAGGGAAGAGAGGCAGGGATGGAGGGGGGCAGGGGGAAGGGAAAGAGGGGGCGCGCGCACAAGGTTCGGTAGATATACGCAGGGCGGTCTAGAAAGCAGGCCACGGAAACATGCACCGGAGCCATTTCCTTGCACATACCGAAGCACCAAAAGCAGAGTTGGCGTATATCGAAAAAAATCACGCTGAAATCAGTAGGCGCGATTGCAGAAAAAAAAAAACAACAACAACAAGGCATATGCATGGCCGCACCCGGAGGGACACAAGACCAGACAACCCATCTTTCGACCACGGCTTTGCTTTTTATCAGATGGTCGGTTGAGCGTAGGTACGAAAACCCGGCCCTTTGAAACAGAGCGATGACCGTAACCACGCCAACTCGTACCAGTAGATAGAGGCTCCAGCGAAACCCCTACAGGAGTCCAACGCGTAAGAGGCCCCGACAGCAACAAGGCTGCTTTTTTTTTTGGTGCAGTACTTATCGCGAAGAATGAAGACTTCGCACGCGGGGAGAGAGGGGGGGGGGGGGGGGGGAACCAATCGTTTTTCAGCGATCGATTTTTTTTTCCCGGGGAGCAGGAGGGTTACGGCTTCAAACAAACACCTCACAAGGCAGGTTTCGGAAACGAAAAAACGAAAAAACGAAAAAAAAAACAAGAAAAAAAGAAAAACAATCTGGTCGAGAGCCTTCCGAAACCATAGGGTTCTCGACTTCATGGCGTTAAGCCCTTGCCACGACATGCCGTTGTCGTCGAGTAAAAAGCGAGCGCTGAAAGACGATCGCAACCCCCTTCCGCTGCACGAAAACAACGGAACGCTCTTCGCGGAATCGACTGCTGTCGAATCGCTCGACACTACCACACGACCGTCGGCACCGTGTCGCTGTGGAAAAAAACACAAGGAACGTTTATACAACGATTCCGCCCAGAATGCGGCTCGGTTTTTCAGCCAAACTTCCGGTTTTCGCCGAATTCCAGGAAAAGCGCTTCTTGTCCCCACCCCACCCCCCCACCCCGCCTCCCCCTGTTTCGGGTTTCTATTCGTGTGGAAGGCATTTTTTTTGCGGGGATGGAACACTATCTTCCCCTCCCGGGGATTCTGTCAATCCTCGGGTTTGTTTTGTGCTTTGCCGGAAAGGGCCTTGATCGAGAGGTTTCCAGGCATAGTTCTGGTTCGGTTTTTGCACCCTCTCGGTTGTCGATAAAAGGGGCGCCGAGAGCACCACCCCACCCCTCTGTAAACCCAAAGCGCTCTACGAGTACGTACCGCAATGCTGAAAAAGAGACGAACTACAGCATCCAACTGTGTTTCCACGCAATCGACACCCTCCCCGCCCCCCCGGAACGTGGGTTTAGGCCCAGAGCGAAGCGCCATCAACACAAAACACCTGCTCTCATGGTATCCCCATTTTTTTATCTCCATCTATTGTTGACGAGGCGTTACCGAAATTAAGGGTCCTTTTTGGAAGAGCCCCTCTGGCATTGTACCTAACCGTGCGAATGATCGAGAGTAACAAAGAGACACCCTGCACCGTAGTAGCCGGGTCTGTCGACACCTGCTTCTTGTGAATCTGGACATCAACACAGTTTGATACTCGGATTGTTCTCGAGTCGCACGCACATCCTGGTCGCCAACTACTTGTAACTAGTGCGAGATTATTGCCGCGGAAAACGCATACTGGTACTGGTACATTTTGTATGACATCCTGGTGTGTATAACATAATTGGTATGACGGGGACACTACAGCGCAGGTATACACGACCTCGGCGGTCCGGTTCGGTTCGGTTCGGTTCGGTTCGGTTCGGTTCGGTTCGGTTCGGTTCGGTTCGGTTCGGTTCGGTTCGGTTCGGTTCGGTTCGAGTCGCTCGAGCTGCCGCCGCTGCTGCGGCTGCCACTGCAGCAGCTGCTGCTGCTGCTACCATTGTTGCCGTTGTTGCTGCTACTGCTGCTCCTGCTATTCTTTATGTTGCTGCTGCTCCTGCTATTGCTGCTGCTGCCGCCACCGCTGTCGCTGCTGCTGCTTTAGCTGCTTTAGCTGCTGCTACTACTGCGGCAGCGGCTGCTTCACCAATCCTCAACCCCTTGAACAATGCACCCAATGGGTTAGAAGACGAACTACTCAGAATCCGGGACATTTTCGCACGTCACCGACGTCTTTCGGGACAAACTATCATAGTCGGGATTATTACGGGGGGCCATAGTAAATAGGACCTATGGTACAGACAAAAAACAATATACTTACCCATTTTTACTAACAATATTTGGTCCTATTTACTATGGTCCCCCGTAATAGCATGGGGAATCCAGGACATTTTCGCACGTCACCGACGTCTTTCGGGACAAACTATCATAGTCGGAATTATTACGGGGGGCCATAGTAAATAGGACCTATGGTACAGAAAAAAAACAATATATTTACCCATTTTTACTAACAATATTTGGTCCTATTTACTATGGTCCCCCGTAATAGCATGGGAATATTTCAGCACTCCACCCCCGTTTTGGGGGACAAACCCGGGACAATTCGGCAGTTCACCGACGTCTTCGGTGGCAAACTACTTGAAATTATAGTAGGATACTTTTAGCACTTTACCAACACTTTCGGGGACAAATTGCTTGAAAGATTCGTAGAATGGGACAAATTGCTTGAAAGATTCGTAGAATGGGACACATCATAGTCGGAATTATTACGGGGGGCCATAGTAAATAGGACCTATGGTACAGAAAAAAAACAATATATTTACCCATTTTTACTAACAATATTTGGTCCTATTTACTATGGTCCCCCGTAATAGCATGGGAATATTTCAGCACTCCACCCCCGTTTTGGGGGACAAACCCGGGACAATTCGGCAGTTCACCGACGTCTTCGGTGGCAAACTACTTGAAATTATAGTAGGATACTTTTAGCACTTTACCAACACTTTCGGGGACAAATTGCTTGAAAGATTCGTAGAATGGGACACTTTAGCAGTTCACAGACGTTTTAGGTGGCAAACTACTTGAATTTACAATATTACGGGGCACCGTAGTAAATAGGACCAAATGTTGTCAGTAAAAGTCGGTAAACATACCATTTTTTGCGCGTACCGTAGGTCCTATTTACTATGGTCCCCCGTAATAGGATATTTTTAGCACTTCAACGTTTTTTGCGGCAAACTACTTAAACAAATTGGTATGGGACATTCAGCAATTCGCCCGTTTTTGGGAGAACGCATTACTCGGAACTAGCATAGGACACTAAGCACTTGAAACCAGAACGGAATATGTTAGCACTGCCCGCAGGTTTTCGGGGACAAAACAACTCGGAATTAGTGTGAAATATTTTATATTCATTCAGCACGCCACGCACGTTTTTTTTTTTTTGGGGGGGGGGGTACACACCACTTGGAACTAGTACAGGTATGATGCGCCTGGTATTGTTTAGGTGTAGCAAACGGGTTGAACACCCTCGTCACGAACGCCGAGACGCTCAACCGAGGTTACCTCCTCCGGGGTCAAGACATAGAAGCAGCCGTGGACCCTAGCCCCCTCTTTCCGGGCCACCGAGGCCACGCCACCGCCCCCCCACCAAGGAGAGCTGAACCCGAACACCCGGGTGTAGCCGTCCAGAAACGCAGGACAGCCGCTGTGTGTTCCCGTCGTTATCATCGTTGTTGTTGTTGTTATTTGTTGTTGATGTTGTTACGTTCGTCGTTGTTGTTTGTTGTTGTTGTTGTCGATGTTGATGTTGTTGTTGGTGTTGTTGTTGATGTTGATGTTGTTGTTGATGTTGATGTTGTTGTCGTCATCATTATGGTCGTTGCGGCGGCGGCGGCGCGTTTTCCGGCGGGGGTGACGCAGAGAGAGAGCGTGCCGTACCACCGTATGCAGCAGCAACAACGGCGACGCGTCGCCACGATATCGAAAAAACGGGGGGGGGGGGGGGGGGGGTCAGTACGTGCTCGTACACAGCACGGCGTAGCACTTTGAACGGCTCGGGTCGGCGTGTTTCCTCCAGGAGAGTTTCTTTACGGCTCGACCCTGGTTCCACGAGAGTTAAAATGTTTTGACTGGTACCACTCTTCATCACATCTTCATCCCGAGAAAACAAAGCACGCGGACGGGGCCAAGGTTTAACCCTTTTAGGACCCCAGTTCCGTCTTGGGGACAAATCACTTGGAATTATAATGGTTTGTCCCCGAATCGGGACTGCGGGGCTAAAGGGGTTAAGGGGCAATACATTCAAGTGGGTTTCAACTTTTAATACCGGCGTTTTCCATCGGGTCGACCTTCCGTGAAGACGGAGGGGATGGTTCGAATCCCACCAGTGGCCCGCCCACAAGGTGTTGGTAAAACGTAGGCAATATACGGGTACCCGTTAAGCACGTCGCGGTCTCAAGAGGAAAGAACTCTTTACGGG
This sequence comes from Nereocystis luetkeana, assembly GCA_031213475.1. Lineage (NCBI taxonomy): Eukaryota > Phaeophyceae > Laminariales > Laminariaceae > Nereocystis > Nereocystis luetkeana. The sequence goes on from JARUPZ010000032.1 coordinate 2,038,459, forward strand.
GGATCACGGTAAATAGGGCCCGAAAAATTGTTAGGAAAAAGAGGTAAATATGCAGGTTTTCGTGCGTACCATAGGTCCTACCAGGTATTTGCTATATATAGTCCCCCGTAATGCATGGGGTTCGACATCCAACCAAGAACTTTATTCGCACGCACGTAGCTGAAACTGAGCGTTACACGAGATATGGAGGGGAGCTCAACACCCATATTCGATAAAATGGTTGAGGGAAGCGGTCGTCTGCGAGACGGATACGAAGCGACGCCTACTCTAACCCTAAAGGGGATCAGACCCAGTCAGCCCCAGGATAGCATTAATGCGGGGGACCACAGTAAACAGGACCAAATATTGTTAGTAAAATTTTGTTCAAAATATAGGTTTTCGTATTCACCGTAGGTCCTATTTAATATGGTCCCCCGTAATAGTAGTCCTCCAAGAAGCGGCAAGCTCTGCCGGAAATGCGGGGTGCTACCTGATCCAAAAGCGCGATGAAACATCCAAACCAGTGTTAACCCTTTTAGCACCGCAGTCCCGTTTTGGGGGCAAACCAGTTGGAACTAGACCGCAGTACTGAAGGGGTTAAACATCACATGGGAGAGAATCTGTTGTATCTCGCCCAAATTTCCCTTCATCTCGCTTAAACCCTGACTCGCACATGCTGCGAAATATTTCTCGTAACTCGGGCGATACCGAAAAACGAGAATAGTTTTGAAGATTCCAAATGAAATCATCGTCATCACCGGGGGCTGTTCGCGGGTCAGGCCAGATATCACAAGCTGTGTAGACCCGACCCGACCCGACCCGACCCGCGAGAAAAGGAGAAAAACAAAAACTGACCTGACCCACCCCGACCTGTAATATTTGAAAAGCTCCTGACCCTGACCCCCCCCCCCACCTGCCCGCACGAGATTTGCAAAATACCTCCTGACTCAACCCGACCCGTCAGATTCCGATTGATCCGTGAGATATGGGCCATGTCGCGGTTCGGGCCCCCTTGACCTACGGGTTATAGCCCGGATGATCCGGCCCGCGGATCTACTTTTTAAAAAATGAATCTGCATAGATTCGTACCCCACAGGCAGTAATAGTATGTAGATATGTGGCCTGGCTACATGTAGTGGGTATGGATGGATGTTGAGTGCATGGAAATATGGGCCTCTAGGGACCGACTACTGCTGGCGGGTGTGCCTCTGGCTCTGCTCTGGACACTCACACAAGGGGCTTGACGATATTGGAAGTTCTAGCTTCTTGTATCCATTGCCGCTCGCCCCGGCGGATCTCTTCTGAACGAAGGGGCGAGGCGCCCGCCAGCCAGGCCGGCGGTAACGCCTGAGTGTTTGTAAGGCTTATATTGGGTAGGGGATTGGTCAACCTTTTACCAGTAGCACAACGGACTAAGACCTTGACAAACAAACGGCGTCGTCGGCAGGACATGGGCTGTTGGTCGTCGAGCCGAATTTCACGTCCACCGTGAAAACGCTCCATCAAGAAAAAACTTAGTTTGCTCGTGTCAAGAATCTGATAAAACACTCCGCCTGGGTCGCCAAAATTTGTGAAGAACTGCGGACTAGGCACGTACGGCCCCATACAAAGACCAAGGACCCCGCTGTTCCGAGGGGGGGGGGGGGGGGCATATCGGGTTTTCACCGACCAGGCAGACATTGCTTGCACCAAGCGCGAAGCGCCGTGAGGTGTCTGGCGAGTCGCATGAAGGGTGAGCTGCATCCTACTAAGAACCGCTTTGGGGCGGACTTGCATATGGATGACAGCTTCAATGAGTTGATTTAATTTCCGGTGTAGGCATTTCCAGAGACAGCAATGGGAGTACGATGTAACTGCCTCTTGGATGCCCTACCATAAACACTACGTGATACGACAATTTCCCATTTGTGCGGAGTAAATGTTGTTCACCTCGCGCGAACGATCTAACTCGACAACCGCCTGGGACCGACCGCCAAAAAAAAAAAAGGTACCCTGGTTGTCTAGTCTCAAGTAGTGAACGGCATGTTTTGCAAGCAGTGTCGTTGACAACCTACACCAACCCAACCTATCTATAATAGGGGGAGGGGTGGGGTTAAGGCTTAGATTGGGTAGGTAATTGGTTAACCTTTCACCAGCAGCCCAACCGACCAAGACCTCGACAAATGGAAAAACGTGTCATGGTATCCCCTCTGCCCTGTCGCGGCGTTACGATTCGTAGCAAGTATCTCTTCATCATACCTGGTAGGCGTTATCGCCTGCCTGGCTGATGAAGCGAAAAACCAATTTTGCCGGCCGGGCGAAAAAACAAAAACAGGCCTCGAGCAGGTGCCAAAAGCGTCCTGCCGTCGACGCCATTTATTGAGGTCTTAGTCCGTTGGGCTATGATATTGGTAAAAGGTTAACCAATTACGTACCCAATGTAAACCATAAAAAACATTCTCCCCCCCCCCCCCCCTCGAACAGCGGGGGCCTTGGTCTTTGTATGAGTCCGCAGTTCTTCACAATCCATGGGGACCCAGGGAGAGTGTTTTACCAGATTATTGACATGAGAAAATTCGACATTATTTTCATGGTGGACGTGAGATTCGAAGTCACGATCAACGACCCACGACCCGCCGACGACGCCAGTGTTAAGGGTATGGCAGTATGGGCCTGGGGACCGACTACTGCTATTACGGAGGACCATAGTAAATAGGACCTACGGTACACACAAAAATCTACCATCTTTACCTATTTTTACTGAAAATATTTGGTCCTATTCACTATGGTCCCCCGTAATAGCGGGTGTGCCTCAGGCTCTGCTCTGGTCCCTCACACAAGGTGCTTGCCTCGCTGGATGTCTTCTGAACGAAGGGGCGATATACTAATCTGCCAGGCAGGCGAAAACGCCTACCAGGTATGATGCGGGGACACTTGGTATATTCAACGCTCAAGGGGATGCCCACGGCATACGGCAGTATCGTCACGCGGCACCAGCTGGGCACAATGAGCCAAGAGGCGAGCGATCCTGACGCAGTCTCTCAGGAAACTGAATTGCTAGCGGGGGGCGACCTTTTCTGATAATCCTGCCGAAAGTTCCTAGTCGCCGGTCTGTGCAAAGCACCCTCGAAAGCGATGCAGACAGCAGCAGAGATGACAGCGACGACTCTGCAGACCCCGGCTCTGACAGCAGCAGCAGTGGAGAGTCGTACCAGAGTGTACTTCTGTGATGCTGGCCCCTGGCCCCTGTTGAGGACAGGGGTGTAGGTGTGGGTAGCCGTTTCTTTGCGAGCAACCCTGTACTCGTTTCTTTCATGCTTGTTTGTTTTCTATCCGTCCACGATTCCTTCCATTCTCGAGCACAGGCGGTTGTCGATATGTTATCGACGGTTGTTCCGCCTTACTCAGTACTACGGTACAACGGATTGTAATTACACGGTCAATCATTTCGTTGGTGGCGTAGTGCTACTTTCCGATATCTGCCACGCAGTGGGTTAAAAAACTCTTCACATCAGTCTTCTAAGCGGGAGACCGTCAACCATCGCCCCCCTCGTACATATCTTCACACTTTCCGCGCATTCAAACCCATAACACCACGCCAGCGCAATGAAGTAATACACGACACGGCAAGTTTAGACGGCTTGTGTACCGAATCAGCTATAGAAACTGTTCGTACTCCTCGTTTCGGCGAAGAACACAGCAGTACTGCAAACTATCCTCGACTTAAATTTCATTCTTGACGGCACCGAAATATGGAGAAAAAAATAAAAAATAAAATGGCCGGGTACCCGGGTACCCGGCAAAAAAACGGGTACCCGGGTACCCGGTCGTCAAAATGGCATTGCCCGGCGGGTAGGGTAGGGTCTGGGCTCCAAAATTTGGCGGATACCCGCAGGGTCAAACCTCTACTCGTGAGGTTCTGAAACCTCCTGACCTGACAGGGTCGGGACTAGAGGTGGGACCCAGATTTCAATTACCCAGGTACCCGGCGGGTGTACTCGTCAGGCCATCTCTTATGGCAAACTGGTTTTGGTTTCTGGAAATCGTGGTTTCAGACCTTCGAGAGCAGGGAAACGGGCGAATCGGGCCCGCTTTTCTTGAAGTCCCACCAGCCATTTTGCGAGAGGCATGCAACACCGTTTGCCGTTTCTTCAGGATAGCAGTTTGAGAAATTGTCGATACACCCAGTTTCCTCCATTCAGTTTCGGACGCGATTAATCTGAAACAGACGCTATTTTTTCGGCTGAAACGGCGATATTTATCTGAAAATTCCTTGTTGATTTTTTTGTCTGAAAATGACAACATCGTAAAAATCTCGAACGACACCCCTGGAGAAAATAAAAACGGGTCTAGATACCTCTCCCCAAAAGACTGCGAGTACTCTGAGAAGAGCGAGCCTGATTCGGTCGGACTCCGGGTCTAAAATGCGTCAAAGCACACATAAAACACAGTTTCGGGTAAGTTTTTCGGTTTTCAAAACCCTCCCATAAGAGATGGCCTCAGGGTCCTACCCGTTTGGCGGGCAGGGTCCGAGCTCCTTACCCGCGGGTGATCGGAGCCTGAAGGGTAATTGGGTCGTCGGGTACGGGGTACCCGGGTACCCGCGGGTTTTCGCGTACCCGCGGGTAATTGGTATTCCCGCTTCATTATGCCTGAATAATCTCTTTAGTAAACCCTTTCAAAACACGCATTCACACAAACCAAGCACACAAATCATCAACTAGCTACATTCAACGCTCAAGGGGATGCCCACGGCACACGGCAGTATCGTTACACGGCACCAGCTGGGCACAATGAGCGAAGAGGCTAGCGATCCTGACGCGTTCTCTCAGGAAACTGAATTGCTGGCGGGGGGCGATATTTTCTGATAATCCTGCCGAAACTTCCAAGCCGCCGGTCTGTGCAAAGCACCCTCGAAAGCGATGCAGACAGCAGCAGAGACGACAGCGACGACTCTGCAGGCCCCGGCTCTGACAGCAGCAGCAGTGGAGAGTCGTATCAGAGTGTGCTTCTGTAATGCTGGCCCCTGGCCCCTCCTGAGTTCAGGGGTGTAGGTGTGGGTAGCCGTTTCTTTGCGAGCAACCATGTACTCGTTTTTTTTATGCTTGTTTGTTTTCTATCCGTCCACGATTCCTTCCATTTTCGAGCGCAGGCGGTTGTTGATATGTTATCGACGGTAGTTCCGCATTACTATGCTATGTTACAACGGATTGCAAGCCAGCGTTACACGATCAATCATTTATCTTAATCTTGATGACATGGTGCTACTTTCCGATATCTGCCACGTACGTAGCAGTGGGTCGAAAAATGGCCACAGCAGTCTTCTAATAAGCGGGAGACCGTCAACCATCGCCTCGATCGTGCATATTTTTCACACTTTCCGCGCATTGAAACCCAAAATATCACGCCAGCGCAATGAAGTAAATACACGACACGGCAAGTTTACTGTAGGCGGCTTGTGTATCGAGTATCGAGTATCGAATCAATCGTAGAAACTGTTCGTATTCCTTGTTTCGGCAAGAACACAGTACTGCACACTATCCTCCACTTAAATTTAATTATTTGTGGCACTGAAATATGGAGCAAAAACTTCGAAAATACGGCCGGGTACCCGGTCGTCAAATTGGCATTACCCGGCGGGTAGGGTCCGGGCTCAAAAAATTGGCGGGTACCCGTTTTTGGCGGGTACCCGCGGGGTCCTACCTCTATTAATAGTCGGGGCATACACGCATGACCCGTGGACGACCCAGATCATCACCGAGAATACGGCCATACGTTGAGTGGTACAAGGCCGCTCACCTCAGTCGTGGGTTTTTAACCCTCGCCCTCAGCTGCCGTTCGTTGTTACTGCCGTACGAAAACATCCCTATGAACCGCCCTTGTAGCGTGCTCAAAGCCGAGATATCCTCGATGGGCTGGCGTGAAGATGACGTTGATGTTGACTCGGACATCGGACATACAAATACTGTCGAGTAAAGACAGCAACAAACCAAAATTGTGCTGCGATTCTCACAGTAGCGGGTTCTGCAGCAGAGCCAGTTGGCAGCACCAACAGCACCAACAACAGCAGACTTATCTTACCTGATCTCGAGATTCTATGGGAGCTTGTGACTGTCACAGGCAACACACAAACACAACACAGACCAGAGACACAAGTACTCTCGCAAGCTCATTCCGACATCCCCGGTGGTCCGAAGAATAAAAGCCAACAAGTACTGGATGAAACCCAATATTTGGTTTTTGTAATCAGATAATTTTTTCGGAAGCACCCCCCTTGCCTCTCAGGGTCGTGTGTAGCATCCTCGTTGGGGCCGACGAGCTCGGCCATCACGCTCCTTGTTGAAAGAAAGTCGAAGCCTCGCCTTCTTCTATCGACAGCGCAGTGGCAGCGGCCTGGGGAAAGCCATGCCGGCCGACTGGGTAGGGCAAGAGTGGATAGTTGGGAGGATTTCGCCGTGGTTGGGAGCTGAGGAGACCCTCGGGCGCGTTTGCAACGTGTGCCGGCCATGGCGACAATGGTGAGCTCCTGCGATCGCTGGGTGTCGCCGGCGCATGGCTACTGTTTGACTGTCGGAACAAGCGAGACAGACGTTCGTTCTCGACCCCCCCTTGACCCGACCCCGGCCCGCTGGGCTGTTCTGCTTCTTTCTTCGACATGCAGTACGTAGAGATTGATCACGCCGCGTTTCTTTCCCACATCATTTTCAGTATGATATCATGACATCACATGATATACGATACTCCGTGTGTGTTGTTTGTTGTGTTGTGTTGTTTTTTTTATGTACCAGGTATTCAAGTTTTTTTTTTTTTAAGTTTTCGTCCCTGGATTATTAACTTGATTAAAGTACCGGCGACCTCCGGTTGCAGCTGCTGCTCATCCTTTTTTAGTACTGCAGTCCCGTATGGGGGACAAACTACTCAGAATTTCACCAGTTTTTCCCCGAAACGGGACTGCACTCCTAGAAGGCGACGACGGCACTCTTGGAGAGCAGTCCCCCGCTTGTCTCATCGTCAGTTCAGTGCCTCGAAAAAAAACAGAAAGCCCCTCCCTCCCGTATCCCTCCCCCTTCGTCCTCGCTCGCGCTTGCATGTTACCAGGGTATGTGTTTTTGCATGGTTGGTTGCATCATCTCATATGCGTGGCGCAGGCAGAAGTTCCCTGATCGACCACACAGCCCACAGCAGAATAATCAGTTATAAATCAGCTGATGACTATAACGGATAAATTAAATGCCTGGCATAAGGCTGGGGCTCACCCTTCTTCGTGCGATCATGCCTGACTCCGGACACACTACGAATTACGATATAATACCACTTCGACCACCTCTCCGTACACAGCAGTACGCACGAAATCGCGAATAAAATACGAACTACGTACGTACCTGGCACGATTTCGAGGAGCACGCGTATTACATCTGTACGAATGCACCTAGGGGTTGGGGTACGATTTGTATGAACGCGCGAAGTCGTTTTCGTCACCTCGTGTCCCGCAACTACTAATACGAGCAGGATTCGTCAGGGATGAGGGATGTGGGATGTGGGATGTGTTAGTAGAGCAATCTTGAGAAACAAAACGGCTTTTCCCCATTGTGGTGGTGGATAGCCAAACCCCACACAAGGCTCTACGAGTATATACCAGGTACAGCAGTAGCGCCTTTTTTTTTACCATATTCTCATCGGTTTCCGTGTATACGTACTCGTAAGAAAAAACACGCGGTTTGCAATATGGGCTTCGGGATTTTTGTGCTGGCCCCTGACGAAAAACGCCTGCATATAAGCTGGAAACATCTGTAAGATTTTTCTAGACTTTTTCAGGCCGACTGTTATGGGATCGGAAAACAGAAACAAAACAGTTCTTCCCCTCTGTGTGTGTGTGTGTTTTTTTGTTTTTTTTGCTCATCTTCCGACGGATTGGTAAAAATAAAGCTTATGCTCTCCACACTTCCACGTTCAAATGTTGTGTCGTGTGTCTATTTAACCCATAGCTCCCATTGCAACAGCGGAGCAAGCTGCTGTTGCCATACCACTGGCGCTTGGGCACGTTGGCCCGACCTGACCCCCGAGAGGGGCAGGTGCGGTGGAGATAGCCACCCGGGAGAGTCGTCTCCCTCGGGTCGTGTGAAGCCCACCCACTGACAAAAACCGAGGCTGTGAGGCCTTCCCGCCGGACTTGGCCCAGTTACGGTCCACCCTGCCCGCTGGGTCGTTGGTCCTCAGGTAGTGGTGCGCAGTGAAACCCCACACACGGCTGCACAGTAGTAGTTCTTTTTTTTGGCACCTTCCAAACCTGGCCGAGGCAGAAAAAAAAAAACGTTTTTCTCGATATGGCACCAACCGCCGCCACCAACTGCTCGCCTCGCAGAGCACTGGCCACTGCGGCGCTTGGAGGGCGTACGTCCCGCCGGGCAGAGAGAATCGTCGGTGACGAGTTTTGGGGCCGTAAACAGGTGGCTCGTGTCGGGAGGTTTCTCGTAGGGTGTTGGTAGTCTGATCGATTTTATGTATCAACGTTTTCGTTTTCGGACAAAAAGCGGAGGTCATTTCCGATCAGAAAACGAAAATTTGATATCACTCTGTCCCTTCGTATAAGACCTATGCCAATGGTACAGCGAAGTTGCAATAAAAAGTTTGAATTTCAAAGATACCCGCCAAAAAAATTCAGAACACGCTTCCTATGGGCCACCTAAAAAAAAAAAAGTTCCTAACTTTTGAAAAGCCCGAAAAAAGCAAATCTGGGGCCGATGTTGGGCCAACATCGGCTTGAGAAAAACTCAGGCCGATCTTTGGTTCGAAGCGGCGAGATTCCGAGTCCTCGACAGACATCGATCAACAAAACCAACGATTGCGTCACGAATTATGAACGGAGTGCGCTCGTTAGGGACTCCGACCAACCCTAGGGTCACCGTCTTCACACCATGGCCGGTGTCATGTGGCGGGAGCTGACCAGGCGTGTGATAAAAAAACATGTGGCCGCTGGTTTGCACAAAACAGAAGACAAAACTGCTCCATCCGTCTCGAATGGCAAAAAATAGTCTTTTTTTCAGGTTTGGGAGGATACCGTACGACGCCGCCGGCAAGCTCTCGCCCCCTAGACCATGGATCCGCCTGATATCTTCGAGGCCGTCATCTATACTCGTTGGGCTTGCCAGATACCGAGTGGGTTGGCCGTGGGCTGAGTCTATGTCGAGATCGAGGGTCGATCGTCGCACGAGCTGGTTTCGATCACCGTGTTGACAATTTGCGACCAGAAAAACACAAATTGCGCCGCCTGCAGCCGTTGGGGAAAAAAAAAGAAAAAATCAATCCTTTTTCTCTTTTTTCCCCACAGCGGCGGTACGAGAAAAATTTCGGCTGTTTTTTTAAAGCCATATATTTGAAAAAAAACTTTTCAACTTCGCTTTTCCATTGGCATAGGTCTAAGGACTGCTTTCATTCCATCTCAATGTAGTTAACATATTTATGTTAAGGGCTGTCTCTCAACATAAGGGCTGCTTTTATTTAATCCTAACTTGGTAAAAATCTGTCTAGTACGGGACAGAATGGTGCGTACACAAATGGGCCAGGCTCTCACGTCCCAAAGCAGGACCTCCGGACACGGGCCACCCAGGCGGCCCTACAACTCGGCAGCGAGGACGGGACGCTCAGAGCAAGGGAACATACATCTCTGAAAAGTGTTAGCGTGATCCGTGCTCTGCCACGCGAGCGCTTGCTCGTGGCAGCGGCGGGGGCTGTGTGCGAAAAACTGAACACTTGTTTTTTTCTCTGGACGGCGTACAAAAATGACCCATCACTACTATTACGGGGGACCGTAGTAAATAGGACCTATGGTATACATAAAAACCTATATATTTAACCATTTTACTAACAATATTTGGTCCTGTTAACTATGGCCCCCCGTAATAGTAAAAATAGCGAAATATGTAGCTCTTTGTGTGTACCGTAGGTCCTATTTAATATGGTCCCCCGTGACAGTATAATACCGACGGCTTTGCTCGCGGGTTTTCGCTCGATGAAAGGGAGCCCGAGTTTTTTTTTCTGTTTTCCGATCCCGTATTCGTCGGCCTTGGAGTCCGATTTGGTACGTGGTGTTTTTTTTGCGGTTTCCGGTTTCTTGCAGGCGGTTTCCACAATTGGCCAATTTGCGGTATACCCTGGTATATCGCCGGCACGTCCGCACGGAAGCCTGCGGTAGTACACATCCGTGCTATTGTACTATTAATAGTAGAGGTGGGCACCGTTTTGAGAAGAAATCGGTTCATCGGCGGTTGTTGGAAACCCGTCAGGGGGGTGTCTTGACCCTTTTAGTACTGCACTGCTGTACAGAAACATAAGTCTGGGTGTAATTCCCGTAGTATTTTCACAAGGAAAGTGCAACCCTTAAGAGGTTTTCGGCTCATTCGACAGGTTGGACTGATTGGAATGGAAAGAGATTGTTCGTGGTCGTCCTTTCCGTTTTTTCCATTCCAAGCAGTTTTTTTTTTTTTTCGCGTTTTGCGTTTTGTGTCCGATCGGAATTTCGGTGAACCGACCGACCCTGAACGGGCTGAACTTGAAATAACCCAAACTTTTATCCGAAAGCGAGAGGTACCCCGAGTTACTGCTTGTGTTGCGGGGGGTCATAGCAAGCAGGACCCATCATACACGCCCAAAACTATATATTACTCGTACAGTATGTTTTACTACAGTAAGCATGTTCGGCCCTACCTGGTATTTACTATGTTCCCCCGCAGTAGGACAACAGCAGGGTGGACCCCTCACGGGAGCAGCGAGTGCTGTTGACGCTGAGGATAGGTTCACTCCTGCTGTAGTTCACTCCTGCTGCAGTGGTAGCTCAGATCCGGGGTCACTTGAGGAAGGTCGTGCTCCCCCCTTCCCCCCTACGGTACACGCCTTGGCATTTTTTCCATCGAGAAGAACTCAGCACATCTTTCCCTCGTCTGGTCGCGTCTTTTTTATTGTGCCTGCCCACGCCACGAGAGGCGCTCTCGACAGCTGGGTGTCTTTTGAGAGAATGAAAGTAAATGCGTCCTTGCGGAGACTCGAACCTCAGGAGCATTCGAGCTCAATCCAACAGGGGGGGCTGGCAACAAAGGGCCTTAGCTCTGTCTACTGCTGCTGTAGCTCTGTCCGGGCGTGAGGCCGGAAAGAAGACGTGTTAAAGCAGCGGCGGCAGCAGCAAGCGATGAAACGCCCACTGCTTGTGTGCTTCTTGCGCATCTGTTAGCAGTTGACAGTTACCTGGTGTATATATGCGAGTAGTGTATTGCTGTCTTGCCTTGCCTCGCTGCACCTTGTCTATTTGCTCCTTGCGTCATGTTTCCGTTCTTATGTCGAAAGCAAACCCGACAGTATTTATTACACACGAAAGTATTGGATGTGGAAGACTTCTGGTAGGGGTCTCCTGTGGAAACCGATCGATCAGTCAGCCAGTCAATCAATCATTCAATCAATCAATCAATCAAACAAACAAACAAACATTCGAACAAAGCGAACACACTACGGTAATACCGCTCGCTAGCGTGCACCCCCCCCCCCTAACCTAATGTACCACCCATACCCCCCTCGCCCCACCGACCCCCCCCCTCGCCCTAACCCCACCCCCCTACCCCTCCCGCCACCCCCCACCCCCACCCCCACCCCTACCAAAAAGGTGCAATAGCTTGACAGTACTCGATATCGGAAGCGAGTTCCAGTGCCTGCGCGGCTCCCCGGGGGGCGCCGGCGGCAGCGATAGCGGTGGCCGTGGTGGTGGTGGTGGTGGGGGTGGTGGCGTTGGTAGTGGCGGCGGAGGCGGTATTTCCAGCGGGGGCGGCCTTTCCATCCCTTTGTTTCTCCCCTTTGTGCCGTCCAGCCTGCGAGAGCTTAACATTTCGGGGGCGTGGACTGCGCTTCACGCCAGGGAGCTCGGCACCATCAGGAGGGGGTGCCGCCTGCGCAAGCTAGCCATCACCGGCGTGCGGTGAGTGTAGTGCTGCTGGCGCCCGGGGGGGTGGGGGGTGGGGGGTGGGGGGTGTACTCGATATCATGCATGTCCGTAGTCGTGTGACCATAGGCCCCTCGGATCCCTGCAATGCCGGGAAGGAGCGCATGACTACGACCAGGAAGGCGTCACTGTCCATGTCGTACACGGCCGTAGTCGTAAGAGTGTAGAGCCTCGCACCCCCTTCGATGCCGGCACGGGGGAGCACGTCGGGTCTTCGCCGAGACCAGGCAGGCATCGCTTAATGCACCGAAAAGCGTCGAGCGCCGTGAGGTGTCCAGCGAGTCGCAAGAACGGCGAGCTTCATCCTACTAAGAACCGCTTCCCAGCCGGGGTTCGGCACCTTGTGCGTACGGATGACAGCCGCCGAAAGATGTCGCATGAGGGGTGGGGGGTGGGGGATGGGCGCGGGGGGGGGAGGGGGGGGAGGGGGGGGGGGGCGGCATGTTCCTGTTGCAGCGGTTGTTGGTCGTGATGGTGATATGTTGTTGGTGATACGTTGTTGGAGTTGGTGGTGATGATCTTGGTTGTGTGTTTTTGTTCTGTCGTTTGCTGCTGTTGTTTTTGTCGAGCTGCTGCTGTTGCTATCGCTGATGCCGTTTTCTCATCTACAATGCGTTGCTTGCTTCTAGTCCGCGACAAGCTTCAAATCATACCTATTAATAGATTTCTGGAGCTAAGAAACACAAAGAAAAACTGCCTGCAATGTACGGCCGAACAAGGGCAAGCCACAGGCAAGCAGCCAAGAAGCTGAGGCAAGTCGTACGCATCAAACCCCAAGGTTGGGACGTACGTAAACTTGTCGTATTTTGGTTTCCGTGGAGTAGCTTTCAAAACTGCTGCATGCATGTCATACGTGTCGTATTATAGCATGTTGGTGTCGTACATCAGTGTGATCGGTAGGATAAGATACATTTGGAGGCGTTGTTGGTCGTCTAAACGAACGTGTCGTATTATGGCATGCTGGTGTCGTATATCAGTGTGATCGGTAAGATAAGATACCTTTGGAGGCGTTGTTGGTCATCTAAACGTCCAATATGTTTTCGATCGGACTGGGCGGGGGGCGGGGGGGGGGGGGGGGGGGCAGGCGAGTATGCCTGTTGCGGACATCTAAATGGCCCTTGTATGTACGATCAGACTGGTAATACGTACCTGGTGTCTTACGTGCCTGTTGATTGCACATCATCGTAAATATAGCATTTTGCTGCTATGTGGATGATCAAGTGCGTGGCGCGACGATGGTGCCACTGCTGCTGCTGCTGCTAATCCTGCTGCTGCTGCTGTTGCCTTCAGCTCTTGGGCGCTCGACGGCCTTGGCCGCCCGCTGCTTGTTCTCGACGCCCGCCGAAAAATGCGATCCGGGATACCGGATAACACTTTGTTCGGGAATACAATGAACGTTCGGATTGAATAGCAATGTACGAAACTGTGCGTATATTTTCGGAGCAGGGATGTTTAGGTTTTCGAGCCGGGCACTGTTTTTCGATATGTATGATACTTCTGTACGTATTCGCTTTTTTCATCATATATGTATATATACCATACGACAAACCCACCGTGTTGTGTTGCAAAGCTATCGCGAAGCAATCAAACACCATGACTGCACAGCGGTGGCGGTGGCGGTGGTGAGCCCCTATTGTTTCTGTGAAAACGTCAGTATATTGTATGTGGAGCGGGGCCGCGGCTGGCTGGGTTCTGCTTCCGAAACTTGCCGGGGGAACTTTCCAACATATGGTGCTTGTCGCGACCGGTTGTGGTTCAGAAAACTCGTCGGTTTTTATTTCGGTATATAGTATGGGCCGTGGCCGGTTCTGGTTCTGATAAAATCCGGGGGGGGGGGGGGGGGGGGGGTCAGTATGTGGTGCGAATTGTGGCCGGTTCCGCTTCTGAATTTTTTTGCGGCCGGTTATGATTCCGAATTTTTTCGGTTCTTGTTTCGGTATATGGTACGGGCCGTAGCCGGTTCTGGTTCTGAAAAACATCGGGGGGGGGGGGGGTTACTTCTGTATTTGGTGCAAAATTGTGGCCGGTTCCGCTTCTGAAACTGGTTGCGTCCGGTTTTGATTTCTTGAACTTTTCGAGGATTTGTTCGGTCGTGTGGTGCGGGTCGCGACCGGTTCTGGATCTGAAAAAATTCGGGGGGGGGGGGGGGGGGGTTCCTTCAGTATTTGGTGCAAAACTGTGGCCGGTTCCGCTTCTGAAACTTTTTGCGGCCGGTTTTGATTTCTCAAACTTCTCGAGGATTTGTTTGTACGGTCGTGTGGTACGGGTCGCGACCGGTTCTGGTCCTGAAACGTTTTTCCGTGTATGGTGCGGGTCGCGACCGGTTCTGGTCCTGAAACGTTTTTCCGTGTATGGTGCGGGTCGTGACCGGTTCTGGTTCTGGTTCTGGTTTTGTTTTGGGGGTTCGGGGGGGGGGTCGTTGTTTCAGGAGTGTCCACGGCTGCCTGCTGCTGCTGCTGCTGCTGCTGCTGGTGCTGCTGGTGCTGCCTGCTGCTGGTGCTGCTGCTGCACACCTTTTTTTTTTCATTGAAGTTTGCATCTTCGTGTCGAGAAAAGCCGTGCTCGCAAGCTGCGTGTGACGAGATATACCGCGGTTCGAGCGCGTTACGTGCTGCGGGCGCGCACATGACCTCATGGGAGGTGTACAGCAGTATTCACGGGAGGGGCATAGTAAATAGGCCCAAATATTGTCATTGTATTATTACGGGGGGCCATAGTTAATAGGACCAAATATTGTTACTAAAAAATGGCTAAATGTATAGGTTTTTATTTAATACCATAGGTCCTATTAACTATGGTCCTCCGTAATAGTAAAAATAGCGAACTACAGTATGTAGGTTTTTTGTGCCTACCGTAGGTCCTACTTTATACGAAGTATTATATGGTCCCCCGTATTAGCAGAGGGCGGTGACTCTCCATCCCTGGGTGATCGTGTAACACCGGTTGTGGTCCCTCTCTCCATGGTGCCGGTTGGGCAGTACCGACTGAGTAGTGCCGGCTGCCCTCTGCGGTGCCGGGGAAAGGGCAAGCAAGGCGCAGGCGGGGGAAAAAACCGGCGTGGCGGTGTGTGGCGGAGCAGTAGAGCCGGTTGCCTCTAAATTGTGCCGGCGAAAAGTGCTTTGCCGGCGCATATGTACCGGCCCGGGGACTGTAGAGGGGCTACTCTTTATCCACTGTATGATCACCAGGGCCAACAGGACCATTGTTCGGACGGTCGGTCTACATACATTCGTACTGCGTACTGCAAAGGCGGTCGGCCCATGAGCATACCTTGGTGGGCGTGTGCAAGGCGCCGCATGTCTCCGTGCTTTGCTCCCGTCGGGGCTGATTGGCGGCCACCACCGCCGCCGACATCCACACCGACGCCGACCGGCGTGTGTCGGCTGGGGTGGACCGACCGATCAGTCTGCGCCGTGGCCGTCTCTCCGCCCGTCGGGCGGCTCTGCAGCTTCTCTGTCTGTCCCGGAGTTGCATCGCTTCCGGAGAACCGTTTTTTTTTTTTTTTTTTTTCGTGCGGATAAATGTTGTGTACCTACCTTGCCCCCATCAGGACTACGAATAACAGTCGAAACTTGAAGCCGCTGACAATGTTCTGGGTTTCGTCTTCTCGGCGTCTCAAGAGCATGCCTACTTTTCGTGGAAAACCCGACGAGCTCCGTCCCGGCATTCGACCACGGCCGTGCATGATATCGAGTACCCTCCCCTCCCCCCCTCCATGAGTGC